>OU696573.1:10707305-10712305 GCA_916048095.2 Sacculina carcini
GTATTCCGAATCTCTCAAATGAAGACACTTTTGTGCACACGCGAACAATTTAGGTTTTATTGAGAAATTTACCGTTTTATAGATCCATGGAAAATGTTTATATTTTCGTTCTTTTAGCCACGGACCAGACTACTGAAACTATACACAAACCCCGTCTATTGGAAGCATTATTCAAGAAGAACTCGCACAGGTCGGACAGCCCACATGTCCGCAAAAAAGAGGAAATATGCTGACACTACAAAACATGAGTAACTACACTTCAAATGTTCATGGCGAGAATTATTGAGGGGAATTGAGGCTTCGAATTTCGAATACACAAAAATGACGTATATACATTTGTTGTGTGTGTGTGTGTGTGTGTGTGTGTGTGTGTGTGTGTGTGTGTGTGTGTGTGTGTGTGTGTGTGTGTGTGTGTGTGTGTGTGTGTGTGTGTGTGTGTGTGTGTGTGTGTGTAATGAATAGGGCTATCAAAAGAGTAACCTACAAAATATAAAAAGTAACCTTAATTTAAGAAAAAAGTAACCTAAAAAGTAACCTAAAATATCCTTGTGCTTCTTAGCAAAGGCTAAATTCTTGTTAATGCCCACAAAGCTCTTTTTCTCAGCTTAGTTTTTGGTGACATTTCTACAACAAAACACCAAAAAGCATCCCAATACAATCTCAAATGTCTATGTGTGTGCCTGAATATGTTTGAAAGTACGTGTGTGAGTGTCCACGTCTACATGTAAGAATAATTTGCTGATTGTATTATTATAAGGGGCACTGATTCGTCTCTTGAGCTCAACCGTGGGAAAATGACACTGTCTCACGCTGCAAGCATCACAGGATATTGCCTATCTCGTGCGTATTGACAAGTGTTACCGTGCAGTATCGACTATAAAGAGCCCAGACGTTGTAATATCCCACGCTCCAAACATGTACTCTGGCTCATGTGAATTTCTTAATATGAAGAGAAGCAATTCAGCGTATCCAAAAGCATTAGCCAGTACCACAGAATATAATATAATAGCAATATCAAACAAGTTGGCAATAAATAGCAAGCAAATGTAAACTTAGTAAGCAATATACATGTGTAAGCAAGCAAATGTAAAATTTTGACAGCCAAACAAATTACGTTTTCATCTTCAGAGCTTATATATCATCCTATTTTCCTTCTTATTCTAATTTATACTTTCTATGCCTGGAAAAAGTTACCAAAATCCGTCATCAAGTAGCAAAATAACAAAAATATGGTAAAATTAACCTTACAATGGAAAAGTAACCTAAACGCACAAAAGTGACCTAACGACGAAAAAGTAACTATTGGTAACCTAATAACTTTTTATATATTTATCATATAAAAAAATTTCATGCAGTTGTAGGCATCTTATGAAAAAGTGACCTTTAGATTAAATAATCACTATTAACTTTTGACAGCCCTAGTAATGAACAAATCTAAAACTACACCAAAAACACGACGAAGATCGCACGCTCAGATCATTGCTGTATTATGGCCAAACATCAAGCTTTCTCAGTCAACAAGACTGTTTATTTTGCTAACATTGGACCTTGGCGACGTACATCAGACACGACGACAAACACTCATATATACGTGCAGACAGACACACACACACATACACACACACACACACACAGAGACACTCGGGAGCGCAGATGTGATCCCCTATCAGTACCAAGAAACAGCGTGGGAAAACGACTAGATATCAAACCGGGGGCGCGTCTACTGACTTCATCATACTCACAGACAGACAGACAGACAGACAGACAAACCAACAATGACTGGCGCAGCAAGGACACACACACACAGAAAGAGAGAGTGAGAGAGAGTGAGAGAGAGAGGGCTCGTTAGCGCTAGAACACCAGGTCGTGTAGATATCAGCGGAGCGTTGCTAGCCAAATAATTATTGATAAATTAATTGGCCCAAGCAAAAATGGCGCCTGGAAACATCGGAGTGTGTACGTGTGTGTGTGTGTGTGTGTATTTGTGTGTGTGTGTGTGTGTCTGCAGCGTGTCAAATAGCCCACCTCAACGATGTACACACACACACACACACACACACACACACAAGTTGAGAATGTGCAAGCGCTAATGAGACGCGAAGCGGTCAGCGTGTGTGAAATGAACACTGACATGGCCAACCGGCCAACCGGCCAACCGGCCTAGGAAAAACCTGACGGCAACAGCCACCAACCACGCCACCAACCACGCCACCAAACACGCCACCAATCACGCCACCAATCACGCCACCAATCACGCCACCAATCACGCCACCAACCACGCCACCAACCACGCCACCAAACACGCCACCAATCACGCCACCAAACACGCCACCAAACACGCCACCAACCACGTCACCAACAGTACCATAAGTATGGTGAATCGTGATCCATTTCTTAAGGGGTGCACTGGCCTATATGGCGCCCCCAGACAATCTATCGGAGGATAAAAAGATGTTTAATCACCGTAATCACCCGAGAATAATGTATCCCCCCCTAAGTTTTCAGATTTTTTTTATTATATTGATTGATTAAATTATATATTTTATGTATTATAATTATAAATACAGATTTTTCTGTATTATACTGATTGATAAAATACCACAAACGTACCAATACAATTTATTACATAATTTGATTTTCCTGCTTACCCAGAATTTGACTTTGCAAACTGGGATTTCTCACATACTCAAGTATAATGCTGCTGCCCCAACTTTTGATGTTGAAATTTGGCACGAAAATTGGAGCCACGCATTCACTTCTTCAATATAATTTGTATTATTTATTGGGAGACAATAGCTATTAACTAATAGAGAACAATTATAAATATACTTAAGTTGTAACATCGAGCCCTGTAAAATGACAAGATGTGATAGTACAGATTGTACAAGGCTTATAGAGCTTGTTCAGTATGTGATATTTATAGCAATTTATGCATAATATAGGAGGAAATATTATTGTATCCACGCGTAGGGATCAAGGGCGTAGATTTGTTTCGAGGCTCGGGGAGATGACAGCCATCATGCATTAGTGTTTAAAGTTGACTCAGTTGGTCAATTGCATGAGACCCTAAACTATTTTCGTCCTATTCAATTACAACACAAATATCTCAATGAAAACTATATTGTGTGAAGTAAAACTTTTCACAGATTTATATTTTTTTACATTTTTCGTCAATTATTTTTTTGCGATGCTGATTTTGATGATGATATACCAAATAAACTGAACTCAGCAGAATTATCGGGGGTATAATTGCATATTCGTACCCCCCAGTCAATTTGTCGGGGGGTATATATACTCCCATACCCCCGGGATCTACGTCAATGGTAGGGATAATTCATAACATAAGACGCTAATCTTGTGTGGGCGACTGTCTTGGCATTTCTTGGCCATCAAACGCTTGAGTGCTGAGCCAGTAGTCAGCTGAGTCGATGGTAATATTTCGGCAATTTTCCGACCGACTTGCTGCAGTAATTGCATCGTTTACGTGAGAGCTACATCAAACACACGGCGATCACTTATCCATTGGCAGCTTGGCTGCACACAGACCGTGCAAGTGTGCAGTGCGTGGAGTTGGCAGGAAAAAGCTATTGCATGCCAGCGTTGACTCAGCATGTCATAGGAGCTTGTGTTCTTATGTCGACATAGAAACATAAATGGCAAATATTGGATATATGAAAATATAAAGTCAACATAAATATCAATATATCTATAAAATATTAGGAGCGTAAATTAGATCCGTGCATTCTCTTCTACAGAACTTTATTGTCATAAGTGTTTTATTGTGCACAATTTCAAGTACAAAGTTTTTTATTAGGTCGTTCATTGATTAGCTGGAGTACAGCATAAAATTGCAAAAAAACATATCTAATTTGTTGTGTATTAATAGAAATACAAAGAAACCTGGAAACATATAAAAAGCAGTGTTCTTACACACTTATAAATACATATTTCATTTTGTCAATCCAATTTTCCATGTTTTCTCCATCGAAGCTATTACAAACGAAATGGCGCAACTGATAGCGTCCAAGTGGAGCGACAGGTCAAACTATTGGCCAATTGATTGGAGGCTCCATCAAGCAGTGGCGGCGCCAGCATTTTTCTAGTGAGAGGTTGAGGAGGACTAAGGAAAAAGGTGCGGTGACTTGGTGGAACATGAGAGACTGCACTCAAATGTTCATGGCTGGGTGTTTCGGGAGGTTCAGGGGAGCTTGCACATTCATGAGGATGTTTTCAGCTCCTGAAGTCGCCCCGGCGCCGCCACTGCCATCACATGTGGTTATCTACAATTGATCGTCAGTGTACAGTACACACAGTGGGGCGAGATCTGGAGAATAATTGATCGTTCAGGACGCTGGACTGCTATCGCACGCGTTCAGCGGTAAGCTTGTGGAATCAACCAATTAACGCGCTTATCGATCAGCGATTTTCTCGCAGTGACAACCAATGATTGGCTTGAAAACCACTTTCCTTCACCTTAGCTTGTCAGTCTTCGTGAAAGACAGCTGGCAAAGTTGCTGCATAAAGTAAAAGTGGCGATAATTTCAGCGTGGGACCGGAAAACGTGTTTGTTTTTAATATCAGCTAACCGAAGCACAGGAGAACACCAATTTGATTGGATAAAGGAAAAGTCTCTGATATATCGCAGGACCAATCAAGACAATATTTCCAAATTGGAATACAGTGTACATTGGATATACGAGAGTTGTCGGGAGTGGAGGAAAATTCCCTGACATCCGGCAGTCTCTTATATCCGTGGAAAATGTCACGTAAAGTATAGAAGACGGGCCTGATGGAAAAACCATCTTATAACCGGGCTTCTTTTATATCCGAGTCTCTTGTATCCGGCTACACTTGAATATAATCGCTTTATAATTGGTTTATATGTGCAAGAACACAATTTATCTTCGGTTACTTTTCCATTCATGTGAAATAGCAGTACCATACGTCACTTAGTGTGTGTTGCATATCCAGTTGTTCCTCAATTCGCTTGCACTAAGACT
>OU696573.1:10722305-10742305 GCA_916048095.2 Sacculina carcini
AAGGAAGAAGTAACTCAGTACAGTTGGGGATTCGAGCAAGGTTAATAGGGTCCAGGGAGGAAGAACGAGTGTGCACACGTCTCAGTAGTAGCCTGCAATCAGAGATGGAAATCGGAAGGAAAGAATGAAAAATGGCGGAGGTGGTGGGAGAATAAGACAATGTAGCAGGAGGGAAACGACAGCATATATTCGAAATTTTATTCTCAAAGAAATGAGAGAATAGGGAAGGTAAGCGAGTTGGGTCACTATCAGGAAACACAAGGGTATTAGATTTACCTAAGAGTTTATTGAAAATATTCCAGAGGGATTTACTGTTGAGACAGGAGGAAATTTTATTATTATAATAGGATTTTTTGGCGTACTCACACAAGATATGGTGGTGACGCCGTGCAACACAATAAGATTGCCATGATGCATCATTTTTCAGACGCAACCAATGGCGCTCAAGTCGTCTAAGAGAAGTTTTGGAGCTACGAATTTCACTATTGAACCAGGGACTATGAAGAGATGAAGAGGAACGGAACTTCTTAACAGGAACAAACTGATCTCTAAGAAATTCAAGACAGGAGTTGAAATATTTACAGAGATCATAAGGGGGTAAGAAACAAAACGAATCATAATTGAAAGAAGAAAATATCTGGTTACATAGAGAGTCGTAGTCAACAGTCAGATAATCTAGAAACGTGACAGTTTTATGCGATCTTAAGCTGAGAGGAATAAGCGCGGAAAATTCAATTAAGGAGTGATCTGAAACAGAGGAATCAATAGGGAAGACAGTCAAATCCTTGATAGAAATAGGGGAGTCACTGAATGAGAGCACTATGTCGAGGGTGTGACCATGTTCATGAGTAGAACCGCATACATGATTCGCTAAACCATAGGAAGATATTAACTCAAGAAACGAAGAAGAACACGATTTGAGATGAGGGGCATCTAGCCAAAGATTAAAATCGCCGCAAAAGAGAATCCTAGAAGAAAACATAGAAATAAGCGTATCAATGAGAACAGTAAACTCATCTAAGAAAACAGAACTAGATACATAGTTACCACGATAGATTGAAATAATACAGACAGGGAGAGAGTAACGGCTAGTGATCTTACAGCAAACATATTCGAAGGAATTTATACACACATCTAGCTTACATTGAATAAGACGAATACAATCAGAATTAAAAATAATAGCAACACCACCACCAACAGACTTAGAGGAATTAGAACTATTGATGGAGCGAGACTGGTGATAAGCGGAGTAGTTAGAAGGAAGACAGCTATTAAAGGAAGAGATTTCAGAGAGAGAAAGCCAAGACTCATTCACAAAGAAAATGTCATAATTAACTAAGACAGAGAGAAAGAGAGAAATTTTAGACCTAATAGAACGTAAATTCCAAAGAGCACATCTTACATATTTACAATTAGCAGAAACAGATGGTGACATATTAAAATTAGGTTTAGGTGAAGAACACTTAGCGGTAAGACGAGAATGAGGATGACGAGTAGAATCATTGTCGCTGGAGGAGGACGAGGCTGGAAGATCTGGCTGGTCATTGGTCGGGTCTAGTTTCCCGGACGGCAGTCATCGATGGTCTGAGTGCGATGGAAGACCCGAGTTCTCGCCGAGATTAGGCACGGGCACGCCGGGTCGAAGGATGAGTGGCTGGCGTTGCTACGACCAGCTCGCACACAGTTAGCGCATTTGCGCGCATCCTTCAGAGAACACGATTTGGTGGCGTGTTTGCCAGCACACCAGCCACAAGTGTTCTCGCGGGCCTGGCACTTGTCAGCCATGTGGCCGTGGCGCTGGCACTTGGCACAGCGTGTGACCCAGTAGCGGTCGTGCACCACACACCGACGGTCACCCAGGTACAGATATCCTGACTTCATCACGGTATCCCGGATGGCAGGAGAGACGGCAACAACAACAGTCTTGGTGTGACCAGCAGACTTTCTCGAGAAGAGCACCTTGAAGTTGGATGGGTGCTTCATAGCCGCTTTGACTCCGTCATTTTTGCGGCACACACAGTCAAAGATCTCGCTATCAGCGATGTCAGAACTGACCGATGTTATGGTCAGTTTTGGAACCATTTTGCCACGGCAGGAGGCATTGAGCTGGGTGTCAGTTTTCATGACCAGCATGGCATTGTCGGCAGCTTTAGAGTCAGGAAGACTCACTTTGATGGCGCCACGTTTTGTTGTTCGCATCTTGATGACAGGAACAGATTTGAGGGCCTCAGACACACGCTTCTTGTCGACTGGAGCACTGTCTAAGGAGTGAACGATTATTTCACGTGTCACTGCCTGCGCGTATGACCGCGTATGTTGAACAGGCATCAGAGGCCGAGTCGGCACCAGTGGCGGCTTCGGCAGCAGTGGCGGAGTCGGCAACAGTGGCGGAGTCGGCAACAATGGCGGAGTCGGCAGCAGTGGCGGAGTCGGCATCAGTGGCGGAGTTGATGACAGCAGCGGAGGCTTTGGGCAAGCAATTTGTTGCAGCTGGGCCTTGATTTCGCTGACGGTCTTAGTCAGCTGCGCCAGAGATTGGTTCTCGGTCGAAGAAGATTGGACCATGTCCACCATGGTTTGTTTGTCGGCGGTTGTTATGCCGACAAGGCTGTCCAGCCACTCATGCATTTCTGCAGTGTTGCACTGACGAGCAAGAGAGCAATCCTCACAAGTGAAGGATGCTCTGGTGGTGAAATAGGTCATGGCCAAATATTTCGGCATTCGGCTGCATCTCACATGCACGTACTTCGTGCATTGTGAACAACACAACGCACAGGTGGTAACGGCCATTTTGCACATGGCACAAGTTGAGTCGTCAGGAGGGGGAACAGCGCGGGAGGGTTGAAGCCCGGCAGGCTTGGTCATCGCGACCATGACGAGCGCGATAAGATCACAGACAAACGCTCACACACACGCACACACAGACACACGGTTCGAACACATACACACACACACAGACACAGGCACACGCGCACACAAACACGCACACACAGACACACAGTCACACGGCTCACACACGCACAAACACAGGCACACGCGCACACACACGCGACCCGAGCACTGAGGGCCCTCCCCAACACAGGGGGATGCGCCAGGCACACACGCACACACACACACACGGAGAGTCGAGCCAGGCACAGAATTTAGCACCTAGCCGCGAAACCTCAACCACTATCAGCAGCACAAATCACCAGGAAAACGCAAATAGCCGGAGCGACACAAAAACACATCCGCACAGGACAATCTCTCAAACAAGAGTGAAGAGTCACAGTCAAGTCAAACAAGTCAGTCTCAAACAGTCTCAAACAAGTCACACACACACACACACACACACACACACACACACACACACACACACACACACACACACACACACACACACACACACACACACACACACACACACACACACACACACACACACACACACACACACACACACACACACACACACACACACACACACACACACACACACACACACACACACACACACACACACACACACACACACACACACACACACACACACACACACACACACACACACACACACACACACACACACACACACACACACACACACACACACACACACACACACACACACACACACACACACACACACACACACACACACACACACACACACACACACACACACACACACACACACACACACACACACACACACACACACACACACACACACACACACACACACACACACACACACACACACACACACACACACACACACACACACACACACACACACACACACACACACACACACACACACACACACACACACACACACACACACACACACACACACACACACACACACACACACACACACACACACACACACACACACACACACACACACACACACACACACACACACACACACACACACACACACACACACACACACACACACACACACACACACACACACACACACACACACACACACACACACACACACACACACACACACACACACACACACACACACACACACACACACACACACACACACACACACACACACACACACACACACACACACACACACACACACACACACACACACACACACACACACACACACACACACACACACACACACACACACACACACACACACACACACACACACACACACACACACACACACACACACACACACACACACACACACACACACACACACACACACACACACACACACACACACACACACACACACACACACACACACACACACACACACACACACACACACACACACACACACACACACACACACACACACACACACACACACACACACACACACACACACACACACACACACACACACACACACACACACACACACACACACACACACACACACACACACACACACACACACACACACACACACACACACACACACACACACACACACACACACACACACACACACACACACACACACACACACACACACACACACACACACACACACACACACACACACACACACACACACACACACACACACACACACACACACACACACACACACACACACACACACACACACACACACACACACACACACACACACACAATGTGATTCCAGCAGGAATTCGAAGTCATTAGCGCACGCAAACATACACACATACACACACACAGAGGCGCACACACCCTTTCGCAAGCAAACTGAAACACACACACACACACACACACACACACACACACACACACATACGCATACAAGCTGTCAAGACAGGTTGAATCTCTGAAGATGTGAAGACTGGGATTTGACCACGCATTGCAGATGTGTATGCGTGTCTGTGTGCATGCGTCTACAATCTGCTTAATTGGCATCTAATTGGAAGAGATTAGCTGTGAGTGTTGTTGAATTATGCGTAGAAGCGTGTTTACGTGCGCATGTAGGTAGTTTATGTTATTGGGGTAGAATTTTAATGTGAACTTCCTATGTTACTATGTTACTATGTTATGAACATCCTTCCTACTTCCTTGAGAGGAAATATTTCCAGTGTTTTAGTTTAGCCATAAATATCAATCTTGACAGAATTTTGTGAAAGCACTAACATGCTTGATGTGCAGGGGCGTAGATTTGTGTCGAGGCTCGGGGGGGATGACAGCCATCATGCATTAGTGTTCAAAGTTGACTCAGTTGGTCAATTGCATGAGATCCTCAACTATTTTCGGCCTATTCAATAACAACACATACCTCAATAAAAAGATTATTGCGTAAAGTATAATTTCTCACATATCTATAATTTTTACATTTTTCCTGTATTCTTACTTTTTTGCTATGCTGATTTTGATGATAGTGAACCCAATGAACTGAACTCAGCAGATTTCTCGGGGGGTGTAATTGCATATTAATACCCCCCAGATAATTTATCGGGGGATATATACCCCCATACCCCCAGGATCTAAGCCCATGTTGATGTGACTAAAGTGTGTAGCAAGCTGAACAAGGTGAGTAGCTACTGTCCTATGTGAAATCGTTTGTTTAGATGTCCAAATTTCAGGCCTTTCAATCATTATCAATCAACGACATACGAGTATGTATGTATGTTATACATACATACATACTCGTATTCTCACCAAGTTTAGCTAAAAATGGCATTGCTAAAAATGGCAAGTAGAAAAATTACCTAAGCTAACCTAACCATTTTACCGTGACATTTTTACCAAACAACACTAGACTATACTGTGTGTGCATGTGTGTGTGTGTGTGTTTGTCTGTGTTTGCTTGTGTAGTGTCAGTGGCGGCACCAAGGAAATTGAGGGACTTGAGAAGCTGAACTCCCCCAAAAATGTACCAATCCTCTCTTGAACCCCAATCCCCTCAAAAAATCCTAACCACGAACATTCGAGTGTAATTCCTCATGTTTCGCCAAGCATCCGCATCTATTTCTTTAACCCCCCACCGGGAAAATCCTGGCACCGCCACTGCTTGTGTGTGCACCTGCATGTATGTGCGTGTGTGTGTGTATTTGTGTGTGTGTGTGTGTGTGCGTGTGTGTGTGGCAATGTTTATTTACGACATTGTTTTGTTGCGCCAATCAGCCAAGCACACACATACACACACACACACACACACACACACACACACACACACACACACACACACACACACACACACACACACACACCAGCCTATTGGCCATCCATCTTGGTTTATAATTATCTTTGGGCACATTCGCTTTTCCATGTCATTGAGCGGAAAAAGGCAGCAGTGTAGGCGGCGACGTCCCACGCTGGACAAACTCAACTGAGGAAATGAATGAGATTAGCCAATATCCTTCCGCAGGCAGCGTGGAATTGCCTGTATGTGTGTGTGTATGTACATATATGTGTGTGTGTGTGTGTGTGTGTGTGTTCTGTGACAGTGCGGAGGTCAGGCATGAGGTATTTGCTTGCGAGTGAGTGAACACACACACACACACACACACATACACACACACACACACACACACACAGCTCTCTTTGACTGCTGGAAATACAGAGATCAAAGAAGACGACTTCTTCAACGACTACAGCATCGCTCCATCGAAACGGTGGACACAGTAACATTAATCGGAGGGGCGACACAGACGCAAGAAGCCCATTTCATCATGCGACAAATATTCATCTATTTGAGAACGACAGGCCTCGACAAACGTATATAAATAACATTCATCATTGAAGAATATTTCGAGGGCCGATCGAATTCCGCTGAGAATTTGTGTGTCCTAAATGAAAACCAAACCAAACCAAACACACACACACACACACATACACACACAGAGAGAGACACACACATAGACGCACACACACACACACACGTACACAAAAGCACACACACATAGATGCACACACACACACACACGTACACATAAGCACACACACAGACATATACACACACGTACACATGAGCACACACACAAGCATACACAAGCACACACACACATAAGCACACCTTACAACACAAACATACACACACACACACATACACAGACACAAACACACACACAAGCACACACAAAAGTTCGAAAGTGAAACTACAATAATACAGTGGTTCGTAACCATTTTTTCTGATTGCACCCACTTCTAACAATGTGTCAACTCTTCATTTTCCACACAACAGCGCTGAATTATCCAATAAATTCATTTGTTCCATCAAATTAAATCCCAGGAAGTCACTTGAGATGAAAGTGAACGAATTCGGATCAATAAAAACATACACACATATATTTTTCTTTTCGACCTTCAAATCGCCCACAAATGAATATAATCAACACTTGTTTTTTCATGTTATTTATCGGTGTCAATATACCACAGCAGCAATCAACAAAAACAGCAGAATACAACACAGATACAACAGTCTATACCCCAGGGTTCTTAACCGGGGGTATCCATAACCCTTAGGGGTAGTGGTAACCAAAAACTGGGTGTCTGGGAATGAATTTCTGGGTACTGGTGCTATAAATTATCAATTGTATATAAATAATAAAATTATATATGGTTATGCTTTTTCGCTAGTAATCCGAATCTAAAGTACAGTAAATTCAAGCTAATAAAACACTCGTGTCTGGAAGACATACTAACAAATAATACAATTGGTGATAAATATTTGAAGAATCAATTGAAGGGGAGCACATCAGACAATCCATTGGGGGTATGGAATCATCAAATGGTTGAGAACCCCTGCTATACGGTAAGGATTCATAATTCCGCGTCATTAAACAGACACAACAACCTCTGAGTGCCGCCACACGTAGTGACACGTAGTTGAATTGACAAATGAGCTACCAGCAGTGTCGGCGCCAGGATTTTACCAGAGGAGAAACTGGGGGGGGGGGGGACTGAGGAAAAGATGCCGAGATTGGCGAAAAATGAAGAACTACACTCCAAACCTTCATGGCCAGGGGGAGTTGTGGTGATTCTTGGGGCACATTTTTGAGATGGAGTTTCATCCCTCCAAACCCCCCACCCATGGCACCGCCGTGGGTTACAGATCCAAGCCAATGTCCTCCCTCAGTAGCACAACGTCCGGCTGGACGGTCGCGTCTGCTTCAGTTCCAGACCACACTAGCTGGGGAAATTCTCTCACTTGTATCCAGTGGGCTTTTATCGCTGGCGGTCGAGTGGAAAATTGCTCGTCGTTGTCGTCGTTGCTGCGAATCAGTTCTGTCTGCGAGCTTTCAGTAAGTTTCTGTACAGCCACTCACTCACTGAACCGGAATGCCAACAATGAAAGGATCGGTTCGCCAGACGCATCATGAGGTGATATGTTGGTCACAAGAGGTGGTGTTTGATTGGTAGTTCTCTGGCAGGGAACAGGAGAAACGAGCTGTATTGTAGAGCAAAAACGGTAAGAGTCTTATGATTTGTCTCAAATGTTGATCAATTGAAATTCCTCAACACATGTACTCCTGGTGTACAAACACTATAGTTCAAGAGTGCAAGCACTTTTACCAACTTGCGGTGTCCCCATGCACCAGAAACAGAGAATTTGAAAAATTAAAGCTTAGCCAGAAAGATATTGGAGATTTTCTGCAGATATTATATAACGTGACCAAAAATAGACTGTTTCCTAGTGCAATTCACACAACGATTCCACATAGCAATAATGACAAAAGCTGATGAAATGCAATTTCGGCCTCTGGGCTGATATATCGCACTCAATTATCTCTGGCTTCAACTATAATCATCATTGGTTGGCCAATACAGTCCCAGCCATTACAATCTTGATGATGTTACTGTTGCGCGCCGCCATCGGCGTGGTCCAGCACTAATCCAGCCATTTCAAACAGCAATTTACGCCCAATTAAGATTGCGTGCGATTGTGGAATTGTGACCACCCAGACCAACACTCGCACTCACACGCTCACAAGCTCACATGCATCCATCAATGGCGTTCCCAGGAAGGGGGGAATTGGAGGGGCTGAAACCTTTAAAAAACATCCCCTTGAGACCCTAAAGAATCCTGACCACGAACATTTCGGGTGTAGTTCCTCATGTTTCGCCAAGCCCCCCGTCTTCAGCACACCACCAGCACAAATGCTGGCACCGCCACTGGCATTCATGCACGCGCAAAGTCAGCAGACGCTTGCTGCTATTCAAATGCGAACAGACGCGCTGACGCTGCACAAAAAGCTACGTGCCGATCTCATTTAGATAAAGGCCGGGTTCTGCAGCGACCGCCGCCACGAATTAAGTCTGATTCAGCGCCACTGTATGTATGTATGCGTGTATGTGTGTGTGTATGTGTGTGTATTTATGTGTGTATGTGCGTGTGTGTGTCTGAGTGTTTCTTTGTGTGTTTTGTTCTATATGTCTGTATATATGAATGTATGGTTGTGTGTGGTTGTGCATTGCAATGTGTGTATCTGTGTTTGTGTGTGTTTGTCTGTGTGTGTCTGTGTGTGTTTGTCTGTGTGTATTTGTGTGAGTGTGTGTGTGTGTGTGTGTTTCTGCGTGTGTGTGTGTGTGTTTGTGTGTCTCACTCAATCAGGATTTCGTGGAGCGTGAGTAAGCTTGACGTCAAGATAAACAAGCCAAATAGTCTCTGTCGATGTCGAAAACGATCTGAGTTCGATCTGGTGCCGTACCCTGGATACACTGAGCTCAGATGGCCCGGCAATCTGCCGATGATGGCCAATTGTTCGGATGATCGCGCAGTCAATCAGTTAGACTACTTACTGCGAACTGCATCGAGCACAGATGCAAGACCACTGACGTTGATCTGAATATCGAATCATGAAGCATGAAGCATGAGTTTTATTCAGGCCTTTTAATTTGATAATTTTATTTGATGTATAGTTTATTTGCTTTGATTCTTTTTTCATTGGCTTTCATCTTCCTGGCAAAAACGTTTACTTTTCGAACTCTCTAATGATATCTTCAAGTGATATCTTCACATCTTTTAGGTGCTTCCAGTACATGGGGCGACCGCAGTGTGGTAATAGTGCTTTCACTCTTCCCATGCTACTGGATTTGCCTGTAATCAATGATAATGTTATTATTGATAATGAGGAAGGAACACACATGATCACAGAACTCGCTGCTGCCTGTAGGAGCTTGTCAAATAACAAGAGATGGAGGATATGTACTTGAATTTTCTTCACGTCTGCCCTGGATGCGCCTCAGTTTGAATCTGAGGCTGAATGCTGGAAAACCTGGATATCGAACACAAGAAGTGGAGTGAATAGGACACGTTTTCATATCCAAGTCCAAGCCTACAATATGTTGATGTCAAAATCTCCAGAGACAACCAGTTTGGCTGAGCTTGACGGTTTTTCGGTCCTGTCTAGAGAAATTCCTGAGGTGATCATTGGTGATCGCTCCACTTAGACAGCTCATCAGTGAAAATAAGAATGGTGCTGGAGTGAACAGTGCTGCTAATCGTGTGTAGGAGCTGAACAATCAGTAATGACAAATTTCGGTTCAGATGCAAGTATGTCACACCGTTTCCAGCAGTCAGTCAGTGTCATGAGCGTAGATTTGTGCACAGGGTGGGCTATATTCATGAATAGGGTGACCATACTTGGAATATCTAAAAAGGAGTTCTGTTTTGTGTACTCGCATAATATTTACCATTCAATTTAAAAATAGCATGTTTATATTGGATAATGGACCATTTTAGGCCAAGTGTTTCAATTAACTTTTTTAAGCACGAACGAAAAAAATTATACCAACACTCGCACAGAGAACATATTGAATTCAATTACTCAATTATTCAAGTACTCAATTATTCAATTACGCAATTACGAAAAGGCCCGGGACATCCGGGACAGCCCCCCCTTCCCCAAGAAGAGGACATGTCTGGGGAAAAAGAGGACGTATGGTTGGTCTATTCATGAACAATCAGCGTAGTTGTCGGTCAATCATCTCAACGAGTGACTTCAATTCTGGTTGCCGTGGCTGCTGTGATGCTAACAAAGGCGACGGCGGCAGCCGCGCTTTAATCTCGTCGATTCACAATGACATACGAGCGGCGTGTAATAAATTGCGGTGTGTTGTATGATATTGTCGTTTGTAGCCGACAGACCGGCAGTGGCCATATTGGACGAGTAGCGTGTTGAAACAATAGCTGACGCAAAGTTATCCCGGCGTGAAGTGCACGCACGCACTCTCTGGCACCACGTCGCTGGCAGATCTAATAACGCGCGTGCAAAAGGCACATTCGCAGTGGCAACTGAAGGCCGTATGGCGTCGTAATTCAACTTGTATTGTATATTTGTTTCAGTGGATCGACGTGTGTGTGTGTGTGTGTGCTACATTGTGTCGGCTACAAGCTCGTATATCAATGTTTTACGCTCTTATTGTGTGTGTGTGTGTGTGTGTGTGTGTGTGTGTGTGTGTGTGTGTGTGTGTGTGTGTGTGTGTGTGTGTGTGTGTGTGTGCGTTGGCGGCAGGATTTTAATAAAACCCCGCGCTGGCGAGACGTTTAATAATGGTCGTCAAGAGTGTTCAACTAAGTTAATATCCAACTTAACTGCAGCATATTGACTTTTTAATCACGCACAGCGGCCGTATCTTGGCCGACACAGTGTATGCGCGCCAGTAATACAATATCGCCGCATTGGCAACACACGGACGACGACGACGGCAAGAGTTGCTAGATCGCCGACCAATGTCTCGAAAATTGCCCATATGAGTATGATATCGGCGATAGTTTGTGTGTGAGTTTGCAAATGTATGTGCGTGCGCTTGTATGTATGTCTGTGTGTACGCTTGCATGTATGTCTGTGTGTGCCTGTGTCTGTGTGTGTGTGTGCCTTCCGACAGTCTGTCGAAATTGGCCAACTTTGACAGTCGATGTTGAACGTTGATAGCTTGGCTAATACACTGCCCAGTGTTCACATCTGCCCAGTGTGTGTGCGTGCATCGCAAACACACACACACGCACAGTACCAGTTAGTTATACAGTATATGTTCTTGGGCTCCCCGAAATTGGACGAGACAGACGGAATATTACCGCACAATATTACCTTGTGCAAATTCCATATTGTATGAGGACAGTGGTTCTCAACCTTTTTCTCTGATTCCCCACTGCTTAATGAGCCATCTCTTCATTTTCCACAACACCGTTGATAAATTCAATAAATTCAGTTGTTACATGAAAGTAAATGTCACGAGGTCATTAGAAACAAAAATAAACGAATTTGAATTGATAAAACACACATTTGTCCTGTTCTGTCCGACCTTTAGCTTCCCACTTGGCAACTCTTCCATTCGCCACTGTATTAGGGCGATCCTTATTCTGAAAATCTTATTCGGAAACAGAATAGTACTATGCCACGACTGTTGCTCTTATGCTATCCATGTATAGATATTGTCGGTTGATTTTGATATTGAATAATCGATAAAAAATCTTTCTGACGAGAAATAGTCCTAACAAAGTCCTGATTAGCATATGTCCTTAGGCAGCATCATCACTTCGCGACATCCCGTCATCACAACTGACACGAAAACAGTGCATCATTTGTTTTGCATTTATTCCTGAGCACACAGGATTTAAGCCAAGGAAATTCAGAGAGATAGGCAGGCAGGCGTCCAATTATCAATTCACCGAATATTCAGCCAAATTCCATCGACAGCTGCCCGTGAAGAGGAGGCAGTTGTTCATCATGTGTTGAGTCCGTGTGTGGAGCGGCAAAAAACGCATCGTTTGCGCTGAATTCGAGTAATCAGCGAGCGCTTTTTCGCTCTGCAGCAGCTGTATGTTGTCAGCCAGCCGGTCGGTCGCGGGTGACTACACTGTGGCGCCAATCAACGCATCAATCAGCGCGCGCCTTCACAAACACGCACGCTCCAAAAACGCCGCCCATAATCAAACGCGATTCAATTGATTATTATTTAGCACGGTGGTGCTGCGTGTGTGTGAGTGTGTTTGTATTTGTTTGTACCTGATGCTGGGCGCTGACGAACTATTGACAATCACAAACAGAACTGATGATGGTCGTCTTTGTAAAATTCACACAGATGCACACAGACTCATAGTGGCACACACAGACACACACTCACACACACACACACACACACACACACACACACACACACACACACACACACACACACACACACACACACACACACACACACACACACACACACACACACACACACACACACACACACACACACACACACACACACACACACACACACACACACACACACACACACACACACACACACACATACACGAGCTCAATTGTAGTTACTGTTTTGTTCGCTTTATACAGCTCTCTCTCTCTCTCTGTCTAGAAAGTTTGTCCAGATTGTGTTAAAATGCGTTTCTTCACAATGTCTTTCGGCTGCCACCATTGGTCATGCCATGGGCGAAAAAACACAAACACACATAGGAAGAACCTGCGCCTAACCAAACACAATAAACAGCATCCATGCAGTTAAGTGGTTTTCAACCTTTTTCAGTGTTCGCACCCTCTTCAAATAAGCAGTCAGTTATCGCACCCTCTGGATTATTCATAGGCATAAGAAAAAATTAAAAATACAAACGACGTACTAATGAAACTCCTTTTACTCAATATTCATTCATATATCTTCATAAGTTCCTTTGAGAAAATCTTGTTTTCCCAGGAAAGGATATGAAGCAGAGGTGAAAAATATATTTTCTTTAATATTTCACAGGAATCCTGGCGCCCCTTAGGAGCCAAGCAGTGCGGGCACCCCCTGATAAGCGCTCCTGGTGTAACTGAACACATGATCATGATGAAGAAAAGGAAACTCAGCACATACTCCACTGTGACAATTTTGAGTTCAGCAGCACACAATGTCTGTCAATTGGCAAGAACAAGGAAAGAAAAGAGAAAGAATAAATAAAGAGGCATGAAGACAAAGATGAAGGAAAGAGGTCAAAATGAAAGAGGAAGGAAGATCAAGGAGAAGATCAAGGAAGAGATAATGGAGGAGATCAAGGAAGAGATCAAGCAGGAGATCAAGGAAGAGGTCAAGGAGGAAATCAAGGAAGATATCAATGAAGAGATCAAGGAAGAGATCAAGGAAGAGATCAATGAAGACATCAAGGAAGAGATCAAGGAAGAGATCAAGGAAGAGATCATGGAAGAGATCAAGGAAGATATTAAGGAAGAGATCAATGAAGAGATCAAGGAAGAGATTAAGGAAGGGATTAAGGAAGAGATTAAGGACGATATCAAGGAAGAGATTAAGGAAGAGATCAAGGAATAGATCAAGGAAGAGATCAGGGAGGAGATCAAGGAAGAGCTCAGGGAGAAGATCATAGCGTGAAGCGTGATTGTGATCGTTTGCGAGTTCTTGTCAGGAGTTTGTTTGCAATTTAGGTTCGTGTCGGTGTGTCAGGAATGTTGTAAGCCTGTGTGTGTGTGTGTGTGTGTGTGTGTGTGTGTGTGTGTGTGTGTGTGTGTGTGTGTGTGTGTGTGTGTGTAAATGTGTGTGCTTGCTTGCGTGTGTGTTTGGGTTAGTTAAAGTCCATTCAGGTAGTGTCCGCGGCTAACGAGCGTGAATTCTGTGTTGGCACACGATCAGCCGCTGTGAAAGACTGGTGCTTGATTAGGCGCCGCATGAAAGCACATTGTCTGCTGGGCGGTGCGAAAAACCACGCAAATCATCACCACCTGCTTTGCCTTATGGATGTTTTTGGAATAATTCCGGCAGTGCCGCGCTGTTCAATGAGTTAATCAGAGCCACAGAAAACGTGAGTCGCATACCAGCCTGTTTCATCAATGCGAAATCACCTAGATGGTAAATTACCCCCTGGGGTAATTACTCTCTGGGGATAATTTAGCAATTTTTCGGCAGTGACGGAAGGGTGAAAGACAAATGTGAACAATTCTGAAAATCAACTAAGCATTGAGGAAAATCGGAACTTTCTTTACGTGAGAGTTTGCATGCGCAAACGTCTGAAAACAGCGTGAAATACGAACAAACTGAATACGAACCTGTGTTATTGATCATTTTTAAAAAGCTTGCTTTTGAGCAAAGTACAATTGAAAAAGCGCAAGAGACGACAGGAAATGATTGTGTTGTTGCTTGTGAAAATGCTTTTGTTTGGGTTTGCTTGTTTGTGGCGTGCGCTGAGTGAAAAATCCACGGCTTACGTTTCTGCCCGGCACGCCATTCGGCCGGTGGTGGATAAGCGTCCGTTTTAATTAAGTTGGCATCAACTGCAGGATCTAATTTACACGGCTGACTGTTGGACACACACACATACACACACATACATACACATATGTTGCGGCAATCCAGTCGCCGACATCACTGAAAGAAGCTCTGGCTGGCTGACTGGGTGCCGGAAGACGGTCATTGTTTTGCGGCGGCTAATTTTCCACTTGTAATTGAATTTCGGCTGAGCAATGGCGACCACGGTTGCCAGACGAGAAATTGCCAGCCGACAGCGTGCGTCTGGCATCTCACCTGGCAGCACTGGTTTCTGGTGGAATTATCACCAATTGTTGTGTGTTTGTGTGTGTGTGTGTGTAAGCTTGTGTTAATTCAGTGGTACTCAACCTTATTGCAGGTACTGGACCCCACAAGTTCCATACAGGCATTAATCGAACCCTTCGTGTGTTTGAAATAATATAAGAAAAATTACAAATCACGTACGATCAAGACAGTCACACAAGTAGGCTGCTACTGAGTGGACCGAGTTGCTTGCAGCACAGATATCAAGGCCAAACGATGTGGCGTGGCAAACTGTCAATCTGTGACTTTTTCTGAATAATCTGTTTTTCACATGTAGTTTTGTTTTTAATTTTACGCGTCAGTGTTACTAATTGTGCGCTATGATAACTACATGTTGACGTTGTCTGATACCAAACTAACTACGTTGTATCGCCCCAGGATATATTACGGAATATCAGAGCACACACACTCATGCAGCACACACACACATACACACTCATGCAGCACACACACACACATAGACAAAACTGAACGCTCTCAAACACCAGTTTTCTTCTAATGCATCCATTAGGAGATTTCAAAAACTTTTGCACGTTCATCGCATATATGCCACAATTAGTTGTGAGTGTGACTCATGTAAGCGCGTGCGTGCGTGTGTGCGTGTGCGTGTGTGTGTATAGGTGCTTTTACGGCATTACGCGATGCTTTTAGTGGATTAGGTGAAATTAGAGCTGCAGTTCTCTCTGTCTTTCGCTGCTCTGGCGTCTGTCGAGGTGTATAACTACTCGGGCTAATGTGTTTCGCCTGATAATAGCACGTGCTGCCCTTTCATCACGCCAGCTAGACATTTAGCTCACACACACACACACACACACACACACGCACACACACACACACACACACACACACACACACACACACACACACACAGGCATACAGGCGCTGCTACACTTGAGTGCATGCAAACATGTGCATATGCCATGGAAAAAGCGCGAAAGCTCGCATGTACTGCAGTTTTACGGTTGGAATCGAGTATTTGGAAGATTTGAAGTGTCTTTGATTTCGATTCCGATTTGGTGCCATCATCTCAGAGCGACAAATATTCAATGACTGATGTGATAATTATGCTGCATGAAGAGCGTAGGGCCAGCATATTAATGAGTAAACTTTGAAAAGGATGAAAAATACAGGATGAAAATATGCACGGGCGGATCCAGAGGGTGGCTCAGGGCGCTGAAGCCCCCCTGAATGTTACCGTAAATTCCTCATAAGCAAGCGACTTTCTAAGAGACAAAGAAAAATATATGTCTGTGGAATATGTTGGTATGAGCATTATCGCAAAGCATATTCGCACATTATTGCGTGTGTAAATGTGTGTATATATCATTGAAAAATGTCCCAAGTCATGACCTTCACACACTACCTAGTCACTCATACACGTTAGTCAACACCCTCCCCAAAAAAATTGCACTCTGGAATACGTTAATTATAATTAAAGTGACCACAGTGCCGAGTAGTTGGCGAATAAACGGACCTCCTATTCTGTTGTGAGAAGGGTGGCTAGCCATGCTAAACCAGTGGTTCCCAACCTGAGATACCTGTACCGCTAGTGGCATGCGAGGACCTTCCCGATGGTACGCGAACACTTTAGGAGTCATAAACAATAGCACCAGGGCATGATTCACGATGTGTTGTGAGCAAAGTAATGTCCCTCATTGACCAGCTGGTGGAGAAGAAGCAGATACAGTCCTCGCACTGAGTTGTTTTTTCAGTTGATATATTTGTTCTACTTGTATACAATTATGTAAATAAATTAATATCCGAGCTAAGTTTCACGGGAATCAAGTGGCACGCGGTACGGGATCACGACTGTAAGGGACCTCCAAGTGGTACTCGATCTCACAAAAAGATTAACAACAACTGTCCTTAATAAATATAAACAAAACCTGTATTAAATGCGGATGAATTCATTGATATTCAACGGCCATCTAGCTGTAACCATACTGCAAATATGTTGCCTTGTTCCGGTATGTCTAAATGATGATCTCCCCCCGAACTAGTGCGCTATATCGAATATTCTGGGATGTTGGTGCGTATGTTTAAGTGGTGAAATAAGTTATTACTTTACTTCTATCTTAAGTTGTCACGTCGTTACACTAGTAAATCGACAACCTCAGCCGTACACTTACAGACAGACAAGCATACACACACACACACACACACACACACACACACACACACACACACACACACACACACACACACATAAACACACAAACAACAGACGATGCTTCAAATCCAACTAGATTGTAGTAGTCGCAGTTGTGCTGGCGATGGTTCAATGCTGGCTGCAGCGAATTTGACGACTGGAGTGGTTTTACGGACCAGAACGCTGTCACAGCTCGATTATGCTTCGAAAAGTAATTTGCCATTGTGTACGCGTGGGGAATACACACACGCACACACACACACACACACGCACACCCTCCCGACACAAACAAACACACATACAAACAAGCAAGCACTCATGCAGTTTGCCGTTTTATTGCGTGCTAGCAAAAAAGCCGACCCGATACGCGGATGTTGCAAACGTCTTTCTGACAATGTCTGCAATGCAATTCCTGCAATATTCGTTGGAGAAGAAGTTTATCTTTGCCAAACCTCGTTCTTACAGCTTCAATAATGGTTTCAGTAGAATGGCGTATGCATATTGGGCTCCCTCAAATGAAACAGAACAATTTTGCCCTCGGGGACAATTGTACTGTTTTCGCATAGGTCTGTTTTGTTTGCTTTTTCGTTTTCTGCGCTACACTGCACAACACCTACTCTGCAATCCCCGCGTACGAAGGAAGTTAGAAGTTATGATGCGGTTGCCAACAGAGAAAAAGTCAAGAGAGTGTTATCCAACCTTACCCTAATTGAGCGACAATGCATGACAGAATATTGGCGTTCCTGTTAAATACAAACACGGAAACGATAGATTGCAGTGATTTGAGTCATAAATCCCCTAGCTCATGTGCACATGAAGTATGCATCCGGGAAGAAATCATGCAACTTCCGATTGCTTGTCGTATCATCAAATTGAACACGTAAATTGCAATAAGATCGGTTATTTCAGCGGTCTTTGCGGTGCAGTCGAATAAGTCAGTGACCAACACAGCACTTCAGAATTTCGACTACCGCAGCCACATTATCAGCTAATTGCACAAATGGCTTCAAACGACGACAGTGAATGAAATTACTTCATCCATGCCATCGAGAGGATTTTAGAGGTACTTGTGAAGTTGAATCAAACGAGCCGACAGTAAAAGTCATCTAACACTTTGTGATCAGATCAGCATTTTCACTAAATTATTGTACTCAACAAAGAAACAACGGCATTTTCGATGATTGGATTATTGGAAGCACGGTGAAATTCCCTTTCACAGAACACAACCTCATTCTGATCAGAAATCACCATGTCGGAAATTTTGTCTATATAATCAGCCAACATACAAACAGAATTTGTGTGTGTGTGCGCTACTCGCCCGAGTTTTCGAAGCGCTTCTCTGAAGATCCGAAGATACGTAGCGAAATCAGCGAGACACGGGCTACTCGCTAGCCAACGGCCATCTAGCATTTATTTTTATTATTTTATATCCTATGCTTTTTTATTCTATATTCCCATTATATATTTTCTCTCTTTCCATTATATGCTCTATTACACTACATTATTCATATATGTATATGTGTATGCATGTGTATGTGTATATATGTGCGTGTGTATGTGTTTGTGTGTATGTGTTTGTGTGTATGTGTTTGTGTGTATGTGTTTGTGTGTATGTGTTTGTGTGTATGTGTTTGTGTGTATGTGTGTATGTATGTGTTTAATTTTGCAAGCACCCATGTACTTTCTGTCGATTTGTGCTCCATATTTTTGTCCCCATACCGCTCTGTGTCTACACTTTATTACTCTGCTCCTGCTCGCGCCTTTGTCCTCGAAAGTGCGCTATATTAAATACATGTTGTTGTTGTTGTTGTTGTTGTTGACACTGCAATGAAGTATTTGTTTATTTGACCTGACTTGACTGGGTGTGACTGGTCACTTGACGCTGATTGGCTGGTATTTCGTGACGTCATCGTGACGTCATTCAGAGTAATTTTGATGAAACAATTAATGTAAGAGTGAAATATTCCCCGTACACCAGATATTTTCCTACTTTCTGCACCGAATAACGAATAGAGGCGCAAAAAGCCGATTGGTTGAAGAAAAAGAGAAAGAGAATACATTTGTAATATACATTTGTCAAAATTTCAGTATTTACCTTCAAGATTCAACCAAGCGAATTAAAAGCTGGTTAAAAAATCACATAATACAACCGAACACAATTCAGAGCGTGACATACATCAATACTTTATAATAATTATAATACAATAATTAATTATAATATAATAATAATACAACAATTCTTACCTATTTGTTTTTTTCACCAAGATTTGTCTTTTCGCGCGTGTGTTTTAATGTACGCTATATAAATAAACCTTAATGAATGAATATAAAAAAGCGAAAATTGAAAGCAATACAAATAAAC
>OU696573.1:10747305-10789805 GCA_916048095.2 Sacculina carcini
CTTGTGGCTTGTGGGAAAATACGAGACAATTGTACAGGTTTCCCACATTCATATCTATGCCATAGTACAATTCCCATCGCTTACCAATATTCACATGGTCACGTATAGCAAGTGATTGATACCAAGTGACTTATTGAAAATGCGCTAGACACACACATACACACACACACACAAACAAACGTACACACATACACGTACACACACACACACGCACAGACACACACACGCGTGCACAGAGATAAAAGCTAATAACCAATCGAGACGAACGGGGCGAACGGATGAGAAGACAATGATGATGTCGCCATGCCTTCACATCGCCTTCGTTTTGGGGCGCCGAAACAGCTGGTGAAATTTCCGCTTGCCTCTTTTATCAGCGGCGGCGGACGAAGAGACGGCAGACACCGCGTCTTCAGCCGCCTCCACTTCGCTAGCCAAGCAGGAAGATGACGACGGTATTGACTCGTCGCTCTCCTCTACTCGCTGTACGGCACACGACGCTAGCTGCTTGACACGCTCAGACAGCGGAGCCGACGCCGCCGCCGCCGCCACAGATGATGCGGCAGAAGTTCGGCCGTTCAACGCACTGTCTGACTGTGAAGTGAGTCGTGCGCTGGTGACACACGGAGAACCACTGGCCTCCTGACTCAGCGACTTGAGCATGGGAGCACGCCGAGGGTTGGCGGCAGAACTGTCTCCGCCAGATACACCACTGCCGCTTCCGCCAGCGCCGGCACAGACACGCAGCCTCACTCCACCGGCGCCACCACAACACACGCTGTTCATATATGCATGAACACGCATTAAAAAGCGAACCTAAACTAGGTCCCGGCCATTGAGCACATATTTAATATTTAATATATATTCAATCCGAAATTCATATTTTCCATGAAGGGCTTAATGGACAGAGCTAAAATTCAGGGAAAACATTAGGTTGTATTTATCGGACAAGCTTCATTACAGTATGAATAATATCAATGTTGATAAAATACAAATATGTGCAATAGTCTGATGAAAAACGTAAATTAACACTTCAATGACAGGAAAGGACGGATTTATTCAACATATTGTTTATGTGGAAAAAACAGACCTGTTGAAGAATACTGCCGAAGAAAAGCTCAAATTTGAGGTGGGCTTATTGGAGGACCATGCTAGTAAAAACATAGCATATCAGGCCTGAAAAGTGACCTGGTGTTAATATGGTCAGGTGGGCTTAATGTACTTAATATTAGCACTTACACATTGACATATCAAAATGACACAAATATTTCTTGTTTTTGCATTTAGTACCTTGTTTGACATTCTGTCTGTTTTTTCATTAGCACTGTCATTTTCCCAATTAAACTTGTATTTATCAATCTCTTTCTCTCTCTCTCTCTACATATTCTGGGCATTTGGAGCCACTGCAGGGTGGTATTAGTGCTTGCACTCTTCCTAAGTCAACACGCATTTAGTGTTTCGAATGAGCGAACAATACCATCAACTGTGTGAACCGCAATATTGCCAGGAATCTGGAAAAAAGAGCCATGCACAAGAGTACGCCTACACTTAATTGCATGCTGCCTATGAAAGTTAAGACGCCATCCAATGTGAATATCTTCAAAAAGTGATTGAAAACGTTGTTGTCCAAGACAAAATAGCCTTGCTAAAGATGAATGATCGTGGGCGTGGGGTTGTGAAGAGTTGTACTACAACACAACGCCACTAAAAACAACAACTAGTAACACAAGGTGTATCTGGCCAGGTTGAGATGCGGTCATCATCCTGCCCTTCTGTCATATCAGAAAAGGTTGAATGACTCAATCGATGACACCTGTCCAGATTGCAATTCAGCACCACACAACATCACACACATCATGCAACACTGCACAGCACACACACAACTCAGACGCCAACACAAGATCAATTCCATCAGGCACCTATGGAACAACCCGGTCGGTGCCGTGTCTTTCCTCAGGAGCTCGAGGTTGCTCGGCCAGGCAACCTGAGGAACGTCAACAACAACAACAACAACCAGTAACAAGTCACTTTACTTGCCTATAAATAAAAATAAAAATAATAAAACTCGCCTGTCGGCGACGGACAACGCCGTTGTTGTAGAGGAGTTGGCGTCGTGCGTGACGTCACACGCGTCCGACGACAGCGCCATCTGGCCGGCAGACATCAGCTGGTCATCATTGACCATATAAGGCAGTGATATGCAGGACGGTGAAGATACAACACTGGTCGTGCCAGACTGAGCGGCCGCTGAATGAGCCAATAACAGCCGTAACATGCAGGCACACACACACACACACACATACACATACACACACAGCAAGATCAAAATCGAGTGAAGACTTTTCGCTCTCATCAATGTTATGATCCATCGTACGCAACTTACGCCAGTGAGTGTGTGTTTGTGTGTGTGTGTGTGTGTGTGTATGAGAGAATGTTATATGACAGTATGTTAGAGCATGCTTCACTACGCCTGGAGGGTGGCATGCACTGACACTATGAAATATAGCCAAAATTAAAACAGCACATGCAGTCTGGTGTAGTCGCTGTAGAGCCACGCAATGCTCAGGGAGGATAGTATTGAAGCCAGCTGATTGTTCAGTGAAAGTGAGTGGAAAAGCAGCTAGCAAGCACACAAAGCTGACACATCAATGCCGCAAATGCATACGCAGCTCAAATGGCACTGCCTAGCGCGAAAACGTAACAAACAAAATGCATCGGGCATCAAACTAATGCACACACACACATACACACACACGAGCACACACAAACATAGAAACAGAAGCCAACACACACACACACACACACACACAAAAGCACACATTGCTGGAAAAAAACACACACACACACACAAACATACATACACAAGCGCGCACACACACATACACACATTGATGGACAAACACACACACACATACGAGGGGCAAGTAAAAAATAAGGTTCCCAACGCTGTACACTCGCCACGCGAGATGCTAGGTGAAATCAGGCAGCACCGCCTTGATTGTTGCTCCGTCCACTCCATTCCCACTAACGGGAGCGATCGCTGCGACGCTCAGTGCCGGCCTAACAGCCATTCGCGATGGAGCCTGCAATCTCTGTCACCGCCAGGTGTGAAATCCGTTCAGTGATTCGATTTTTGAACGCGCAGAAGCTAAAACCTATTGAAATGCATAGACAGTTGGAAGAAGTTTATGGCAAAGCTTGCATCAGCGTCCAAAACGTCCGGAATTGGTGCAGGGAGTTCTCCGAAGGACGCACAGACGTCCACGACGAGCAAAGGAGCGGGAGGCCATCGGTGTCCGACGAAGTCGTGGCGAAGATTGAGCGCATTCTCCTCGAGGATCGGAGAGTAACGCTTCGAGAGCTGGCTGACCAGGTTCCTGAGGTTTGTGAAAATCGCCGGAGAGGAAGACTGGCCAAGGGCATTAGGCTGCACCACGACAACGCGCGCCCGCATGTCTCTCGACAGGCCCTACTGGACAAATTCGGCTGGAAATTGATTGATCATGCCCCCTACAGCCCTGATCTTGCTCCCAGCGACTTCCACTTGTTTCCGAAATTGAAGCAACACTTGGATGGACAACGCTTCAATACAGATGAAGAGGTGAAGGAAGCGGTCTGCAAGTTCATCGACGGCCAAGCGGCGGAGTTCTTCGAAGAGGGTTTTCAGAAGTGGATAACTCGTCAGGGAAAATGCGTAGAAAAATCTGGCGACTATGTAGAAAAATAGTTTAAAGTATGAGCTTTCAGATTGTATACTTATTTATGTCAATAAAAAATGTCTTATACCTGCAAAAATTTTGGGAACCTTATTTTTTACTTGCCCCTCGTATATACAAACAGACACACACAAACACACAAGCGCGCACACACACATACTTACACACACACCCACAAGCACAAACGTATACAAACACACACGCACACACATACACACACACACACACACACACACATATTGATGGAGAAAAATACACACACACACACACACACACACACACACATTGACGGACACACATACACACATACACACGCAGAAGCATAAACTGAAGCAAGGTTCTCGCGCGCATCTCACCCGAGCCTAAAACCTCGGGCGTGGTGTCGCTGCGCCTCAGCGGAGGTCGACAGCGTGACCTGTGCGACCTGGCGCCGGTCAGCGAGACGGCCGAGGAAAGCGGCGCCGTCTGCTGCTGCTGCTGCTGCCGTGGAGGAAGTGGAGGAGGAGGTTCCTGATGTCTGGCAGCGGCCGGCATTACACCACTGCCACAACTCACCATTAAAAGAGTCGACTGACGAACAAGCTGTGATACTGCTCTCACACACACACACACACAAACACACAAAAACACACACAGACCAAGCATGCACAGAGGCACGTATGTCAGAGGCGGCATATGCGACGCGAGCGCAAGGCGTTAGACGCACTCCCACACACACACAAGCATTGAGGAGCTTGTCAAGAGCGAGGGCTGCGTTGTCAGACTTATAGCGATGATACGATAGAAAGATGGGCTTAGTTTCATTGAGCCAACGCACATAGGCACATAGGCACATGAATGAGGCATGCGACATTCGGCACAACAGTTTAGATTAGGCTATTAAAGAGAAGAGGTGCGATAGAGACGATGAATGCAATGTATGAATGCAAGTATTCAGTATACGACCGCCACCTTTGGTGCAGCACAATGCAGACATTCCGAGCGAATACAACAGGGAAAATTGCTGTAGAATAAAAGCAGCCCCAGAAACGACAGCTGCTCTTCATGTAAAACTTGGAATGAATCAGAGTGGATTCGAGAGAGAGAACAGAAATTACACGGTACTTTTGTCGTTCGATGAAATGCATGGAGTATTTGTGGGAACTTTCACAATGTGCGAGCTGAAATAGGAAGGACAGTTGAGCGCTGCAACGTTGCAACGTCATGCAACAATACGAACACTTGCATACCCGAGTAATGATTGCCTATCATCAGTGAATATCATCACAAACTAGCGATTGAAAGCGAAAATGAAACAGATCGCCACCGAAATCCTACGACCGCCAAAAACATGAATAAAAAACGCAGAAACACCAGATGCAATACATGTTGAAATCCAGGCTATGAAGTCTATACAGTATCCAGCTACATCCTTCTACAAGGCAAAATTGTGTTGACGTGTACGTGTCGACATGTGGGTATGTTCGATTCAGCACTTCAGAAGTACTTCGGAAGTACATCCAAGTGCTTCTGAAGTGAATCCAGAAGTTATCAAAATTTGTCATTCATGGCGCAGAGCTCTACAGGAATTGATTTTCGAGCGAAATTCTTAATTCAGAACTGCTACAATGCTGAATTACATATTGAAATGCCAACGAACAAAGACTTTGTGGACTCCGTGGTGTAGTTGTTATCACACCCGCCTCACAAGCGGTAGGTCAGTGGTTCGTAACCCGGTGGACCAGAATTTCTTGGGCGAATTCTATAATACAACAGCCCCTGTCCACCCAGCAGAAAATGATGGTACCAGATAGCGTGGATAGGATCATTTCTGCGGTGGCAGCGAGCTGCACGGGACACACCTGTGTGTGTGTTCATAAGCTTCGGCTTCTTTCCGCGTAGCAACTGTCACTTGAGACTTTTAACCATTAAAACCGCAATTAACTACTTAAAACAATAATGAATGCCGCATTTCTGAATGAGTGTTCGATTCATGTGCACCTCAGAAATTCCTACTTCTGTTTTGAATCAGAAATTTCTACTACTAGTTTTGAATCGAATCTACCCTGTGTATGTGTATGTGTGTGTGTGTTGTCCGGCATTTGCTGTCAGGGAATGTCAGGACACGATTGGACGCCCACTCACCGGCACTTTGGCGTGTCATCACCGCCGAGATGGAGTCATCCTCGTCAACCAGGTCGTCGGCGGTACGACCCAGCGATGACCCTGGCATCACAACACACACATACACATGAACACACACATACACACACACACACACGAACACAAGCATAAACACACACACATGTTGTGGCAATTATTGCGAAGTGCCGTTGTGATGTGATATCACGAGAGTTGTTGATTTAAATGTAGTGTAATTTAAACTGTCTTGAATTTATCGATTAAACAAGGATTTTGGGATTTTTGGTGTGGGTGTTTGGAGTGTGAGGGCATTGTTCGGATTTTGGTGTTTGTTTCTTGAATACATTTGCCACAAGCACACATGAACACAAGCATAAGCACACACACACACACACACACACACACACACACACACACACACACACACACACACACACACACACACACACACACACATTAACACAAGCATAAACACACACACACAAATACAAATGCACATAGGCATACAAATAAACACGCATACACACACAGTGACAACAGTGACAGTGACAGTGACAGTGACCAGAGCTGACCGAGAGTGGACGCCGAGTGAGCTAGCAGCGGTGTGCCGGCGGCCGTCGCACGCAGGCTATTACTGACGGCCAACAGATACGGCAGGCCCGGGTTATGCACCACGTTGAGGCCGCAAATTAACTCCACCTGCCGCCAGCGATAGGTGCGCTCCTGCAGCTCGGCGGTGACATCGAGCAGCGCGCGGCGAGCCGTCGCAATCGACGCGTCGAAATCGTTGACGGCTCGGCCGTGCATTGAGACCAGCACGCCCATCACACTGGTCTGTTTGCGTCGCAGTTTGTCGCCGAGTGTCTTGGCGGCGGCCAGCTGCTGTTCGACACGGCGCCGGCGTGCTGTGTGTGCGCGCAGCTCCAGCTCGTAGGTGAGCTGCAGCCAGTGTTGTAGAGATGGTGGACAGGTGTTCCAGCCACCACCGCCGCCTCCTCCGCTCGGTGTTGTGGAACAGCCGTCCAGCTGTCGCTCGGCAGAGTGCAGCGCCTCTCGCAGAATCTGTCGCAGGTCGTCGGCGGCAGACAATCACACAAGAACACGCTTCAAGTTACGTTACATTACGCTTGTTAGACAGGTAGATATAAAATATAGCGCCCTATATCTACGTAGAGGCTCCCTAGAGTGCTGCACACACAAGAACAAACACACACACACACACACACACACACACACAAATACACACTCAAACACACACATCACATTCAACTCAGCCACTAATGACAATATTACTAGCCATCGCTAACATTTACAGTTATTTTATGATCATAAATTTTAATTTTAATGAAATTTTACGATGGAACATCAATAATCATTCATCAATGAATCAATAATATATCCATGCTCAATTATTGATCACGGATCAATTATTGATCATGAACCAATTAATTGATCATGAACCAATCAATTGATCATGAATAAATTAATGGATCATGAATAAATAAATCGATCATTGATCATGTATTAATGAACCAAGCATTGACCAATGCTTGATCATGGATTAATAATTGATAACTGATCAATCATGTCTCATGGATTGTGTCACCTCGACTTCGGCGCGCAGTCGGCTCAGTTCGGCTGTTTCATCGTAGTCCGGCTGTACGGACTCGCCGGAGGTGCCAGTGGTAGCCGTCAGAGTTCCGGCCGTGGATAGACACTGCTCGAGATGCCGCTTCTCACTGCACGCCGCCTCCTTCTCCTCGTTGGCTCGGTCCAACTCTCGCTGCCGTAATGAACACACATACACACATAATCACACATAAAGACACACACACAAACACACATAAACACAATCACACATAAAGACACACACACAAACACACATAAAGACACACACACACAAACACACATAAAGACAAACACACACACAAACACACATAAAGACACACATATACGCACAATCACAAACACACACGATCACACACACCGACACACACACACACACACACACAAACACACATAAAGACACACACACACACAAACACACATAAAGACACACACACACATACATAAAGACACACACACACAATCACACACACGCGCACACATACAAATCTGGTGGAATTTTGGTTCTGGATATTGGCTATTAAAACATCTGTAACTAAAAAAACGCAATTAATTTAGAGCGGTGATTTTCTACATAGCCTATAGAGATATAAATTATTCCACAGGAAAAATTTCACCCAGACCAGACTGCTAGAAGTGGGCCCGGGGCATTACTTATAGAACCCGCCCACTGATAATCAATTTATCTTACTTAGTTCAGCTGTATGCTGGTTCCAGATGGATGATGATTGAAGGTTTAGTTTCTGAGGTTTATGATGGTTGACGAGTTCATGGTCGATTAAGAAAAGTCAACTTCAAAACATCTCCAATAATTCCGTGTGTTTTGTCAATGTCAATGAGTGTGTACAAAAATTAAATGATTCGCTGTACGCCCAGTTTTCATATTTATAACTATATATATATATATATATATATATATATATATATATATATATATTCCTTTTGTATTCCCAATTATGTATATCCTTGATTCTATTGATATTGTATTTCGTGAAATATTCTTTACAACTTCACAAAATTAACTTCAATACACTTCAATACACTATAATACATTCAACTTCAATACACTTCACAAAAGTCAAAAACTATTCCACGCAAATATTTCATAGTTTATATTTCAGATAAAATGAACTAATAGAATTCCAAATAATTCCACACCGTCTATATTTTCCAAGTGTAACCTTAAAATAATATGTAACTGAAACGGTGTGTCTGTGTGTGTATGTGAGTGTATGTGTGTGTGTGTGTGTATGTCACACCTGCAGTTCGCACAGTGACTTTTCTGCAGTGTTCAAGTTCTCCATGTCTGCCGCCATTTTGCGCATGCGAAGTTGGAATTTGGCGTTTTGCCGGTGAACCAGCCAACAGCCGACGCACGACACAACCACCAGTGATAACAGCACCGTGTCCTTCACCCAGTTACCACCGTCTGTGCCCCATCAGCCCAACACACACATGCACACACACATACATACACACTCAACATATTGGGCGCAAAGGACTTGGTATGATTTTACGGACACTCAGGTCGAAAATGGAAAATACAAGCGAAAATATATTCAAGATAAACAAGTAAATTTTTGGAGCAAACGGGTTTGAACGCAGTTATAGATTTCCGCTAATAAATTGGTAAGCCCCTAAGAGAGAGTAGTCAAAAGTGTCCATTTGAGGAGTAATACATTTCCAGTAGAAAACCACTGATGATTCAGTTGTGTGAAAATCATATTATTAATAATAATTATAGACGAAAAGATGGTGGTGTGGTGACAAGTAGTCGCATGAAAAACAAAACAAAACAGGGAAAATATCAGTACTACCTTCAGTGCGATTCGTTTCCTAGTACGAAATATTTGACATTTTGTAGCAGCAATTCTACAGAAGTGGAGTGGAAATGAAATTAAAAAAAAACAACACAAAATTAAGCCGTGCTCAAAAAGTGAGAAATAATTATTCAACAAAATATTCCAGATGAACAAACAAGCAAATGTTTCTGAATGGAATCTTACTATCCAGGCTGTATTCTACAAGACACAAGATCTACAAACTCCTCGAAGATTGAAAACCCCTGAATTCTCCTTCCGATTCCAACATATACCTCTTTGCATACGTACACAACATCAACACGCATATATAACAGTGAGAGTGACAATCAGTGAGTGATAAACATTGGTGTTTGTTGTGAAAACAAACACACATGCATACACACACGTACACATGCATACACCGAATGTCAAATAGAGAGAGAGATAGAGAGACACACACACATACACACACACACACACACAGAGAAGCATACACAAACACAAGCGAGAAGAACGCTATAGATAAACGCCAATTACTGCACGAAATGTGTCAAAGCACAAAGCACCCATTCTCTCAAGAAATGCACAAACAAAACACACACACACACACACACACACACTCTTAAACAGTGGCCAGGTGAAAAACTCAAGGTCGGACAAGAGGATAAATGTGTGTGTTTTTATATATATATATCAATTCGAATACGCTCACATTTGTTTCTAGTTATTTCCTGATTGTTAGAAGCGGGGAAACAGTGAGAAAAACAGTCACGAACTTTTGCTTAAAACAACATTGAGTTATACTGAGGAAATATCATATAAGATCCAAAACATAGATTGCATATTGGCAGAGCCGTAGCAACCGCCCCCCATACCCCCCGGCCGGGGGGAGCCCCCGAGTGCTGAGGGGCCCCGTTGCTTCACGTATGACATTAAAATTTCTCATATTATGTATAGACTTTACCTTTTTGCTCAGATGTTTTCACCTTAGCTTGTATTATGTGATTATGTATAATAAATATATTAATTATTTGATGACTTATTTATAATGGGGGCCCCAAGTGTTGCCTTCGGAGGGGCCCCAAGTGTTGCCTTCGGGAGGGGCCCCAAGTGTTGCCTTCGGAGGGGCCCCAAGTGTTGCCTTCGGGGGGGGGGGGGGGCCTCATGAGTCCTCGCAACGGCTCTGCATATTGGATGTAGTCCTGTTGGCGGGCCAAATACGAGTATGAACTGAGTCTGACCTTTAGGCGGGCCGAAGAGAACGGCGTCCATCGCCTTCAACATGATCTTCTGCTTGTGTCGCGGATCCTTGACTCCCAGCACACTGGACAAGTAGTGGTTGTTGTTCACCGCCATTCTGACACCCACCAGCACACACACACACACACACACACACACAAGCCTATGCCATCATGGGAAGCTTGAATACAGCGGGGCAGGACGTAGACTTTTGCCTATGAACGTGAAGCATTCATTGTACGTTGCATACACGTTGAACAAGTTTAGCCAGGTGTGTATGTGTGTGTGTTTGGGTATGTGTGTGTGTTTGGGTATGTGTGTGTGTGTGTGTATGCGTGTGTGTATGCGTGTACGTGTGTGTGTGTGTGGTCCGATGCGGCAGCTCAGTAATCCACGAAACTTTATATCACTTTTATTTAGTCTTTTGATTTGAAAAATTCGTTTGATTCATCGTTTATTTGTTTTGCTCCTTTCTTCATTAGCTTGTATCTTACTGACTGAAACGTGTACTTTTCGAACTCTCTTTCATGGAGCCACCGCAGGATGGTACGTGCTAGGCACTTTTCCCATGCTACTGGATTTACCTTTAATTGATAGTAATAACAATGAAAATGATAAAAATATCAACCCCAAGGACACACCTGGGTATGTGACGGCCTGTGATACTGTGCTGCTGAAAAGCGTCGCTATACTGCGGCAGTTGCACGTGCCACACAAGCCAGTCACGAGTCTCCTCGGCCGTCCAGTTGTGCACGGTCGAGCGGCGCCAGTGACGCCACAGCTCGCGCACACTGACTGTGCGTCGGCGACCGTCGCCGTCAACATCGGCAGACTCGTGAAACGCTGCCAGCCGGCCGTCGTAGCCTCCGCTGGCGTAGTTGAGCTCCTCGCGCAAGAACTACGCAACCCCCCGCGCATCCCGAGCGACACACACACACACACACACACAGAGACAGACACACAGAAACACACACACACACACAGTAGGACGATGAGTGAGTGAGAGAGAGAGAGATAAATAATGAAAGAAAAAATGTACTGTAGAAGTATGCAATGTAGAATGAAAAAATGCACTTGGCGCTAATACTGTCAACTGCTCCTGACATCCACACATACAACACAATATAAATTCAACACGCTCACACAGATTAACACATTAATACACCAACTGTAACCACAAACATAAACACCCAATTTGACACACACACGCACACATACACAGACGGTGTTCTCTTATAAGATGGGCAATAACGCGTTGCGGTACACACACACACACATATACGTGCGCGCGCGCGAATAGGCACATGACCCAGAGAGACCAGTCATTCTCTAGAAGTCTCATAGACTTGCCTACCAAGTTACAACTGAACCACACCGCCCTGAACTGTGTGTCTGAGAATAGCCTCGAATAATGGAGCACGGAAAGAATGCAAAAATATCACCATAATGAAAGAACCAATCCGCTTCAGGACTGTGAACTCTACAAAATGACCATACAGACGGCTTATCATCGACCCACCCGAGTTGCATCATGAATAACACGAAATAGCATCAATGAAATAATCGGTCGCTCACGGCGATATCTTGCGTATTGAAAAAAAGTTGTCAAAGTTGACCGATTTCGATCAAATTGGACGTTTTCATGATGCTCGTTGAAAAAAATGTTGAAGACCGCGTTAGTGGCCTTTCAGCACCACTAAATCATTGGACGGGGCAGCCAAGAGGCACGGAATGGACAACAGATGAACACAGTCAGATGAGCATAGCCAGGATAAGAATAGAGTCATAAAAGTTAATGTAACGTCAAAACATAGCAAATGGTGTACTGCACAGACTCGCTCACTCACTCATAAATCTTGTAAATACAGCACAGTCAGAAGGGTAACAGTAGATAGTTAAATACTGAAGACTTAAAACTGAAAACCATATACCGCGAAAATACGCTCAAAATCATGAGAAATTCATTGTAAGTAAAAACATCATATAATCAAGAGATTTTTGCGCGTAAGACGATATATCGTAATTATTAGATGCGGTCGGGAATTTCGTCACTAATCAGCATCGAACGATCGCTTCAACGGAAAGCATGGAATGGTAGACTTAGAAGAAAAGGATGGCAAGACATGAAAACAAGCTGATAATAACAGTGGGCTGCTGACAATGACGAAAATTTATCAGAAATTTCACATCAATCTATCGGCATATCTAACCATGAAACTGAACTCGGACGGCAGCTGTTGGTCGAGATTTTGTCGGACATCTGGGTTGACAATGACCACGGTCGAAGGCAGTGCCTTGACGGACGGCAGCTGCAGCACGACAACAAGCACCATCAAAGCAACTAGCGTAACGCAACCGTGTGCCGTTTGGCTGACACCATTGGCGGCATGAAGTTGCGGCATAACCCAGCCTCCACAACTCAACAACATCACAGTGTCAAATCACTACCACGCCATTCGGCACGCGAACGACGCACTCCCAAGTCTAGCATGACGACGGCAAAACGGCACAAGACTGGTTTTGCAAGGATAATCGTGGTTGCATGTTGAAAGCTCACGCAATTCATTTTCCGATCAATGAATCGCCAATGCTCACACACACACACACACACACACACACACACACTTTGGCACACCGGACGATGAAATGGCACACCTCACGTGGTCTCATCCTGTCAGTGGAAACGCACACACCGACGAAGGTGAGCACACACAGACATACATACAGATAGAAAAGGCCATAGTGGTAAAAAACGTGATGTGAAAAAAGACGAGTTGTGTATTAGCAATGTGTAATAGTTATCAGCTCGCCTAGTAGGTGTGTGTGTGTGTGTGGATGAAACTGGTTGAATGTGCACAAGCAGTGAGCGTATTGGGAAAATTCCAAGACCGGCTGAATAAAGCCGGATTGACCAAAAATTATCAACGGCAGTGGTTCCCAACTTGTCGTACCTGTACCACTAGTGGTACGCGAGTACATTCCAGGTGGTACGCCAACACTTTCTGCGTCATGAACAATGGCACTAGGGTATGATTCACGATGAGTTGTGAGTAAAGTAATGTCGCTCATTAACCAGCTGGTGGAGAAGAAGAAGCCCTCTCATTGAGTTGTTTTTCAAGTTGATTTGTGTGTTCTACTTGTGAACAATTATGTATATAAAGTGATCGAACTGAGTTTCTATGGAAGCAGGTGGTACGCGGCGACTAGACGGGGCTTCCAAGTGTTACTCGATCACACAAAATAGGTTGAAAACCACTGCCGTAGAGAAAGATGCACCTTATGGCAGCGCTTCAAGTTCAACTTGATCAAGAAATTCAAGATAAAATATCGCGTGGGACACAAGGACAATGTGACAGCCAGATGTTGTCGCATCGCTCAGCTACACCATGCGAATCAACGCAAGACATCATCAGTCATGTTCTGCTGGCTCCCTATATTGTGGAGCACCTTCAATGAAATGCCAACATGCCAAGCCGAAATGTTTGCCAAAACCAAAGCATACGACATAGACCTTGAATATTGTGCCTGTTTCGTTCATCTCAATCAATGAGAGAACACATCTTGGCCCACGCAATGATGACTCACAAACACACACACACACACACACACACACACACACATAAACACACAAATGAACAGCTGACGAATGTCAATCACACACACACGAAACACGCACAAGAAAACATACACGCACAACCCTTGGCCCAAAATTGCACACTCGCGCTTTTTTCTCTCGACAAACAAACAAGGTGAGTGGTGCAAAAACAAACGTAAACACACACATACACACACATCAACACACACACACACCAGCACACATACACACACACACTCATACACAGACACACACCAACACACATACACACACCAACACTTAAACACCAATACTCACACACACATACACCAACACTCTCACACTGAAACGCAAATACTCATACACAGACTCATACACATACACTCAAAAACACACTCACACATACACGCACATATATACACACATACACACACATGTGTTTTTGCAGATATTCGCTAATATATCACACCAAATAAGCGTTCTACAGAGCTTTGCTCCTTCTAAAATGCTAGTCGAGTGTGTAAATTTAAAAACAACGATCAGAGAACACAACTGAACTACTGGGAGGATCAAACCGATTCCGTTACGTTTTACGCCAATGTAACAATAAGCTACCACAAAATTACCACAAAAATACAAGTTTTAAACGAAAAGCCAAGATTCTTAATTTGCAAAAGCGAAATAATATTATAACTCTTAGTCTTGCAAGTAATTCGGTGCAAATAGTAACTGACTCACGTTGTTTATCTGCAAGAGAAAACGAGCAAAAAAGAGGCATTTGACAAGCGCCAGCCTATATTGACAGTAAGAACCCGTGTGGCGTGTGTGACCGTTATAGCGAAATATTATACGACCACGACAATGTCAGATGAAAAACTATTTGCAACTCAATGAAACCGAGTCCTCACAAGTTTTGCACTCACAACAAACACAAAAAATGAACACCAAAAAAGCAACTACGCTAGAGCAACAGCCATAAAATGTGGAGCGCATGAAAAACTGCACATTTCTTGAACACAAACAATAACACGTTTATTTACGTTTCTAGTGACTTGCTGTCACTGAATTTGGTGTGGAATACAATTGAAATGATTGGATTGGAAAATGAAGAGATGGCTCATTGACAAGCGAGGAATCAGAAAGGGAAACGGTCAAAATATTCGCGTATGCACATATATATGTGTGTGTGTGTGCTTACTTATAAATATGCCACAAAGTAGGCAGATATAAGGAAATAGCAATTCATTTTTTAAAGTTCTTGTTCTCTGTATCAGTTGATGATCAAGATGTATAGATATTGCAGTCATGAAATTAATAGCGTACGCGCTCTTCCCATTTCACACCTCATTAATTGCTTTTATTAATAATAATAATAATAATGATACACACGATATAATCCAGTAAATACAACCAAGCGTCCATACAAACAAACACACACACACATACACACACACATACACACACACATACACACACACACACACACACACACACACACACACACACACACACACAGATACATAACTACACTACACACCACCTGTGCGCTCACAAGTCGACAGTGTAAGAAATGCGAAGAATGGTGTCAGTGTTGATGCGGCCTGCCAAATTACCGTCTAACTACACACTCACACACTCACGCTAACACACACACACACACTAACACACACACACACACACATACACACACATATATGTATACAAGACAATACGAGCCTAGGTAACTTTCCGTAAACACATTTAGGTGAATTAGGTGAGTACACACACACATACACACACACACACTTGATTTGAGTGTATGTGCGTCTCTTAACAAAAAAGACATGAAAAAGCAATAATACATTAAATATTTCATCAAAAATAAAGGGAGGAATAATTCCAAAACTTATATTTTTCTCATTCAAACAAATAAGACTGGACACGATTGTCGCCTAGAAGTTTTCAACCTTACACTGAAAACTTTACGTACACATACACACACACACGCATGCGTGTATTTATGTATGTGCGTGTGTGTGTGTGTAGGTATGTTATGGCAGGCGACCAGAACGCTATGAGCGTCGCGCATACCAAATACCCATGCCAAATAAATACGCATTGAAAAAACGGACACCAAGCGAAACATACATGTATGGTAGGGAGGAAGACAACTACACACACGCACACACACCCACACGCACACACACACGTATGTTATAAAGGAGCACGACAGAAATCACAGCTCGGGAGGAAATTGGAGTGATAAAGCAGGATAAAGGAAGGGGGCACAGCAAGAAGCTCTGAAAACCTCGGTGCAAAAAAGACATAAAGAAATACAGTTTTCCATTCAGGCGAATTGACATTTGGAACAAATTGCAGACAATTCGAGTGTAGCTCACACACACACACACATACATACACACACATACACATGCATGCACACACACGCACATATACAAACACCAGTTCAAACATAGCTGCATTTACGTGGCAAGATATTTTTTCTAGTTGAGTTTTGGTATGTGGCTTGAGTTGTGCACGAACTTCCATGCCGAAAACAGTCAAAAATACAATGTAGTTGCGTGTAGAAGGTAGGCGTGCAAACAACACAAATTATCCATCACACAAGGCATGACAGTGCATGGCGTCATGCCGAGTATTACTGGTGCATGACAGCTGTGATGCGTGACAGTGTCTGTTCATAGGCGCAACAAGAAACGAGGTTACTGGGATCACTGCAGTAATACCCCATCAAACCACACAAACCACACACACACACACAGACATACGTATACGGACACACACACACACACACACATTGACACACACACACACACAGACATACGTACACACACACACAAACACACACACAATGCCACAATGAAACACACACAGACATACGTACACATACAAACATACACACACAATGGAACGTCGTATGCCCACTCCATTCCACTCAAGGTGTGCAAATACACAAATACAGGCAGCAACAGTAGCAATGCCAATGAACAACACGGCGCCACGGCAGTGTGATAATAGTGCCTGCACTCTTCCCATCCTACTGCATTTGCCTGTAATTAAGTCTATATAAAACGGAGCGTGTCGAATTGGTAACGTTTGACTTAACTTAATCCCGGCGGAGGAGAATTTCATTGGGTGAATTCTATAATCCAACAGCCCCTGTCCACCCAGCAGTAAATGATGGTACCAGATATCAGTCATGTGTTGTGTCATGCATTCTGGGGAGGTGGCCCTCTCTAATACGTCTTCCGTTCTTGTGGCGCCATAGCGTGGAGAGGGTCGGTTCTGCGGTGGAAGCGAGCTGCACGGGACACACCTGTGTGTGTTCATAAGCTTCGGCTTCTTTCCGTGTAGCAGCTGCCACTTAGGCCTTTAACATTTCAACCTTCAATTGGCTTATGCTGTGTGGTGAAAATATCCAGTAAGTAGGATCATAGTGAAAGAAGGGTGGTAATTTTGATAAGCGGCAATGTTGTTATTGGCATTTGTTTAGGCGCACACCAGTCTGTTGAGACTATATAGCACGACCCCACTGTGCGCCCATCTACAGCCGGCGGACTCCCGCTAGACTCAAGCCGCAGGTTGTTGTGATAAACGAAACCGGGCCGGGATTCGAACCGCCTACCTCTGACACACGAGAGCTCAGTGCCCAAGCCACTCGGCAGCTTAGTGGCAACAGATGCAACACCATCGAAATGAACCACAAAAATAGTATTTTTTTGCAAAACGAATCAAAATGCCTAGAGTGAATATTAATATTATTGGTATTAACCTCGTCAGATTCCTCGGTGTCCACTTCTCCATCGGCGTCGTCGTCCAGTTGAAGATGAATGGAGCGCACAGCCTCGAACCCGGCAATATCCTCGTCTGACATACACCCAACACACACACACACACACACACATAGACATGAACTTACTGACATGCACATATGGATTTATAAGAAAGGTTAAATATGATAATTTCGTATAAATTCGGTAGGGTTTTGAGAAGCTGAACAAAAATTGCTGGGTTATACGAAGCCAAAAAAGATATTCAAATAAACAATAACTAGGTGCGTAAGCTAGACACTGGAAGGGTGTAGTGAGTAGATGTCTAGAATATAGGCTGTATATGAGACGATCACAGTCTAACAACGAAAGATGATGCAATAATGAAAATGCAATAATGAAAATGCAATAATGAAAATGCAATTAACTTTAGAGACGCAATAGTTTGGATTATACATGTATACACAAACACACACACAAGAACACACACATGCACACAAACACACACACACATGCACGCACACACTAACACACAAACACACATGCACGCACATACTAACACACAAACACGCACACACACAAAAAGACACACATGCACGCACACACTGACACACAAAACACACATATGCACGCACACACACACACATGCACAAACATATACATATATCAAACAGTTCGAAAGAGCAGAACAGAGGTCACAAGAGACAGCCAGAACATACACACACACATATACTAATACACACACACATACTAATACACACACACACATACTAATACACACACACACATACTAATACACACACAAACATACTAATACACACACACAAACACATACTAATACACACACACATACTAATACACACACACACACATACTAATACACACACACATATACTAATACACACACACACATACTAATACACACACACAAACACATACTAATACACACACATATACTAATACACACACACACATACTAATACACACACACAAACACATACTAATACACACACATATACTAATACACACACACACATACTAATACACACACACACATACTAATACACACACACACATACTAATACACACACACAAACACATACTAATACACACACACATACTAATACACACACACACACATACTAATACACACACACATATACTAATACACACACACACATACTAATACACACACACAAACACATACTAATACACACACACATACTAATACACACACACACACATACTAATACACACACACAAACACATACTAATACACACACACATACTAATACACACACACACATACTAATACACACACACAAACACATACTAATACACACACACACACATACTAATACATACACACACACATATACTAATACACACACACATATTAATACACACACACACATACTAATACACACACACAAACACATACTAATACACACACACATACTAATACACACACACACACATACTAATACACACACACAAACACATACTAATACACACACACATACTAATACACACACACACATACTAATACACACACACAAACACATACTAATACACACACACACACATACTAATACATACACACACACATATACTAATACACACACACATATTAATACACACACACAAACACATACTAATACACACACACACACATACTAATACACACACACACATATACTAATACACACACACATACTAATACACACAAACACACACACACACACACATAATAATACACAGACACACACATACTAATACATACACACACACACACACACATACTAATACACACACACACACACATACAAATACACACACACACACACATACTAATACACACACACACACACACAAATTGCAGAGATCGGCCAACCTTCGATGCAGGCGCCGCCATTTTGAGTCGGGCTGGATGAGCAGCGCACGCTGGAGGCCGCCGGGGCAGTTTCCGTGTTGCCGGTGGCGGCTGTCGTGGACAACAGTAAGAACGGCGACAAACACAACGCACAAACGAGCGTCATAATTGTCGAAAATTTCAACGACGGCCGGTGCGTCATTTTTGCCGCGTAGTGTCTGGCAAACGGACATTGAAACGAGTCACTTAAATTTTGTTTATATAAAATGCGAATTTGTATTAGTTTTTCATATTTGTATATTATATGTGTGTAATGGTATATTGGGTATTTATCGTCGTTTTGAGTATATTAAATTTGTATTGTCCGAGACTGAATATACTGCCTCGATAAATTCTAGGTATGACGTTTCATACGAAAACATACACACATGCACACACACACACAAACAAACATACATAGCCTCACACCCTAGTCTCAAATACACTTCACTAGTTAGCCCCAACAACTAGTATGATAAAGCATATAATGCCCTGGATTATAATGATAAATTACTCCATGATGTCCACAGTAATTCACCAAGTCACTGCAGATGTTACATGGTCATATTTCTGTAATCGAAACTCGCAAGCTGATCCATAAAACAAGTGATCGCAGCTCTACTGGCTATTCCATCTAGAATTTCTCACTCTATGACAAAAATTGCCTTTGGAAACAAGAGTACTAATCAAATTAAACCTAAAAAACTAAGCATACACAGCCCACTGCATAAATGCACATTTCAAACCCCTTTTGGAAATACTGACCAACGAAATCCAATGAATATCAATCAATCAATCAATCAAATATGCCACTAATGAACCTAACCAGACGACTCGCTTTCAAAAGCGGAACAGACTGCACCTCAACACTATAATGGATACCTGAAATAACACTACATGCCATAACATGTATGTGAATAGGCATACGTGTTCAGAGAATGGCATATATCGCGCGGGTTAGACATAAACCTTGACCCTTCAAGAAATGTTCGACTCACGCTCGCAGCAAGAAGCAGGGTGCTGTGTGCAGGGTGCTTCCTAACCCATTAAAACTTAATAGGGCACAACTTCAAAGATATGATGGATATCTTGAAGAACGGCCTAATATTGTTAAATTTCAAGCATTTTAGGATACAGAACGTGCTATCCCTGAATTGGTGGCAATTTATGGGCAAATTTATGCTGGAAATTCTGTATTAATGTATTGCAATGTATTCATTAAATATCCGACTTTGAATTAAATTATCAATGTGTGGTGCAGTTACAAAATGTTGACGGTCATCATGTGGATTTCTTGAAAATTAACACTTGAATAAATTGAGAAATACTCTGTGTTCCTAACATACGGAGGCATATGGCGGCTTTGTCGAGGCATATGTGACCGTCGCTTGTCCGATCAGGTTAGTTCGTTCTACACCGGTTTTATTTTTCATTGTTATTGTGTCCATTTTTGATATTTTATGTGTACTCATCGGTTTCATTTGCATGCAAGAGAAAAAAGAAAGAGATCATAAACTGAAGAAGAGATGAAGAACGAAAAATAAAGATGCAAAAAGAGTGAGAAGGTAACTTACATGGACAGGGAGGTGCCGATGATAAGGTGATACTCTCGGCCGGAAACTGAGCCCGGCATTGAGCCTACAGCAGTTCACATGCATGATCGGAAATACCACACCTTCATAACTGAACTGCAACCGTTGCAATGAGCGCTGATGTCATTCTTGTGACGTCACGCGCTGTGCTCGTTCATGTGGAGGTTGTTCATTAGTGAAGCTTTTACAAGTGGTGATAGTGTACAGTTGCAGACATTCGTTAAGCACACACGCACACCAGAAATACACTTCTATTGTTTGTTCACTATTCGAATTCGTTGCTTTTTCCACCCAGGTTATTTGGAAAAAGTTACACCCGAAGGTCATACGTGGACCTAGAAATATTTGAGTTCTGCAATTGTCTTTGTCACCAAGTTTTATTTTTACTTCAAGGGTAAACTGTCAGACCCGACCAACTGCGTCGCGGTGTTGCTTGCGACCCAATTACCTGTGTGTGTGTGTATGCTACACGAAGGCGAGCAATGTCATCGACGCTGTTATTGTGCAAGAACTGGTCGCTTCTTGCCAGTCTGCCAGCCACTCTTCTGAGACGTACCACGTCCACCGTCCACTGTCACTCGCTTTCCCGTGTGAGATCAGTTCGAGGCACACCTGGCTTCTCTTTGACTCCACGGCTTAGACCGATGATATCTCGGTTTCCCGTTTGCCAGCGCGTATTGCTGACGATTCCGTGTCGCCACCAGACCAACTCGTCCTGCAACGAAGGCGCCGAGCATATAGAGTATGTGTTGAGGCAGAGTTTCCCGACGGCCGCCTCCGTGTCCGTCGAGGACATTTCCGGCGGCTGTGGCGCCATGTACGCCGTTCACGTGGAGGACGCCGCGTTCGCCGCCATGAACCGAGTCAGTCAGCATCGCGCCGTGCAAGACGCTCTGCGACGCGAGATCGCCAACATGCACGGCATTCGTGTCAGCACCTCGGTGCCGCAAAGCTGATGTCTCCGTTTATGTGTGTTCGTGTAGTGGCGTCTCGCCTTCCAGTGTAATACCATGGGATGTTGGCTTTATCATGCGAATGTGTGGATGATTCGTGTGTGCTATGGTTGGTGACTAAGACTGCAAGTATTATCATGTGCATTTATGTAGTCGTCGTATGGTGGACATGTAGTGTCTTATGATATTCTGGTGGTGTTTTTATTAGGATGTCACGAGTTCGCCCAATACATGTCTACAAAAAAACTGAATGTTTCCAAGTGTGTCGATTTCTCTTAATTATATAAATTCGTTCGTATTATAATTTATTCCATGTGTAACTCTTGAGGCGAATTCGGTTTCATAATAATTCGATATAATTCGGATCTACTTTATGTATTTGTACTGTATATATGTCTATACTGACAAGGTGTATCTACGCTTCGCTCCGTATTTATAACTATCCATTTTGTATGCGTGTCATGTTAAAACCTAGTTTTATTTGCTTCGATCATCTCCTATTTAGAACGTTCGATTGTTTCCAATCTGCTCTTTTTGGCCAATTTGGGATTTTCTTCTTGGTAGAAGGAGGATCCAGAAGGAATAGGGTGGGGAATGTTTTAGATTTCAACATGGCGTATTTGTAAGCTTATCTAAACACAGAGTGCGTACGTGTTTGCGGCAGCGGCACCATGGCGTCACCGGACACTTCATGGGATGTGGAGCAGTATTGTGACCCGCACCAACCGCCCGAACACTGGCAGTTAACGCGCCAGTTCATTGAAGCCAACAAACAGAATCACTCCGAGGCACGGCTCGTGTGTTTGGCTCAGTGTTTCGCCAATATGGAGTTTCTAGGCTGCACTTATCCAGCGGAAACCATGCAGCAAGTGGCGGCTATGTCGGAGGGACTCACCGAGCGCTTCCGTCAGGATCGTCAGTCGCGCGCTCAACGCACATTCGTCGGTGCGTCGCGCGCCGCCGAGGCTAAAGTGACGCGGCAGCCGGCCAAAATGGCGCGCCGAAATTGACGATGGTGCGTCATGAATGCCGACGACAGCCTCCAGTTGGTTGATGGAGAGGAGTAATGTTTTCCAGCAGTGTGTCTTTACATGTATTGCCGCAAATGTGCATGGCCGAATTAATGCCGCCTTTGCTACTCCGCCGTTGTGTTGTTGTGTTTTTTCTTGTACTAAAATGGTCAATGAATAAAAAGCTTTCACACTGTGGTGTTTTGTATAGATAGCAAGGCAAATTTAGAACGAAATCGGTTGATTCAATTAATGTCCAGTGAATTCACTGTTGCACACAGAAATATATCATAGCTTGAATCACAAGCATCGCAAGCGTTCTACGGACGTTATCACAGAATGGCGCAAGAACGCACGGCTCCCATAAACAGGTTCCTGTGTAGTTGAACGACATATTCGTCCCACTGTGCCCTGTAGAAGTTGCCGGCAAACGGGGTTCCGAGCTTGTGAACATCGACAAAATGCTGGATGCTCCAGTTCTCTCGACCGAACACCTGAATTATACAGCATTCAGGTCATGGTTGAATGGTATACAGCCAACGGTTGAGGTGTGTAGATCTTCAAATATATGCAGCTAGAGATTGTACGCCACAGGTGCATTTGGTGCCGCTGCAGTCCCGGATTTCTCTTGCTTAACTAACCTAACAAACTAACTTACCCAACCTAACAAAGAGAGAGCCGAAACCAAACGTACGTACGAGGCGTAGCATTCTGATTCCCAGATTTATCAACGTTTGGCAAGATTTGACGAACGGGATAAGCAACGGTATTTTAAATGCTTTAATATGTGTACGTGAAGTCTGGAAATTTCAACTTGCGTAAAAATGTTCGCCGTTTGCATGTTCAGTTAATGGTAGGAAGGACAATCATGTAGGCTATGCGTTCTTAAAACAGCCAACCCGAAATGTGTGATCTTGGGTCCAGCCTGAGGTCTAGGCGACTCGGAATGATTTCCAAACTATCGTTCTCGTAAAGTTTTGAGTAGGGTTTTCAGTGTTCGAACAAATATAGAAAGTACGAATGCAGAGCTTGGTAAACGATAATATGAGACTCACTTTGGTGTTCGATGCAAACAGAGAACCGTCGGCCACAATCCTGTTTGGCTGTTTGTAGACCAGAAATATGTACCTGTCACACAACGCTTGATATGCTTACCAAGTCAACCCTGCAACGACAGGTTGCTTAGTCAAGATGACATGCAATTTCAACATTAGTATAACGGCTTGTACACACGTCTAATTGAAATAGAATAGTTTTCGGTGAAGCCGATTCGTTTGGTTTGATGACTGGTTTAATGTTGTGTGTGTTGTGAAGTTTTTCTGTCGCAATTCTATGGCAAGCGGCTGCATTCAAACGTAGTGAACAAAACAGCCATGTCAACCCGCCAGAACTGAATCCGGTTTAATTACGTGTGAAGCACAAGTTGCGCCCATCCGGTCATATATTTCCGACCTGTGCAATCCTGTTCCGGATGAAGGTCCGGAGCTGATAAAGTGGCTGATCGTGTCTCCGCTCTTTATATCACAGCCGCAGATGTTGGTGACCAGCCAGTGTCGCCACTGAGATGACTTGGGATCAAGAGATCGGTCAACGTCCGGGTCTCAAAACACAAACATGCAGACAAAAGATTGAGGCTAAATTGTGGAAGAAGTTCTCATAGCTATAATCGCGGTTACTAGTGGTGCTTGGGTGATCTGATCAGAAGTGTTTAATGCTCCTTTCGTAGAAGAACAATTTTACTTTAGACCGGGGTTCGGCAACCCGCGGCTCTTTAGCGCTGCCTTCTGGCTCCTAGGAGCTTTTTCAAAAATATTTGAAAATGGAAACAGATGGGGAGACTTTTATTGTTAGGCTTTTATAAGGCTTATATATAAGGCTTTTAATTGTTTGCGGCTCCGGACATATTTGCTTTTTGTTCCAATATGGCTCTGAACATTTTGGGTTGCCGATTCCTGCTCTAGACTTCAAGATCAAGAACTTTTCTTGCTAAAGCATCTGTTTCGTGAAAGTCTTTGTTAACGAGTGGATTACTGACCGAAGAAAGCCAGTGTATACAGAGTATCGGGCTCGATACTCCAGGTGAGAGTTGGCGTGTCTTTCACTTGAGTTGGAGTTAGTTCCTCTCCAAAGTTGGCAGCCACACAACTCGGAAAGTCTACCTATATAAGCACAGGACATGATCACGCAGGTGTCACTACTTCACCTCACTGTACTGGTACTGCAGCGCATCGAAGCAATCAACTAGGCTTGCTGGAGGCAGTATTAGCCGAGTTCCTTCGAGTTCGTTTGGTGTGGATAGGTCAAGTACAAGGCTGTCTGAGTTCCAGATGAAGCATAGCCGACATGAAATACGACCGGTCCGTGATAACATATAAACAGAAATTGATGATTACTATGAGCAATGATAATGATAAGCAATGATTACTTCGCAGCCGGACACTACATAGTGGTATCAATACACCCTCAGTTCTCGCCAATGCAAGCCTATCTTTTTCGCATCATCAAAGCTGAATTTAGAAGGAACCGGCATGTTACGCCTAGGGTCTCGCTTCAGTCCCGTCCCTCTTTCCCTTTCTTTGTAAGGTTAGGTAAGGCTGAGTTAGGTTAGACAATTTAGGCTAGGTTAGTTAGGAAAGAGAAAGAGAGACGGTGTTCCAATTTAGAGCGCAACCAGTTGACTTGGAAGCGTTACTCGCAACTAGCGCGCCCGAATTCCCACAAGTTGGACCCTGATTCATCACTCTACCTGTAGCATCTTTGCTGGAGCAACGGGTATGACGTCGGGAACGATGGAGTAGTTTTGGAAGGCATCGGCGACATGTTTGGACGTCATGTCTGCGATCAGGCTGAACGCCAACAGACCAGTGGCTTGGCAAACTGAACCGGTGAGGCCACCACGGTCAGCGAACACTCACTCCGTCTTTGATCAGCGATAAGAGCCGTTCAAGTACGTGCATTATCATGTTGTTGGTCGAAATCGGACACGTTTGGCTTCAGCTGGAAAAAGGGTATTCTCAATATGAAAGTACGTACTACAGACCAGCGGCGGCGCCAGGGTTTTCCGGCGAGAGGAGCTAAGGAAAATTATGCGGAGGCAAAACATGAACCAGAAATGTTCATGGTCAAGATTTGGAGGGGGGGGGGGGGCTCTCAGAAGAGATCGGCACATTGGGGTGGGGCTTTATCCCTTCCGACATCAATCATAACCGGTGACACATTAAAATACAATGATGGTTAAAGACAACTAAACAGCAAGATCAAGTATATATTGTATTTCAACCGTCACACCATACAGCACATAGCAAGCGCCTAGCAAAAATCTACATAACTGATACAAATCTACAATCTACATGATTCAGCATAACTCAACATTCAGCCGGTTTCAGAGGTGTACGCGAATTATATTGCGATTAAACGCGAAACGTCATGTTGAGTGAGGTATACAGTCATAACACAAACGGTAAAGTATAAAACATTGATCAAATACAAGCAAATAATGCATACACGTTGATACAGTATAATGCCGATAAATTAGCATTTAATCAAAGCTCTTTCGCATGGCCGAATTCAGCATGGTTTCTTTGGTTGCCAAGCAAAAGCGCGCATTGTGCGTGGAATATAATTTCATTTCAAACTATAGAACACACCTTTGGACACACACACAAACACGAAATACACACAGTCGTAAGTAGAAAGAACAAATGGATAATTTCACACACGAATTGGCAGATAGACACTGCGGCGTAAAAGATGGAATAAGAGCAAAGCAAATGAACACAACTGATACCCTATATATACATATATACCAGCACACTGGGACTAGTAAATAATGGTGTTGAGCTGAACAAAAACTCCACACAAAAATGACATGGAATGATCAAGGTGGCCTGAAGAATGATATCATTATTGCCATTATTATTAGTATTATTATTAATTAAAGACAAATCCAGTAGCATGGGAAGAGTGCCAGCAAGCACTATTACCACCCTGCGGTGACGCCATGTGTCACAAGCCATCCAAAAGATGTAGAGAGAGAGAGAGAGAGTTAAACTAAAGAGAGAAATAAAACTTGAGTCAGAAAGATGAAAACTACAGAGGAAAGAGCCGAAATATATAACAATAAAACAAAATTATCAAATAAAAAGCTAAATATAAGTGTATATACACAATCGTGTAACAAGCTCATTAAGATAGCATATTGAAGCAATAGCAAAGAGAACCGCGATATAAAGATAATTGGCATAAATTAAAACCAATAAATATATGAAAGCTGAAAGGTAGTAATATTTAAATATCAGTATATAGTGTAAATTCACATACAATCATAAGCCTTTCATGAGCATGAAAAAAGCGCAAGTAGAATAAAATAAACCGAAAATAGCAATATACAATTTAAAATAAATATTAATTCCACACTGACAACACCAACAGCAATTTTTCAATTAGACACTTACCCTACACATTATAACTATGTATAACTCATGTAAAACGCATACAACACATCAATGAACCCATCCTAGTTACGCCCATGCACACACACACACATAGTACATTAATATTAAATTAATTGTCGCTAATTAGTAATGCAATGAGGTATATGAATTCCACTTATACAAAATTAAAAATATACCACGAAATGTTAATAGCGAATAGCTCGAATTTTGCAACAAGCCAATATATATAGAATAAATGATAAAAATATGCCATTTCTTATAATAATAAAAATTACGCGCGCATTCTACAGCCATACGCCACTTGATCCGAAAGAACACACTAACACCACCACATCTTGGCTATTAGGCAATCGAAAGTGAAGCAATATGGAAACATTAAACCATTCTACATAGAATAAGAAATAATTTAATCTTATTTGTCTATGTATTTTATATTTTAAATGTTGGCTACACTGCACATTTTATACGTTATGTGTATGTGTATGTATGCGTGTATGTGTATACATGATTGGTCTTTCATAATTAAAATTATTGTCCAATTATAGTGCAGTATAAGTTATATACGTACCGCACATGACACACACATACACACACACGTAAAACAAATACACACAAATACACACACACACACGTAAAACAAATGCACATAAACACACACACACACATACAGACACACACACACATACATACACACACACGTAAAACAAATACACATAAACACACACACACATGTAAAACAAATACGCACACACACACACATACACACACGTAAAACAAATACACACACACACACACACACATACACACACATAAACACACACGTAAAACAAATACACACAAATACACACACACACACACACATACAGACACACACACACACACCAACGTGCAGAGTTATTATTCGAGCGCCCTGCACGACGTGACCATGTTGTGTCTGTGTTGAGTCTGTCTGACTATGGTGGTGGTGGAATCGCAGCGCGGTCCCACGCTATGACTGCGTCTACCGCGAGATGGCACCACCGGCACGCACACGCCGCGCATCAGCGACGGCTCCGGTCGCAGCTCGTAGTCGTGCAGTGTGACTAGCAATTGTACGAGCGCGTGCAGAGGCTCGGGCGCGCGCAAAAACGCCGTCTCATCGAACATGTGCGGCGTGACGGAGCAAACGGCCAACTCGCCAACAAAATCGGCCAAACATCGATCTCTGACGAAACACACACACACACACACACACACACACACACACACACACACACACACACACACATACACACACACACACACACACACACCAGTTTACAATGTTTATTTTGGCAATCTATAAGCCGGGCTGATGAAAGCAGAAAGCTTAAGCAGAAGCCCAAAATAAATGCAAACACAAGAAGAAACAAAGATAAAAAAGCAACTGAAAACAAAGTCAAAATGTTTTAATTTAATGCATTTCTATTTAGTCTGGGTATATTTTAGCATTTTTTATTATTGTTCAGGCTTGTTATATCTATTGAGATAATACTTGGTGAGTTATTTCTTGAAAATAGAAAACATATACATTAGAGTGGGTCGATTTTTGAGTTCTTTTTTTCGGAAAATCAACTAATATCAAGTTGCGGTAGATGCAATTTTCCATGCTGATTCCGAAAATATATATGCATGTTTTATTGTCATTGATCAGAAAACTTTTCCCGAAAATCAAGTTGAAAATTATATATTTTTCCAATAAAATTGTGCGCTCGCGTAGCGTATAATTAGGTGCTTGGATTTTTACATTCTTTTAGAATCGCAATTGAAGTCAGCTTGAAAAATGCAGGTTTTCATGTAGATTTGGACAATATACATTTCTATTGAAATTAATACTTTCTTTGTAAAATCAGCGGAAAACTTGTATGTAATATTTATGTCTTTAATTATGCATGCACCACAAGGACGTAGATTTGTGCGAGGCTCGGGGGGATGACAGCCATCATGCATTAGTGTTCAAAGATGACTCAGTTTGCCAATTGCATGAGATCCTCAACTTTTTTCAGCCTATTCAATTACAAGTGGGGACATACATTAGGGGAATTTTAGAAATTTGTATAAACTCGTTGAGAAGGTAGACAAAATAAACGATAGTATTGGGCCGAAATAAGAAAATGATTGAACAAATAATACACGTTCAAAAGATCAGACGCCCTAGGAGTAATTTAAGGTAAGAGCTATTAATAATAACACACACACATACACACACACATACACACACACTATCTTACACACACACACACACACACACACACTATTTACACATACAAATACACATACACTCACATATACACCTGAATACACACTATTTCACACATACAAATACACTCACATATACACCTGAATACACACTATTTCACACATACACATACACTCACATATACACCTGAATACACACTATTTCACACATACACTCACATATACACCTGAATACACACTATTTCACACATACACATACACATACACTCACATATACACCTGAATACACACTATTTCACACATACAAATACACTCACACACACACACACACACACACACACACACACACACACACACACACACACACACACACACACACACACACACACACACACACACACACACAGACACTATTTCACACATACAAATACACATACACTCACATATACACCTGAATACACACTATTTCACACATACAAATACACTCACATATACACCTGAATACACACTATTTCACACATACAAATACACTCACATATACACCTGAATACACACTATTTCACACATACAAATACACTCACATATACACCTGAATACACACTATTTCACACATACAAATACACTCACATATACACCTGAATACACACTATTTCACACATACAAATACACTCACATATACACCTGAATACACACTATTTCACACATACAAATACACTCACATATACACCTGAATACACACTATTTCACACATACACTCGCATATACACCTGAATACACACTATTTCACACATACAAATACACATACACTCACATATACACCTGAATACACACTATTTCACAGTCGCTCACCTGAGCGCAATCAGCAGCCACACGTGGAAGCGGTCGTCTTTGCCGAGCGCCTGATTGGTGCGGTCGACGTGGCCGATCAACCGACACAGCGCCCTCTGTCGGCCGGCAACGGCACTAGGAGGAGGCGACTGCGGTGGCGCCGGTGACAGTGGTGTAACTGGCGGTGTAACTGCTGGCGGTGTAACTGCTGGCGGTGGAGAAATAGGTGCCTGAGACTGCAGCAGGTTGAATTCTATCTGTTGTCGTACGCGACCTGAATACACACACACACACACACACACACACACACACACACACACACACACACACACACACACACACACACACACACACACACACACACACACACACACACACACACACATACACACACACACACACACACACACACACACACACACACGTGAGATGGTGGTAGTGTGGGTCTGCCAATACTAGAAGATAGAAAGGCTAGAGGCGACTTGATAACAGTAGATGCAGGTGTTTTATGTGGAAAGAACAGGTGGAAAACTGTGAGTTGTTTTAATTCGCCAACTCCAACTGCTATTATAGTTTTGGTCTACAAAAACGCACGATGAAAAAAGACATACAAAAATCTAGTTTCCCAGTAAGGCGGACTGGAAGGCGGCAGTCACGAGCCTGTCTTACTCATTACTGCCAATACTACTAGTAACACCAACACAAAGCTATTTAGTAACAACGACCTTATTAATATTTATATATTACAAATATACAAACCAGTACTGTCCATTCTCCACTCAGACACACACACACACACACACACACACACAAACACACACACACATACACACACACACACACACAAGAGCAAGACCACACAGACGCTTACTCAAGTAGTCCCACAGGTAGAGATTGCGGCCGAACAGACGATTTGATCTGAAGCCGAACAGAAAGACTTGCTGTAGAGTCGGAACCAGTCCCATCTCGCCGCACAACAACAGAGCAATGGGTCCGCGCTCGCGCTGTGGTCGGTGAAAATACTTGACTATCGCGTTTACCGCGTCGCCTGTACTCACACAAGATGTGTGGCGTAGTGTAGGGCGACACGTTTTAGGGGACGATAGACGTTGAATTATCGCTTTATGTCCGAGTGACATGTTTATACAAATCATCATCGAATCTCAGCTACCAAAAACTCGCGACAAAAGCTGGTTGTTACAAATGCGAAGCCTTAATTACAATAGGTGGCGTGAAGTTAATCCTTTACGCATAAATACACTACACACACACATATATACTACACTACTGCACACATATATAGGAGTGTATGGCAGTGGCGGATCCAGAGTGCAATTTTTGGGGGGCTGGATTTTATGGCGATCAGTCATGTACATGCATCATTATGCAACGTCTTTGCGATAATGCTTATATCAACAAATTATACAGACAGATATTTTTCTTGACTTATTTTAGTGAACCTCTTAGTTATGAGGAGTTGATGAAAACAATTTGGGGGGCTTCGACCCCCTGGGCCCCCCTCTGGATCCGCCAGTGGTGCATGGCGTGTGTCTGCACTCAACACTCTCCAGCTCCATTTGAGCCCGATATTCGCTCCGACAAAGCGGAGTTTCTGTGAGAGCTGTGTCGCACCTAGTGTCTGCCGCAGGGCATATACGTCATTGCGTCGTGGTTGAAGTCGCCGCGTCACACTGGGACTGCGACAACGCACGTCAACACCACTGGCACCGCCGTCACCGCCGTCACCGCCGCATGCCGTCGCTAACATGCCCGACAGCTCGGCCTGATCCAGCGTGCGTCCGACCAGCACACGTTCAGTACTGCCGTCGTCGATGCTGCGACCCAGCCAGCGGCCGCAAGGGAAACATGTCACGCTGGTCGTCAACTCGTTGCGTACAAGTAAATGTTCGACGCGCCAATTGGGCGAGGCGCCGGCGTTGTCGTGACCCAGTACCACCGTGCTGAGAACGCCCAGGTTCTGGTGCTGTGCCACCAGCGATAATATTACCACCAACAATATTACCACCGATAATATTACCACGGATAATATTACCACCAACAATATTACCACCAACAATATTACCACCAACAATATTACCACCGATAATATTACCACCGACAATATTACCACCGATAATATTACCACCGATAATATTACCACCAACAATATTACCACCAACAATATTACCACCGATAATATTACCACCGATAATATTACCACCAACAATATTACCACCACCAATACCGTACACACAATTACCATCAATATTACTACCGCTGGTACCAACAACACCACTAATATTACCACCGATAATATTACCACCACCAATACCGTACACACAATTACCATCAATATTACTACCGCTGGTACCGACAATACCACTAATATTACCACCAACATTACGATCAGCAATAATGGCAAAACGTTTCCCTTCGTCATTTATGTGTTTGTATTTTTGTCTTATTTTGTTGCTGCTTGTTCTTGAGTCTTTGTTTTATGTCACTCACATTCATTATTACTTCATTTCACAGTGAATGCATTGGCGGAATGAATGATGTCACTGGGCCAAAAAGTGTGTGTGTGTGTGTGTGTTAGATGCCAAACATTAAGCCCATGTATCCGAAATCCGAAAATTAATCCGAAATTCTACTGCATATTTTACACGATGAATATTAAATTTAAACCAATTTATTACTAAAATCACTAATGCGTTTGATTAAACCATCAAAAATAAATGGCTAAAAGTGCAAAGATATGCAATAGTTTGATGAAAAACGTAAATTAACACTTAAACGATGAGAAAGGACGGATTTTTTTCTCAACAAACAATACATGTGGAACAAACAGACCATTTGAAATTATACTACCGGAGAAAGGTTCAAGCGTTGAGTGGGCTTCAGAGGCCGTGCTACTGAAACCCTAGTATTTCAGGCCTGAACAGCTTGGCATCGGCTTAATGGCCGGGATCTACGGTAAGTCAGTAGCTAGTACCAGTACCAGTACCAGTAGGGTGGGCTGTACCGCCCACCTTGAACGTGATGTGTCGTACATGGCGTGGTACATGTACCACGGACGTCTCGGTCAGCGAGCCAGCAATACGCAGCCATACATTGGCAGTGGTACTGGCGGCCGACGCCTTGCGACTGCACGTCAAAATTACCACGCGGTACAACACCACTGACACACACACACACACACATTACATTACATTACATTACATTAGGACATTTATATCGCGCTTTTCACCCTAGGGTCTCAAAAGCGCTCACACACACACACACACACACGCACACACAAGAGTCGTACACATACAACAATCACGAACATACACACTCACCTATACATATACACACACACACACACACAAAACAGACAAGTACATATACGCACAAACACAAACACAAACACACACACACACACACATACCGTATATTTCGGCGTATAAGGCGACCGTCAGATATGACGAGGTACAAAATTAGAGCAAATTTTTATGCATTCATCATATATCGGTTGTATAAGACGACTGCTAAATGGATGGTAGTGAGAATGATTTATTGTATGAGAGCGAAGATGAAGATGAAGCTGAAGCCGACTTGCCAGAACCAGAATGGAATCGCTACGATGATGGCATCTGTGATGAATCTCGTGATGTATTCGAACAACTTTTCGAAACAGACAGTGATGATGGAGATGAATTTGATGGGTTTTAGATATACATATGGAGCAGGTTTGATTTTTTATATTGATGATGTTGTACTGTAATACCTACTCTTATTGAGAAATAAAGGTGTTTGTAATCAACCATTTTTATTTACAACCAAAATGATATTGATTTTTCATGTAAAATGAAAAATTCTGTACGCAGAATTCAAGGTCTGACTTGTATATCGGTCGTATAAGACGACCCACAATTTTTAAGGGTGATTTTTTTACTTTAAGGGTCGTCTTATACGCCGAAATATACGGTATACATTTGTGGTGCGGCACAAATTTCGTCTCGCGCCACCTCGCGACCCTACCAGCTGTGTGTACGCCTGTTTGTTTGTATGTCTGTGTGTCATGTTTATCCGTGTCATTGTGTATGTGTTGTAGGATCATGTGTGTGCGTGTGAGCTTGTTTGTACGTGTGTCCGATTGTGCTGTCCTGTAATATCTGTACTTGTAAATACAGTCGGTCCAAAGCACTCACGTTATCAACTTGTGTTGTTCCGTGGCTAACCAAACGCCACACATTCACACATACACACACAAATATGCATTCACACAGGTATACACTCACACGCATACAAATACACACACACACACATACGAATACACACACACACACATACAAATACACACACACACATACGCTGCCTCCATTGAATTTTAGTGTTATTTATATGTGCACCCACTTGTAAATACATGTGTGTGTGTGTACATGTGTGTAGGTGTGGGTATGTGTTCATGTGTGCGTATGCATATGCGTGTGTTTGTGTGTATGTTTGTGTGTGTTTGTGTGTATGTTTGTGTGTGTTTGTGAGTGTATATGTGTATTAGTGAGTGTGTGTGTGTATGTGTATGTGCGTCAAATGTGTATTATGTATATTTCCTTTGTGTTCTATAAGCATTTGTCTTTATATTTTACGGTCAATAAACTATCAAATTTTAAGGTTATGTGTGTATGTATGTGTGTGTGTTTGTGTGTGTGTGTGTGTATGTGTGTGTGTGCATGTGTGTGTATGTGTGTGTGTGTGTGAGTGAGCGTGTATGCACGTTTTTTACTTCACATATCTTGGGTCAAACTTCATAACAAACTCTACCAGAACACTATCCTACCATAAACAATTGATTAAAATTCCAGAAGTCAAGGAGATATCCTGTATCTTGTGTGCATCAGCTATTTCCCTACATCCCTCAGCAAGCTGTAGTGGCGTATTTGCTCAATAGATGTGATTTTTATGTTGCACTGGGTTTTGGTGGTAAACTTGTTTAGTGTTATAATTCTTTAGTGTGTTATACTCTTGAAACAACTTATGAAGCAAATATTACATACATGTGTAGCATGGTTTCTAGAGGGTTAAAAGATATTTGGTCAAGTCAGGTGGAAAATTACAGGTGTCTGGTGTAATTGTGAAAAAGCGACGGTACCTGCGCTCGGATAGCACTTGCTGAAGGAGAAGTAATCGACTGCATTGAGTGAGAGCAAGTGACAGAGCAACTGTTCTCGCTCCTCCTCAGAACGCAGGAAGGCGTGTGGCTTGTACAAGTCTCTGTCGAACAAAAAACCAACCGGCGCGACACACAGTATTACTCTACTATCCTGTGTCTCTATACCATTTGCATTTTGAATTAATACAAGTGAGGTATTCATACATAAACATCAATATTCAAAATGGTTTGCATATTTTGTACATAATCAATACATTTATCAGTTAGTGAGATCGTTTTATGAATGTTTAATTTAAGTTTAACTTATTCTACATTCAATGAATAGAATTTAATACATTGCGCAATATTCTGCTAATATTTGTAATTATTTTTTACAATATACAGATTTTCCATATACTTTATTATAGAATTGTTTTTGAAAATTGTAATATATATAACTATCATTACAGACATAAACAAACTACTGCACAACCTTTCATCAATATATGCAATGCATAACGACTAGAATTGATTCGATAATATAATATTTGTATGAATTATATATATATATATATATAAGCAGACCAAATATATAAAGGTGTAGAAGATGATGAACATTGAGCTGCATATACAAAGAAAACGTTTGGATTAAATCAAATGCAAATGGTATAGAACACAGTGAACTCTGGCTGAAAAATAATGAAGGACACATCGTAGTATCGATCAAGTTTACTTCTGGCGCTAAATACTGTATACAGGTAAGATTTAGTTTCAGAATCGATTCTCGAGTTCGGATAAATCCCGAGTGGTATCAATTCCCGGGTAAAATCGATTCCTCTGAGAGCACTCACCGCAACAGCTGATCGTCGGAGAGCAGCGCGCGCAGATGTTTGGCCAGCAGCTTCTTCTCCAGCGAGAGTCGCATCCAGGCGCGCGAGTAGCCAATATCCGTGCAAACATCCCTCATCGACATAACATTACTGCCGGCACAACATTGTTCATGTGTTGGCAACATTGTGCAATACTTGCAGCATTGTGCAATACTTGCAACATTGTGCAACACTTGCAGCAGTGTGCAGCGCTTGAACATTGTACAACACTTGCAACATTGTGCAATACTTGCAACATTGTGTAACACTTGCAACATTGTGCAACGCTTGCAACATTGTACAATACTTGCAGCATTGTGCAATACTTGCAGCATTGTTCAAACTGTGTGTTCAATGTTGTCACTTCAGCAGCGGCGCTTATTATTATTATTAATATACTTAATTGCAGACAAGTCTACGGTGGCATGTGAAGACTGATTACACAACTATCTATCTATCTATAATTTACGCTGTGTAAATTATCTGTTTTAGCAGAAAGCATGTGATACTAATGTGCTCGCTAGTTGAATGAGGGCTGAATGATTGCAATTTGTAATCTGTTTAGGTGTGGTATTTATATATTGTTATTATTATTAATTAAAGGTAAATCCTGTGGCATGGGAAGATTGCAAGCAAGCACTATTACCACCCTGCGGTGGCCTCATGTACCGCAAACGCCCTAAAGCTGTAAAGAGAAAGATAACTGGAGAAATAAAAACTCAGTGAGGAAGATGAAAGCTAATGAAGATATACGGTAATACGAACCAATAAGGATACACTAAATTTCACCATTTCTCCGCTAGTATAATTTCAAATGGTCTGTTTGTTTCACATATACTGTTTCTTGAAGAAAATCCGTTCCTATCATTTACGTGTTAATTTACGTTTTTCATCAGACTATTGCACATATTTGTACTTTATTAACATTGATATAATTCACACTATAATGAAGTTTGTTCGATAAACAAAACTTTGGCAGACTGAATTTTTAGTGTGTGTGTGTGTGTGTGTATGAGTGTGTGTGTGTGTGAGTGTGTGTGTGTGAGTGTGTGTGTGTGTATGTGTGTGTGTGAGTGTGTGTGAGTGTGTATGTGTGTGTGAGTGTGTGTGTGTGTGTGTGTGTGAGTGTACGCGGACACCCACTTCATGTCCATGAGCGGCGAGACGGGGAGAGGTCGCAGTACGTTACTAGTGGAGGCCACACTGTTGGACGGAGACCCTCGCGCTGACGTCGACGAGCGAATAGCAGGCAACGGAGAGGCCGGCGCCGACACAGACACCGTCGATATTGGCGCCTTGGCTGCTCAAGGCGGCAACACACACACACACACATACACACACACATATCACACAGATACATACACAAACTTATCAGTTTCTGTCAGTAAACTTCTCAGTTTCTGTTAGTAAACTTATCATTTTCTGTTAGTAAACTTCTCAGTTTCTGTTAATCAATTTCTCAGTTTCTGTTAATACACTTCTCAGTTTCTGTTAATAAACTTCTCAGTTTCTGTTAATAAACTTATCAGTTTCTGTTAATATACTTATCATTTTCTGTTAATAAACTTCTCAGTTTCTGTTAATAAACTTATCAGTTTCTGTTAATAAACTTATCATTTTCTGTTAATAAACTGCTCAGTTTCTGTTAATACACTTATCATTTTCTGTTAATAAACTTCTCAGTTTCTGTTAATAAGCTGCTCAGTTTCTGTTAATAAACTTATCAGTTTCTGTTAATAAACTTATTAGTTTCTGTTAATAAGCTGCTCAGTTTCTGTTAATACACTTATCATTTTATGTTAATAAACTGATTAGTTTCTGTTAATAAGCTGCTCAGTTTCTGTTAATAAGCTTATCATTTTCTGTTAATAAACTGCTCAGTTTCTGTTAATACACTTATCATTTTCTGTTAATAAACTTCTCAGTTTCTGTTGATAAACTTATTAGTTTCTGTTAATAAACTTCTCAGTTTCTGTTAATAAACTTATCAGTGTAAGCGCACACACATGGTTTTGTTTTGTGGTGGTGTTGTCACACATTGTGTTGTGACGCTTACCTGATGAAGAGGGACGGGATTGGTCGTCAGTCGCTGATAAATCCTGTTGTTGTTGTTGAGATAGGTGAGTACGATAGGTGCACAGGTGGGCCCACAATGCCGATTTACCCTGCCATCACAATGTCAGTTATGAAACAACGACAATTATAAGCTTACATATGCAACCGAAGTCTCTTTGTTGTTATTTAATTGTTATTGTTATTATTATTAACTGGAGGCAAATGCAGAAGCATGGGAAGAGTGGAAGCAGGCACTATTAGCACCCTGCGGCGGCCCCCGTGTACTGGAAACTGACCAAAAAGATGTACAGAGAAAATGAGCGACAAAAAGAGTTCAGTTAGAATGTGAATCCAAGCGAGACCCAAGAACTATCCACATGAAAACAAACACGAAAAGCAAAATATCGATGAAGGGAAGGAAGAAATGAAAAAACCGAAGAAATGAGAAGAAAAATTAAAAAGAACAAAGAACATATGGAAAGAAAAAATTATAAAGAAGAATGAAAAGGAAAGAAAGTAGTAAAAAGTAAGAAAAGAAACGAAAAAAAGGAAAATAAAACGAGGCATAGTCAAGGGGAGAGCGCATCCAGCCTGACCTGCGGCTCAACGCGTCCGTGTGTCCAGATACGCTCGACCAGATCACATAATGACGTCACCAGTGTGTTCTCCTCGAGCCCGCCGCCTGCGGCGCTGTGGTGACCCAGCGCCACCGCCTCAATGCCCATCTTCTCCACCAGTAGCCGTTTGGTGCGGTTCTTACACTCCTGACCGGTACACACACATACACACACGCACACACACACGCACATAGTCATCAGACACTGTTCGGGCAGTAGTCCAGACTTGAATCATTTAGAGCCATAGGAGCGAATAAAAAAATGGGCCATCGTGTTTTCTCACTATCCACGAACGATATGTGACAATACATGTGTACATGGGACCACAAGGATTTCTAGGCGAGCCAAGGACTGTTTTGGGGGGCAGCACGGACTATGATTGTGTTGAAGGGGGTCATGGCAAGAAAACGGCTGAGAAACAATGATATAGAGAACCTATGGAGTGTGATAAACGCCAAGTACAGAGTCCTGATATGACATTCAATACGTCTGCAGAAGTTTGAAGCCATCATTTCGGCAAAATCTGCCTCGAATCGTCTCCAAAACCGCCTCCAGAATTATTATATAAAAAATTAGTATATATACGAACCGTAAAACAGTTATATTAGGAATAATTGTGTTATTTTCGGAAAATAAGGCCACGCCATACTTTTGGCGCCGACTGCATAAATACACACACGCACAAACACACAGACACGCGGGCATGCTGAAAACGTACGGATTGGTGGAATAAATAGACCCAACTGTACTTATTGTGGCAGACGTTCTAACAGCGAAAAACACCTCGCTTTGTTCAAGTACCGATATTGTTCACTTGCACACATATATACACGCATATATGATGTGTGTATACATGTATCTATATATATATATATGTGTGTGTGTGTATATATGTTTGCGCGTTTGTGTATTTTTATAATTTGTGCATAAATTGTGTATTAGAATTTCGTTATGTCTAATTTGTTATTGTTCATGGTTGTGTTGTGCAATAACTACTACTACACACACACATACACACACGTACACACACACATACACACGTACACACACACACATACACACATAGTGATTCAAAGAAGATCCCAGAGGTATTTGGTCGGCTCGGCTCGAAATGACCTTGAGAACACCTTGACCCTGAAATGACCTTGAGAACACCTTGACCCTGAAATGACCTTGAGAGCGTGCTCGATGAATTTCCAGTTGTTTTCACGCACGGCGTCAGGCGAGCTGGTGATAAGGGGCGGCGCCAGCTGTAACTGCTGTAGCTGTTGCCGCGCATCAGACATGGAACGGTTGAGATGGCTGAGCCGATCGCGACGACCCGCCGCGCCTCCAATCTGTACGTCACTGCATGATAAACACACACACACACACACACACACACACACACTCAAATTGGCATCTATAACGTGTGTGTGTAATGTTAGTTTGCTTAGAATAGAATTGGCGAAAAAATAATAGGAAAATCATTAAGCAATTTACAATTTACATGAAAAATAGAATGACAAAAAAATGTCCATCGTGCTTAGCTCTTTGGCGACATGTGTGTATGTGCGTGTGTATGTGCGTGTGTGTGCATGTGTGGGTGTCTTGAGCGTTACATAAGCCACCGCATAGTGGTAATAGTGCCTGTCTGTACTCTTCCCATGCTATTGGATTTGTCTGTAATTAAAAACAATGATAATATCAGTATAAATTTGACAAGAAACAAGGGTATGAATGAGGAAAAAAACCACGAAACAGTGGCAATACGTGAGTGAGATCGCTCACTCTACTACAGCCGCCTGCACTGCGCCAATGAGAGCCGCATCGAGCCGAGGAAACCCGGCTATGGCTGTGGCTGTGGTGGTTGGTCGATGATTGCAAGCTTTCTCAGCCACATTGCCCCTTTGGGAGCCGACGGCGGGCGATACCTGCAGCGGCAGAGGCGAGTCAGCACACGATTGTTGCAGATGTTGCAGCAATTCAGCGTCGGCCTCTGGCACGATGGTGCATCGCTCACTCGACGGAGTGTGCACCAGACACTCCGACTGTTGCCTGCATTGATATATGTATATATATATATATATATATATATATATATATATATATATATATATATATATATATATATATATATATATATGAATGAATCATATTGGTGTAGCCAGGCAGTAAATTTTCGCGCTTACAAACGAGATTAAAGTCAATTGCAATTTCGCATTTTGCAATCTTTTTCTATTTTTCAATCAATTCATGTGTATTGTGCTTTTATGAATTGTCTGAAGATCGAGTCAGCAAACTCGGAAACGTTACAGAATATAGGAACGCTTTTGAAGTGTTTGAGTCAAAGCGACCAGAAGCTGGCAAGATATTCAGAATCCACCAGGAAAAAGATTGCAAAATGCGAAATTGCAATTGACTTTAAAATCGTTTGTAAGCGCGAAAATGAATGAATAAGTGTATGTGTATGTTTGTGTATGTGTATATATGTATATTACCCCATCCTTAATACTTTTCACATATTGTTCATGTATTTCATTAGCAGTTGACCATAGATTTTTAATTAAAACATACAAATACACGCACACACAAACATACATTTAGTCAAAATCGTGTGTGTGTGTGTGTGTGTGTGTGTGTGTGTGAGTGATCTTATATTAAAAGACTGATGCTGGAAATATACATCAGACATGAAGAAAATTGTACGAATTTCAACAAAATGAACTGAACTGACATCCAATAAACTTGTACCATTTGCATTTTGATTTAATTTGCATTTGCAAGTCTATATACAATTGAAGCAAATTAAAACGTAAATGGATCAAATCAAAATGCACATGACATAGAACCAGGCGGCTGATAGGCACCCACTGACCACTGACCTGACACGACGAATGCGAGCGTCAAACAACTCCAATTCGGCATCCAGCTCGCCCCAGTTGACCAGCAGCTTGCGGTCGATAAAGCCCACAAACAGCTGTGTCTCAATGAATCGCGACAAGAAGGGCAGGTGCTGGCGCGGCTGGTCCGACAAA
>OU696573.1:10794805-10832305 GCA_916048095.2 Sacculina carcini
ACACAACACAAACCAAGGCCATACAAACCAAACGGGCGCGCCATTGTTCCGTGCGTACTCACTGTGCGACACGAAGATCATTTGATATTCGAGCAGCATGCACGCGCATAGCGTCACCAGCTGCTTAGTACCCACCAGGGCCACCAGCTGCGCCAACGAGTGCTCGAGCAGCGGCAGCTGCCGACCGGCGGCGGGCAGCTGCAACAGGCACTCGGCGCCAACAGCTGGCACGCGCAAGCAAGTGCCGACGGCCGGCGGCTGCAGCTGGTACAGAAGCTGCCCCACGTGGCTCTCCAGTGGCAGTGGAGAACAGGGCAGCTGTGAGTGTCTGTAACGACAAGTATGAAACAGCTGCCACTTTATTTCGGCGAGATGGTACAAAAGGAGAGAGATGTTGTAAGCCAATGGGGGTGCCAACCCTGTTGGATGATCGCTCTCTCCCTTGCACAAGACAAAAGACTGTGGGAGAAAGCAGAGGGTCGGCATTTAGTGGCCTGCTCTTACAACACGCAGCGGATACGCCGGCAGTATTCTTATCGCCTACCACAATGGTTGAAAGGACTCTCTCTCTCTCTCTCTCTCACACACACACACACACACACACACATAAGAATATGACACGTAAAAATAAGTATACTTGCACGTGAAACGGTGATAAGGGCGCTTGCCAAATTGCTTCTAGACTCACCAATAAACAGCAGTCCAACCACAACACACACACACACATTTTTCTATTCATCTATTAAACCATTTGTATAGCGCAATTCACACATTTGGTCTCGGATGTGCACTTATATACACTCACACATGCACGCGCATTAATAAGCATACATAAATATGGAAAACAAACATACACACACATTAATACAAAAATTTATAAAAAAAGAACTGTGTATTGTTGCTTTGATAATGCTATTTGAAATTGTAAAATTTTCTTACTTAAAATGTTGCTCTTGTTGATTTTTCTTATTTGAAAATGTAAAAATTATTGAGCATAAGAATTTTGTTTATGTTATACAATTATAAGCATATTAAAATTAGTAGAAAAATATGCCTGAAATAAGTTTTTGGCTTGAGAGGCATTGTCAAGAAACAAGAGAGATAATTATGATAAATAAAACATTGTTTTTGAAAAAAATATACGTCTTGCGTATTCATTTCGCATATTTAAACACCTGTAAAGTCGCGAGAGAAATGTGAAGGCCAGGTTGAGATGCGGCTGACTCATCAGAACGCCGATGCATTTGCTGACAAACAACGAAGACGCGCCAACACGAGGTTGCGCCGCATTACCGCTAGATGGCACTACTGGCGTTATGACGTCACGGTGAGCGGTGTGGCACGATGATTGTGACGTCGGTGAAACAACGACCGAGGAGGCAGAAGAGAAAAACTCCGTATTTCCTGCTGATACGCCGGCCGACTGACCGATAGCCAAACACACACACACACACACATACATACACACATGTTTTCATATATTTCAGCATTTATATTACGCCACCTCTACACAACGTCTCACATGCGCAGACAGTACATTTTAAGAATTCGAGAGAAATAATCACGTAATTTTTTAGTCAATATTCATTCACACAGTTTATAGTTTCTAAAAGTTCATCCATACACAAATGGTTAAGGTTAAATGTTCTTCATTAAGGTTAAGGTTAAGGTTCTTGGTTAAGGTTAAATGTTCTTCATTTTTTCAAAAGAAACCCTGGCGCGCCGTAAGAAGCAGGCCCGCACTCCTAGAGATGCGAACAGCCCCACTTTAGGCAATGAATGATGGCGTGTCGACACCAATAACAACTGCACACGACACGCGGCCCACCTACCTCTTGCTCGTCACGCGAAAGCGGCGGCGGCAGCAGCAACAGATGGTCGGGCGCCGATTCGTAGAAAATATACGAGAATCCATAGACGCGCGAGCCGTCCTCGCGTGTGATAACAAAACAGTGCAGCGCCGGCGACGGCGGTGACAAATGAGACGATGCATCGCCAGCGCCTTCGTCACGTGCCTGCCACAAGTCAACTCCGTCGGGCAGCGCCAACTAACACACACACACACACACACACACAAACACACACACACACACACACACACACACACAAACACACACACACACGCACACACACACATACATTGTATATGTGTATATACTTTCTAGCTGTACATAGTAAAATGAGCGTTAGTTCGACGAGTATTTTTGCCAAATGGTGCTATGTTATCTATTGAAATTGTTCATTTGTTTATGGCAGTACATGATTACAATACAAAATACAATAATTGCATTTATTAAGTTATTTATAAAGCGCAATTCACATATAATGTCTCCATTGCGCTGATATAAACATTGTACACACTACAAACAATCATTCACATACAATCACATACATATTCAAATATATGTTTGGCATTGACAAAACACACAATACCATATAGACAGGCACAATACACACCCACGCACACACGCGCCCAAATACACACACACACACACACACACACACAAATTACAAGCATATTAATCACATATAAAGACAGTGTGTATGTCTGCGTAGGCCATGCTGGGTCGCCATGCTCGATTTGTGTACAATTTTGGATCGCTGCCAAAAAAAAGGTTCAAAATCACTAGTGTATATATAAAAGTGACATACTTGTTGTGGTTGTGGTTGGTGCAAATTATTATTATAATTATTATTATTATTAATTCCGGGCTAGTCCAGTGACATAAGGATGAGTGCAAGCACTATTACCACCCTGCGGCGGCCCCATGCACCGGAAGCACCCAAAATATATATATACAGAGGGAGAGAGAGAGAAAATGAGAAATGCATGCATCTGTCAGGCCATACACGCACCTACACACGCACTAGAACACAAAAATTTAACGACCACGATACTGCAGACCAAATACGAAGCGATAGCGACATTTGTTGGACTGTGTGGTGTAGTGGTAGCACACCCGCCCCACAAGCGGGAGGTTCGTGGTTCGAACCCCGTCGGAAGAGGATTTCTTTGAACGAATTCTATATTCTGTGTGTGTTCATAAGCTTCGGCTTCTTCCCGTGTAGCAGCTGTCACTTGAGACCTTAACGCAGTGGTTCCCAACCTTTTTCAGCTTGTTACCCAATTTAGCCTCCCATATTAAGCATGTTACCCCTTTGTTACTGTAAGCATTCACACACACACGCACGCGTGCACACACAACTATATATAACACGCCATATGAGCAATACAATATCCGCACAATGCAAATAATAAACATAATATGCTAAGTTAACATTAGTCCCAATACAAGGTACCGCAATGTTTTCTTGAATCTGAGAATTCTTAACATTCTCCTGTCACCCTTACATTACCCCCGAACAATTGCTAAATTACCCCGGGGGGTAATTTACCCCCAGGTTGGGAACCACTGCCTCAACGTTTGATAGATCTAGCTTGCGAGACACTCACCAGACTAGTAGCATCGGCGTCAAATGAGCAGCCAGGCCGCGAGTCTGGATAATGCACCAGCACTTTCGGCACAAAACGGCGCCGCCAACTGGCCTGTGTAGTTTCTTTGTCAACTGCACGCAGACATACACACACACATATGTTTATATATACGCATAAAAACTGGTGTTTGATTCACTGTCTAGTTGTATGCACGAGTTTCAACGTTGCTGCTACCTCGTGATACGACAGTATTTGCAGCATTGCATGAGTGAGCTACTTGAAGAGAAGTGAGCGATGGTGATGATCAGTGTAAAACCGCCTGCACTTCAAACTATTTTGTGTGCAATTTTTTTAAAACAAAATTAGACGGCATTTTACGTATGTGTACAGCAAGATAATAGAAATACTTGCAAGTTTGCGCGGTCATTACAGAAACATCATCAACCAAACACATTCAATTAACAATCTCCTGCTCAAGCGAGTAAATCTGTTGAGATGAAAGAGAAAAAAAAAAAAAAAAAAAAAAAAAAAAAAATACCAACAAAAACAGACAAATATTTACAATAAATCCCATGAGCGAAACGCAAGACATTACCATTGGGAGAAGTGATTTCGACCGTCGCTTCTTCACTTGTGTCATCACAGCCGCAAACGAAAAAATAGTCGACAACGTAGGTGCCAGTCATCGGCAGCTGGCTTGTGAGAGCTTCATTCGACAGTCACTAATTCACACACAACACTACGAAAGAAAGACACAAAAACAAATTGACACAAGCCGTTAACCAACAAGCGTTCAGAACACAAAAGTTGTTTCCACTATGATAAATTAACTCGATATTTGAAAAACAGTCGTCAGGTTTACACCAGTACTAACACGTGCATTTAAATGATGAAATAAGAGACCAAAACTAATTAAACATAATTCCACAAAAAAGATTTTCAAAAACAAACACAAAATAACTCAACACTCAACAATATTTAAGAATAAACAACCAATAATTACAAAAACCACCAATTAAGTAGTAGTCGTTCCAGATTTGAGGAATAAAGAACTATAAGTAATAAATTTAGAACAAGTGTGAATGGACACAGGCTATGAATTTTCGATTTTTTCCAATATTTGAATCATAACGGGCAAACTGATTATTTGATATCAGTAATTATTGAATGCCTATTCCAGAGCAAGAAGCTTATTCCAGCTCGAAAGCGTCATATGTGCGCGGTCGTTCCTGTGTTTCTGTTTTTGTCCATTCGTGTTTGTGTCGTTGGCGTGGACGCATTGTCTTGCTCCTTGGAAACGCTCATAACACTGCCTTCTCTCTCACTTAGATTATTGTTCATTTGTTTCTTTTTTCTTAGCTTAATTTCTTATCTTTTTTCTTAATTTATTCACTTTATTATTTTGTTCCTAGTTTTCTCTACTACCTTTGTCTGGTTAGCCGAACAAGATGAATGCGAGGAAGAGGAAGAGGCGTAAGGATAGGCCCCCAGCCTCTCCAAATCGTCATTCATCAGAATCATCAGACACGGAATTACCGGGACCATCTCAGGAAATGACCCAAGGCACCGAAACGGACACGACCAAAAACAAACACCAGGAAATGACCCGAGGCACGCACAAGGAAACGAAGGAACAATCACAAAAGGAAATGACCCAAGGCACGTCAAAGGACACGAGTTCAAACCAACTAGGTTCTGGCACGGATAATACGGCACAGCTGGATCCGAATGGATCTTACGTAGTTATCCGGCCAACTGGAAATCACAATTTCGCCAGATTGGGTCCTTTTTGGATCCACGCTGAGATGAAGGGACTAGTGGGAAATGAGGTGGACAAACTAAAGTTTGAGACCCCCATGGACGGTTCAGTGATTGTGAAAACGTTAAATGTCAAACAAACAAAAAAGATCATGTCAATTAGTACATTTTGTCAGCGACCTGTGAATGTGGCACTACACGTAACACGTAATATGAGCAAAGGTACAATTTTTGCACCAGAATTGAGGTTTGTCGACGACAGCGAGCTCAGCCGCGGTTTTGCGACTGAAGGAGTGAGCGAGGTCAGACGAATCAGCTCCACAAAGTCTGGCATGCGCAAACCGACGGCTCTGTTGATTTTGAGTTTTACATCAGCGACACTGCCAACGCATGTGAAAGCCGGCTACCTGCGATATGACGTGAGGCCTTTTGTTTCAAATCCACTCAGATGCTTCCGCTGTCAGCAGTATGGCCATGGCACAAGAAACTGTCGTCATGAAGCTGTTTGTGCCAAATGCGGACAAGCAGAACACGGAGATCAAGAATGCGCTGGGCCGCAGAAGTGCATCAACTGTGGCAGCAGCGAACATCCAGCATATCACAACTCTTGTCCGCGATGGAAGTCAGAGAAGGAGATATGCTCCATCAAAGCCACGTCAAATGTATCGTTTGCTGAGGCAAGAAAAATGTACAACACACGCCAGTTGACTTTGAACAAATCTTTTGCGGCAGTAACAACAAGCAAACCACAAACTCGCTCAATCGCAGTGCAAACAGAGTCAGTCGGACCAGCACCGACGACTATTTCATCTTCTCGTCATGCAGTACAATCGTCTTCTCGTGGCCTTGTCTCGCCAATACGTCATCAGCAGTACAGCTCGAACTCCCGCAAGCCACCAACACGGCGCTGTTGGTCTGCGGGACGCAGAGACGTGCGGGAGCGCAGCAGCACCCCGCCCAACAGTGGAATCACCGAGTGGACCACGGTGATTAGGCGGCGCCAACAGTCGCCACGCGGTAGACGCTCGCCGTCCCGCACAATTTCCAGAAGTGGAACACCATCACCCCAACACAGACAGGTACGTCCTGTTACACAATCATACACGTAGCATGAAATATCGTAATTTTAACACACACATGACACCATTTTTACTTCAATGGAACTGTAGAGGTTTGATCACGCACTGGGCCGAAAATAAAACATATTTTTTATCGAAGCGGCCATCTATAATAGCTGTGCAAGAAACCTGGTTCCAGGACGGGGACCAATACGACTTCACCTTACCATCGTACACTGCATATAGATGCGATAGCAAAGCACCAGGTAGACGACGTGGTGGAGTGGTCATGTACGTCAGAAATGATGTGCCACAGCAGGCGCTTGAACTACCGCAGTGCGATGAGTTTCAGGTAGTCGGATGCACCATCACTATGAATGGAAGATTAGCGGACATTATAAACTGGTATATACCCCCGTCATGTCCGGATTCTGTTTTAACCACTCGTTTTAATGATTTTATGGCAATGTGTACACATTCAATGCTCCTGGTGGGTGACGTAAATGCTCACAGTCACCTATGGGGAGACCGATCGATTGACGTCAGAGGGAGAATCCTCGAAGAGATCATACGCACTCACAATCTAGTTATTTTAAACGACGGCTCACCCACATATTTCCACCTGCAAACACATTCGAACACGATGATAGATGTCTCGCTGTGCTCAGCGGATATTGCATCTTGGTTTTACTGGTGGACGGAGGGCGATGTACGGAACTCGGATCATTACCCCATTTTCATGTTTTTAACAACTACATCACCTGAAAACCGGCGGACCGAGCGATGGAATACGACAAAAGCCAAATGGACCAATTTCACCGACTTGTGTAATCTGGGCACCATCGATAACACACAGACTGTCGATGAAATGACGGAAAGAATAACCCAGTGCATCCTGAGTGCGGCACAGCAGACAGTACCTCGCGGGAGAAAACCCACGAAACGAGCACCTGTTCCATGGTTTAACAACCACTGCAAAAGAGCCGTAGCCAGACGAAAACGGGCTTTCCGCCGCCACTTGCGGATAAACACGGAACGAAGCCGAATCGAATTGTGCCGGGAACGAGCAATAGCACGCAGAGTGATCCGACAGGCGAAAAGAGAAGCTTGGGACAATTTTATTAACTCTTTTAATAACACGACACCCATCAGCAAAATCTGGCGCGGGATACGAACACTGCGAGGTAAATTCACACCTACGGCGCTACCGATACTGCAGGTCAACCAGCGTACAATAAGTGAGCCCCAGGAGATCGTGGACGCAATGGCTGAGGCCATAGCGTCGATCAGTGATGGAGCGCTGAGAGACGGGCCTCGTCACGAGGTGGGGCCGGGTGTATCTCACCACAACACTTGCACCAGCGGTGACGCAGCTGCCTTCAACCAGCCGTTCACCCCTGAAGAGCTTAAGACGGCAATCCGTGCAGCGGGCAGTACCTCCGTGGGGCCTGACCAGCTGCATTATGATTTCTTCCGCCATCTGTCGCCAATAAGTTTTAAATTTTTACTATCATATTTTAACAAAATGTGGACCACAAAGTCGTACCCGTACAAATGGAGAACCAACGTAGTCATACCGATAGTGAAGCAAGGCAAACCCCGGCAGCTCACAACATCATATCGACCAATTAGTTTATCGAGCTGCATGGGGAAGCTCATGGAGAGAATGGTGTCTAAAAGGCTAGTGTATGTACTGGAAACTAATAGCCTGCTGGACAATTTCCAGTGCGGTTTCCGAAAAGAAAGGTCCGCCATTGACCATGCCGTCAGACTGGAATCAGATATACGCGCTGGCTTTGCACAGAAGAAATGTACACTGGCAACTTTTTTGGACATACGACAGGCATACGACACCGTTCAACCTCAAATCCTTATTCAAAAAATATATAGGCTCGGTATACAGGGTAACATGATGCATTTTTTAACCAATTTTATCACTGGACCTCGACAATTTTACGTACGTATGACAAATTATACATCGCGCAATTTTAATACCACGATTGGACTACCTCAGGGCAGCTGTCTGTCACCGATTCTTTTTAATATCATGATCGATGACTTGTTTTGTAATGTACCCAACGCAGTACAATACTCGCTTTATGCTGATGATTGCGCGATTTGGACTTGCGACTACGACGCCCGTCGCGCTTTTGGTCTCCTTCAAATGACGCTGGACGGGCTGTCGAGGTGGTCCGCGCAGAACGGGTTAGACTTCTCCGCCCACAAATCGGCAACCGTTCTTTTCTCATCAAATCGCCATCAGACACCTGCGGTGAATCTCTCTATAGCTGGACAGAATATACCCTACATGCCGCAATTCAAGTTCCTTGGAATGGTGTTGGATAATCGGCTAAACATGAGAGGTCACATTGAACACCTGAGACAGAAAAGTATGAAGCGAGTCAACATAATGAAGGCGATACAAGGACAGTACAGCGGCGCCGACACCACGACGATGGTCCGACTGTACAAAAATATGGTTCGCCCGATTCTCGAATACGGAGTGGAGGTGTACTCAGCAGCGTCACCGTCAGTTCTGCAGCCACTCAACACGGTGCAGAACGACTGTCTGAGACTGGCCACCGGTGCCTTCAGAACAAGTCCGGTCAAATTGCTGCACGGTTACACAGGAGTCGAATCTCTGACAATACGCCGACAAGAGCTGTCACTGAGATATTTTGCGAAAGCAATATCGAAACATACTCACCCAGCACATTACATTGCTGCGGAAACTCCACCGTCTTTCAGAAATCCGCGACGACCACAGCTCGTCCAGAACATAGGCACCAGAGGCCGGCAAGCCAAGCGGTATTTGCAGATCGACGGCGAGTTATCGTACTCAGAACCAGTGATGCCACCGTCATGGTTAATGACGCGCCCTCTAGTTGAATACCTGTGTGAACACAAAACAACAAATGATGCACACGTAAGACAGGAGTTCCTCAAAGTGAGAGCAGAAAACCCTGATGCAATCTTCGTTTACACCGACGGTTCACGAGCAGACGGCCGCACGGCATGTGCTGTGTACACTTCCGGCAAAGCGGCGAAAGAGCCTCAAACAGGACCGGCACAAATCAGCCGCTACCGTCTGCCAGACTGGGCGTCTGTCTTTGACGCCGAACTCTACGCCATTCACAAGGCAACCAAATTGTGCAAGGAAGCCAGCTTCACGAAATCTTTCATAGTTTCCGACTCTAAATCTGCGATTTTAACTATTGAACACCAGCACATCGATTTTATTCCTCAACAAATTTTAGAAGATAATAGGATTATGGAAATGCACGGCCAACAATGCACATATTTATGGGTGCCAGGGCACAAGAACATACGTGGCAATGAGGCAGCTGATAGAGAAGCCAAGGCAGCGTTGAACTTGCCGATCACAGTCTTCTTCAGCAGAACAAAAACAAACATAAAAAACATGATAAGACGGCAAGTGAACACCTCAATAAGCACACAATGGAAGCACTTGGGCAACAAGTATTTGCTACCAAAGATCACCGAAGTGCCCGGGCCATGGTCCACTACCGTCTCTGGGAAGAGACCACTAGAACGAGCAGTGGCCCGGTTGAGACTGGGGCACACGGCATTGACGCACCGCTACCTCCTGGCTAGGGAGGCACCGCCGATGTGCAACGCATGTCATTGCCGTGTGACGATTCCCCATATCATTTTACATTGTGATAAATACTCGTCTGCTCGCACTCATCTTACCAATGCATGCCTCGCAAGAAACATTCCCATCACAATAGAAACCATACTAGAGCCCAACCATCCGGAAATTGAAAAAGCACTAGTCATGTTTTTAACTGGGTCTAGACTCACCCGTATATTGTAGAGGAAATGCACGCCAACGTACTACCCAGTATGTGACTACGAACCGGAACAAACGAACCGGAAGTGACCTCATAGTAACCAGACATCTCATTCCACTGTTTGCGTCATTAATTAAAATAATTGAGATTTCAATCCATCTTCATCATCATTCATAGTCTTATTCCATCCAAATCATTTTCAATTCAATCTGATTTTATCCATATCCGACACAAATCGATAAATGGCGCGAAATGGTCGATTCCGGCTGAAGCGCCTGACGAAAACAACAACAACAACAACTGTTTTTGTCGATTGCATTTTTTCAGTGGATTAGTTTTTCATGACCGCTGATTATGGCTAATCGCACGGTTAAAGATGCCGTGACAGTGAAGGGCACCAACCCCCAATATTTGGTGGAAAAAATTATACGAACTCGTGTCTACGACAGCCGATACTGGAAAGAAGAATGCTTCGCATTGTCAGGTTATTCATATTTTGTTGTCATATGTGTGTACCTGTTTTTATGACTATTCCATTCATTGCATTCACTGCTATTCATTTTTACTGCTGCTTCTCATTTGAGCAATTCATGAGCCGTGGCGATAATACACGGCTAGTGTTCCTACCGTACTTGCGTTCGCTACAATGTCCAGTTTCGTACACGCGGTATTTCACTGTTTCACACAGCCGAGCTGTTGGTCGACAAGGCTATGCAGTTGAAGTACGTGGGCGGCATATTCGGCAACAATGTCAAGCCGACGCCGTTCTTGTGCCTCGTGCTCAAGATGCTGCAGATACAGCCCGAAAAGGACATTGTCGTCGAGTTCATCAAAAACGAAGACTACAAGTGAGATCTCGCTTTGCTGCACGCGCACCCAACTGCAGCTGAATTTTGACTCTTATTTGCTTGATTCCATTATTCATTTTCGATGGAGCTTGATGATAATGTAAGAAAGCTAATCTTGAACTATACAAACAAAGGTCACATTGTAACATAATCTGGGGCGATCTCGGAATGAATGATTTAGTTTCTAGATGCAATCACAATACAGTATTGATTGAAACCGTATTTTCATACGATCTGCCGTGAATTCGCTTTTGAATTCGTCACGTATAACAATTCGCTTTCTTCAAAGTCATTTGGCTGAAGTTAGTTGAATAATTTCCCACTGCTTGGTCATCTACGATTGACTATACTGAAGTAGCGTCTCACGCCTGCATATTCACAGATATGTGCGCGTGCTGGGCGCTTACTATATGCGTCTGACGGGCACGTCGCTCGACTGCTACAAGTATATTGAACCGCTGCTCAACGACTATCGCAAGCTGCGCGTGCAAAATCGCGAGGGAGGTATGTGTGTGTTTTGATGCAGAGGTTGAAGGGTGTGAAGTTGTTTTGACTGCACGAAGTAGTACTGGACTGTAGGCCTAGTACTTTTTACTTCACGGAGCTTCCTCAGACTCCAACCCGGTCACGTCTGACCTCACGATCCACTATCCGGATCCTCGATCTCACCAGATCACACGATCTATACAGATCCTTCGACCTCACACAGATGCTCGATCTCAGCACATCTCACATAATCGTGCTAGACCCAAAGTACAGACTGCATCGGACCCATGTTATGGTTTAATGGATATTGTTGTGTTGATGATATGCTTGACGGCCCAGTGTCTCGGTTATACACTCACCACGTGTCAATGTGTATTGTTTCTTTAGGGGTTCCCAAACTTGACCATGACGTGGCCCCTACCAGATGTTCCAGTCCAGTCAATTAAGAGTCATTATTACCATACCACGATACCATACCACATTACGTCGTTTTAATGTCATAAATTTAATATTAAGATATTCCTACACAAGAAAAGTATAACAGTAATAAGCGTTTGAAACGTTTGCTATAAGCACTCGCCATATGCTTATCTTATGCATAGACGAACACACACACACACACACACACATAGGCGTAGATCCTGGGGGGTTTGGGGAATATATATCCCCCGACAAATTGGCTGAGGGGTATGAATATGTAATTATACCTCCGATAATTCTGTTAAGTTAAGTTCATTGGGTATATTATCATCAAAATCAGCATAACAGAAAAATATCAATACACGAAAAATGTAAAAAATTATATGTATGTGAGAGATTATACTTTACGCAATATAGTTTTCATTGAGGTATGTGTGTTGTAATTGAATAGGCCGAATGTAGTTTAGCGTCTCATGTAATTGACCAAATGAGTCAACTTTGAACACATAATGCATGATGACTGTCATCCCCGCTAGCCTCGACACAAATCTACAACCCTGATCACACACGGACTTATCATGGCGTATGCGTGTATATATGGGTTCCAGTTCCTATATGTATTTCCAAAACAAACGCATAAACATATTTCAAACATCAGTTTGACAACAGATTGGCTATGCTTGACAACAGATATATCTGACTTGAACCAATTGACTAATTAGTCCTGCTGCTAAATACCGTGTGTGTGTGTGTGTGTGTGTTTCAGCTCCCTAGAGACCCTCTAGGTATAGGGCGCTATATAAATATCTACCTAATGTAAAATGTGTGTGTGTGTGTGTGTGTGGTGGCAGAGTTTGAGTTGACGTTTGTCGACGAATTTGTCGACCGGTTATTGCACGAGGAGCGCATGTGTGACGTCATTCTGCCTCGCATCCAGCGGCGACAGGTGCACGAGGAGAGCAACGACCTGGAGCCGCGCGTGTCGGCGCTCGATGACGACCTGGATCAACTGCCCAGTGATGAAGAGACGGACGATGACGAAAATGACGCACAACAGCAGCAGCAGCACGTGGCGCCATCTCGTGCCACTCATCCGCCATCCTCCTCGGGCGGCGGTGTCGCCTCGTCGAGACATCACCACAGCTCGCGTCACGAACCACGTGAGCGACGCGATCATCGGTACAGCACGTCTGATAGACGAGACGATCGCGACCACAGGTACGTGATCTGCTCTTCTAACTGCTGAAGATTAAATGCCTAAGTGACAGCTGCTACATGGGAAGAAGTCGAAGCTTATGAACACACACAGGCGTGTCCCGTGCAGCTCGCTGTCACCGCAGAACCAACCCTCTCCACGCTATGGCGCCACAAGGACGAAAGACGTATTAGAGAGGGTCACCTCCCCAGAATGCATGGCACAACACATGACTGATATCTGGTACTATCATTTACTGCTCGGTGGACAGGGGCTGTTGGATTATAGAATTCGCCTAATGAAATTCTCATCCGCCTGGTTGGATGGATCAAAATGTGAATGGTCATCCACTTGGAATGAGAGGAGAAATGGAGGCGGAGTTTATTACGTCTGTACGTTTCCGTACAGAATACATGGGCGTTGGCTGTTCGTCTTGAATTAATCACCTTTTATACGCCATACCATACCATTTTCCCCGAGGAGAACTTTTTCTCACAGGAACTTCAACGTGTGAGTAAATATTGAAGTGAAATAAGTTTGTTATTACGTCGTTCATGTTTTCATGTTTTCTTCAGAGCTCTCCAAATTCAGCGGATGCGAGAACTGACAGCTGATTTTAAAACGGCGCAAACATTGAGAAAGTTTGAGAACCACTGACTTAGACCAACAATATGCCAACGATTCATGTTGTTTCATTCGATTCATGTTCATGCCAACGATTCATGTGGAGCAGCAAACAATGTTAGCGCGGCATACGCTTTATCGATGAGTGCCAATGTCTGGCGTGTGTATGTTGTGTGCAGATGGGAGCGACGACCCGAGCATCCACGCGACAAGCACCGCGAGCGAGAGTCGGACCGGTACCGCGATCGTGAGCCGAACCGACACCGCGGCGAACCAGATCGGTTCCGAGAGGAGCCGGACAAACACCGCGACAGACATCGTGATCGAGAGCGACATCGTGATGAGAGAAGACATCGTGAGGACAGGGACCATCATCACCATCACCACCGCCACAGTGGAACCAGCAGTAGCAGTAGACATAAGGAGCGGCGCAGGAGACACCAGCCGCATGACGAACAGAGTATGGAGGTGGCCGAGGCCAACCAACTGCGTGCCAAACTCGGCCTGCCGCCTCTGCGACCGTGAACGTGTGATGTCTCTATTATCTGCGTGTGTATTGCGCTGTCATTTTTATACTATCGCATAATGTCACCGACTGATGATTTTGTGTTTGCTCAGTATAAAGCGATCACACGCGTATGGTATCCATGCCAACATGTCGATGGTGAGATGAATTCGCTGTCAAGCTGGTGGTGGTGATGTTGGCAGTCTCGTGGTGTTTGATCTCATCAAACTGGAAGAGCCTCAGAGAAGAAGAGTATGTCACAAACTCGCACTGAATCACGCTTATGATTTCAATATTTTGTGTTGCAAGTAGGCTAATACACAGAGAATGACTTTAATTCACCACAATTACACCAAGTTTGCAAGCAAAAAATCGCAGAAAGGATTCCATTAGTAGAAATCACGCGATAATTGACTAGACTGATTCACACAAGACAGTTCCACACAAGGAAATTGTTCTAATGGCGTCTAGCTTCGTTTCGCATCTAGAGACTCTACACCAGTGGTTCTCAACCTTTTTCTTGCCGTAACCCCCTTCAACACAATGCTAGTCCTTGTGGCCCCATATACACATGGATTGTCATATATTTTCTGTGGATAGTGAGAAAACACGGTGAACCCATTTTTTATATGGTCCTATGGCGCCCCAAAAGAATCCCGTGGTCCACGTTGAGAAATACTGCTCTAGACCACTTCTAAAAATATTACGAATTAGAAGTAAATAGCTACAAAAATAGACGTGAAAAAGTCGCTCGAAAAAAAGTGAAACTAGTTTGGTATTTTATTCACACCACATCACAGGAGCATACACGATAATCTCCCAGCTGGTGACCACGGGACCGCAGAGGAACACGGGAGCCTGAACTACCACTTTGTGCATCGCAAGATGCCAACGTTCCAATTTTGGTTGATTTCCAGAAAATTGTGCTACAATTTGTTGCGGGTTGAACAGGGGGTGATATCTTCAAATGTCACCAAATCTTGATAGTCAAATTTATCCAAATCTTATGGATGGAGTTCGGCAGCCTTAGCTGAAGTATTTGACTGATGAGCAGCGTTTACAAGCAAGACATACCTGTCAAGATATGAAAAAGCGTCGTCCAGATGGCGCCAGCTCTGTCAACACCACTAACTAGCTGAAACATTCACTGACACGCACACAGTCTGCGAGCGCATATTATCATCGTATATGAACAATCACGGAACATTGGCATGCACGGCGTATTAATAACTACATGGTTTATATTTGACATTTTACATTTATGTTGGACCATTGGTCCGAAACCTTTTTTTCTCAAATTCCTCGCTCCTTTAATGAGCCAACTCTTCATTTTCCACAACAACACTTGGAAATCCAATAAAGTCAGTTGCTCCACCAAATGTAACATCAGGAAATCGCTAGAAAAGAAAATTAGTACATTTGGATTGATAAAAACATACATCTGCCCCAGTATGTACGACCTCAAGTACCCCACACCGCAACTCCTCCAGCTCACCAGCCTAAAGGCTAGACTGAGAAATTGGCACCGACATTTATCACCATCGGCGGCGCCAGGGGGGCTTGGAGGAGCTAACGACCCCGAAAAATCCTGAGAATGAATATTTCGAGTATAGTCCCTCATATTACGCCAAGTCTATTTCTCCTAGCTCCCCTTACCGGAAAAATTCTGGCGCCGCCATTAATTAGCACTCTGCTGTTCGTATATAAAACTAGAACGACCGACGGCCACGCATTGAGGCCAGCACACATCGACGACAAAGCACGCGCGCGCGCAGACAAGTGAACACCGAGCCGCGTATCGCCAACTGACGCCGCCAGAAGTACAGCCAACTCGAGCGTGAACACGGAGTGGGCGGTCGCACTCGCAACGTTCATAATACCGGCAGCTAACACTGGCCAAACGACGGACCACTGAGAAGATCGCACGTATCACACACACGCACACTGTTCCGTTCTTGCTCGCCGCGAGAAATTTACACGAAGATTGGCGCCATAGAGAACCATTGAACCAAGCCGTCGTGCACAGCGCGTGTGTGTGTGTGTGTGTGGGATCGATAAATTCGACGATATTAATCGACAATGCGATCAAAAACCAACACTTAGTGATACACACACACACACACCTGCCAAAAATCTAGCGATCGATTGAAGCGATTCGTGTATTTATAGAAGGTCGGTGAAGTTACGCACGTCAACGAATGGTGGATAGCAAGCAATGTCACACAGTTCAGCTAAGAAGTAAGTAAATACAACCGATAATATATTGCGCCAATATAAGACTGCACGCGCGCGAAAAACAACACACACACACACACACACGTACCAAAGCCGGCGCCCTAAATGAAACAAGAGTCTAGCAATAGTCCAAACGCACAGCACTTCTACCACAACACTAACATATTACAAGCGGCCATGTGTGCGCACGTGCGAGTAAGAGTGAAAAATTTATGCAGTTAGACAACGATAGCCCGGCGAACGACAGACAAAAGGTGACACGCCCCCCCCCCCCCAAACAACCCCCCCATGAATGGCCGCAGCAGAGACGAAGGCGTGACGCATCGAGAGCATGTGCTGGGGCGCCCGCACACGCAACTACGAGCACACATACACACACACGGGCCAATGAACAGACCACTCGCTGGCGGTGTTTAATAGCGGCGAACGGCCGTCAGCTCACGATGCGGCGGCGCAAAGCTACAACACACATACACACACACACACATACACGTCCCTCAAAGAGCTTGTCAAATATGTAGGCCGCAAAATAGGAGAGCGTTCCCGGGAGCCGCGAGAGACGGCCTGACCTGGCTGTCATTTGCGACGGCAACGCTGCCTCCATTACATTTTAGTGCTCTATATATACACGTGTGTGTGTGCGTGCGTGCTTGTAAATAGATGTCCATGACTAGACAACACACACACAAACATACAGACACGCGGTGCTATTGAGACGCACGCGGCCGAAACATCTAACAAGGATTAGTTTAATTTATCACTGAGTCGACTAGATAAATTGCTTGTGATTGCATTGAAGTCTAAATTCATACAGAGACGGCATAAACCGCTCGTTAATAAACCAGTCTATACAACCAGCTAAAAACGTGTGCGACTTCAGTAGAAACGCAATGATGAAGGGTTCACTCAAGACAATCAACGTGTTACGACTTTGACGATGATTCTGTCCTGTCTGGTTCCAACAAGACACGCCTGAGCTTAATTAGATCTCATATGTAAACTTGTATGCAAGTATTCAGCTATAGTTTTTCCGTTGCCAATTCTAGAATTGAGGCGGTTGGCACGCACGTGATGTGTTAATGTGTGCAGAAAAACTGCCTGCCATTGTCGCTTAACTACGCTTACTCACGCAAAATAACTGCCCATCCTTGCTACGTCTTCATGTGCATAAAACTGAGCGCGCGCGCATTTACATACTGTCCCGGCTTGAAACTGACCGCTAATCAGTCGACAACAATAAAGGAGGTGACAAGCGGAGAGCGTGAGAGAGAGAGAGGGGGAGAGAGAGAAAGAGAGTTACCGGCGCGGCGGACTGGCTACACGTGCCGCATAGCGATCGTACATATCATAGGCGCCGGCGCGTGCTGACATCACCGGCAGCGCGTCGGTTTGGTAGCGCGGCGGTGAGCGGCGTGCATACGAGTCAGCATAGTCGTCGCGGCGATCATACAAGCCGGCAGTGCCGACCGTCGGCAGCGCGTACGGGTCGCGCAGAGGAGGCCGCCGGTCGTAAGCGGCAGCGGCGGCGGCAGCGGCAGCCACAGCGGCCGTATCGTACGAGGAGCGCGGCAGAGCGACGGCGCGTGCAGCGTACGGGTCGCGCCGGTCGTAGTCGTCGTAGTAGGGCGACGCCACCTCGGCCGCGCGCATCGACAATGCGCGACGGTCCAAGCCGTAGTCGGCAGAGTAGGCGGTGTAGCTGCGACCACACACACACACATGCATACAAACATATACATCCAACCACATATACATCCAATACACTTGTATACACACACACACATACAAACACATACACACGTGTATACACAAACACATACACACACGTGTACACACAAACACATACATACACGTGTATACACAAACACACACGCGTATACACAAACACATACATACACGTGTATACACAAACACATACACTCCTCATTTCATGCATACCTGCTGTGATCGCTCGTGGTCGATTAGATTTAGAAACTGCTTGTTCCAACTGCAATTTGCGTGTGTACAAGAGGAATATACTCAATACCCCCGCCACGTACATAGACCGGCGCACAGAGCAGTGCGAGAAGCCACTCACCCGGCGCGATCCATCATTGACGGGTAGGCAACGGCAGGCGGGCGACCGTATGGCGAGAAGCGGTCGGACACGGGTATTTGGGGCCGTGAGGTGCGGTAGCCACCGGACGCACCCACACCACCGCCGAGACCAGCTCCACCGCCGCCCATTGTCATGATGCCACCTCGCATGCCACGCATACCGCCGCCGCCTCCGCCTCTGCCGCGCGAGCCGCGACCCTTCACGCCGGTTGAGTGTTCGACACTGATGCGCGAGCCATGCAGCTCGTGGCCGTTGAGCTTCTGAATGGCCTCGTCAGCCTGGTCGGCCGTCTTCATGTGCACAAAGCCGTACGTGCCTAGAATATCACACTCTGTAACCTCACCAAAGCTTTCGAACAGCTTGCGCAGGTCGATGGTCTTGACGTCGGCGTTCAGACGGCCCACAAACACTTTGGTCTGTCGCACACACACAGACACATCAAAACAACGCCAACAGCGAAAATACGGCGTGTGGCGAGAATGTGATGGTCCCATTAGACACAGGTAAACATGACAAAGTTCAAACATTGATAAAAAGAGAACTCGTAATTAAATTTAATGAGAGTCAAAAAATCAACGTCTGCTCACCGGTGGTGTAATTTCGCCAGGCATGGTTGTGAATAAATCTGCGGAAACAGTGAAACAAAATAAAATTTGCACACAAACACAAGCCATACAATGTAATAAATGTCCCCAAATCATGAGTGCTAGCAAAATTTGAAACCTGACAAATACATTATGGAAAAATGACGGTCTTACTGCAAAAAGGTAGAAAAACGCACAACACTACTGATCTTATACAGTTCAGCAACAAGACAAAATGGCGTCGTACTTAGTGAAATGGCCCTTTGGAGATCCTGGTAAATTGACGCTTTTGCGACATTACATTAGTTTCATCCCAAAGATACCAGATTTGTTAGTTTTTCTACCAGGTTGTGAGTGTGTTGTCACGTGGAATTGCGGTGAATTTTCTACCGTTGTGGGTGGAGTTGTTGTTGAAGGTTGGTTATGAAATTAGGATCATATCCTGATTAAGTCATTTGCACGAGGTGAAATTTCATTGGTTAATTAGTGTTACTGGCATTTCGTACAATCACATTTGTGAAATATCAGTTGTTTAGTCAATATGGAAACTTCAACTGATTTTTAGTATTTCGCGTCCGTATGCTGAACAGGTTTTGCGGTTTTCATGCAGCTCAATTCAGGTGTGACTTATTCGGCGCATTTTGGCAGTCATGCATCGTCAGGTCGTTCTGCGCAGCCGTTTGTTGCGCCGCTGTTGCGACTGCGTGAATCGTGGCGCAATATCTACCGCATGCCACATGTCATCGTCGGTTTTCGGCCGCCGTGTATCGCTGCTGTCTGTACGGCCCGCGCACGTGGGCGCCGCCCGATACGCTAGCGCAGCTCATCAGGGCACCACGTTCGACGACGACATCAACAGCGACAACGACCAGCGGGACGTTGTGATTCGCCGCCTCAACGCCGAGGGTCACCTCGTGCTGGACGTACATCGTCGACCCATGCGCTCGCCGCTCAAAAACATCTTCAGCGGCGTTTTTGTGCACGAGGTGCTCGAATTTCCCGAGGTGCTCACCAAAGTGCAGGTCGAGGAGCTGAATGAGTCGCTGGTGCGGATTGGCTTCATGGATGGTGAGTGGCGGTGAATTGCACTGCTGTTTGGTGTCGGTCGTTGAGCGGTGAAGTGTCGTATCATATCCTCTGTCGGTCATATATTGTTGTCTGTCTGCTTTTGCGTCTGTGAGTGTACCTATATGTGTATTCTCGTGGTCTGTGTGTGTGTTTGTTTGTTTGTGTGTGGCAAATTGTTATAATCATGACCTGTGTACAGTCTGGCCACAGTATGCTGTATGAATGCTGGCACTTTTTTCTCTGCTTATTTTTGTGTTTGTGCTTATCTTTGATTTTCTTATTCCTCAACCTACTATGTGCGTGTGTGCGATTTTCTTTTTCTTAAATATTCTGTATGTGTGTGTATGCTATTTTCTTTTTATTAAATACTTGTATTGCTCATATTTTGAGGTGTGTATGACAAACTCTTGCGCTTTTGGGACACATGTAGGCGCTGTATATCAAATACCCAGTTAACCCAAATGTCCAATATTGAAAGATTTCAGTAAGTACAATAGTTTGATCACGTAATGAGGTTTGTTTGTGTTGTATATAAAAAGTGCATCGTCTACGGTGCATAAGTTCATAGCTTGTGCAGTGCTTGTGATCATCTTGTTCGTGTATCTGGTTCTTGTGCGGGCTGCATTGCTCTTTTTAATGTCCAGACACAATAATGGCATTGAGTGGGTTTGTGTAGGCATTATCGTCACATTCTTGTGTATCCGCCTCGTAGCCGAGTGGCTAAAACGCACGCTTTGTGCACGAGAGGTCCAGGGTTCGATTCCCCCGGCAAGGTGAAACGGTTGGGTTCGTTTCGTAAAGGAATAGGCTAATGCCGCAAGTCGGTTTTCGCAGCAGTGTGCGCAGTCGTGCAGTTTTCTGTGCGCAGTCGTGAATGCTATAACCCGTGTTGTGGCCGGACCTGCGGTGTGCCAGCCGCGACTGTGAAGCTTTGTCTCCGCAAAATCAAACACGAACACAGCCTTCTCCACTGCTGTGTTCAAGTGCGTAATTATATATTGTGTATTGTTGTGTATTGTTTTGTAAATCTTGGTGTGCGCGTGACAGACAAATGGGTCAGTGCGCCCAGTGTGTCCGAGCTGAAAGAGGCGGGCATGTTTGGCGCCGAGGTGCCGCACAGCCTGGGCGGTCGCAGCTACACAATGACAGAAAACCTGCGTCTCATGGAGGCGGCCGCCCTCACCGACCAGTTCCTGCCACTGCTCGCTCACAATCTTGTCGTTCAGGTATTGGCGTCACTTCTGTGCCAATTGCTCGGCACGTCCGTCATTAACAGTGTTACATCCACTCGCTTATTAACTGTCTTCATGTATAGAGCATTGTCCTCGACTTGTCTACTCATATTGCTGATGTAGTAAAAAATTAACGTTCGAATTCAGGTTCGTAATCGCAAACCAGGTGGAAAAAACGTTTTAATCCTTCGATTCGTAAGAGCCGAGTTTGTTTGGCACATTCGAGCCTTCTCTTATACACAGATATCAAGGACAAGCGATGTGATTAGCTGCAGCAATGATTACCAAGCAGAGATTGACGTCACGAATCATACGAGTTGGTGAACCGAACCGCCGAACCCCTGAAACTGACTCACCGAACCCCTGCAGTTCAATCGATCCCAGTTTAATAACTACTGATATTTAAATGTTCCGTGGTGTAGTTGCATCACGCCCGCCTCACAAGCGGGTGTTTCGAAACCTGTCGGAGGATAATTTTCGAGCAGATCCTATAATCCCACAGCCCCTGTCCACCTAGCAATAAATATTGCGACCAGATATCAGCCATGGATTGTGTCATGCATTCTTGGGATGTGGCCCTGTCTAATACATCTTTCGTCCTTGTGGCGCCATAGCGTGGAGAGTCTATGCGGTGGCAGCGAGCTGCACGGGACACACCTGTGTGTTCATAAGCTTCGACTTCTTCTCGTGTAGCAGCTGTCACTTGAGTATTGAACATGTTAATGATTATCAGGTGTTGTTGCGGCACGGTGGCGAGGCGCTGCAGTCGCGACGTTTGCCCGAGCTAAGCTGCGGCCACACGACGGCCACATTCTGCGTGTCCGAGCCGACTGCCTCGTCCGATCTGAGCGGCGTGCAGTGTGTGGCTCGCTCGACCACCGGCGTGGATGGCGCCGACACTCCGTCGCTGCTGCTCAACGGTACCAAACTGGCGGTGCCGGCGGCTGACTCGGCCTCGCTGTTTCTGGTAGTCGCGCACGTGCAGGTCGGCGCTCTCTCCCCTCTCTCTTTCTCAGACTGTCTCTCTCTCTAAGAGAAGAGGGAATGAATAAAGAAAGTTTGAGTCACCGACAACAGCAGCATTAACAAAGCAATTCTGAACAAGCATTACAATACTAAGATATTCTAAGGCAAACTAAGAATGCATTACACGCAATACATAATTACTGTTATGCAGCCAAGCGCGAATATATGTCTTCCTTATGTGTTTTTTGAAAGTTTCCTATTGTTTTCAGTTGTTTTTTAGTTTGTTTCGTGTTTTCGTTTCTTTCTGAGTTTTCACTTGAGCTACAAAAGCTTTCCTGTCTTCCATCAGCCCGGCTTGTTGAATGTGAAATATATGTGAAGCAGATGATAATGATGATTGTGTACGTCTGTGTGTTGTCGGGCAGGACAGATACCAGGCTAGCAGTAGCGACACGCTGTCTGTCGTGCTGGTCGACAAAAACGACGAGTTCGTCACCGTCACTCCGTCCACGTGTGCCGGCTATTTCGACGTCAGTGTTTGTGTTTGCTCGTTCATCTGTGTTCTTATAACCTCTCCTCGTTTGCAATTCAGTATATACATAAAGTATATACCTTTTTATGATGATTGTTATTAGTATTTAAATTTATGAACATGGAAATCACACGAACGCTATCAATCGCACTACTGCAATTCCCATGCATCTTGATCATCAAGGGATAGAAAAATACAGATATAGTTGCGTGTGTGCCGAATTCAACCAATTTGACAACAAAGGTTAAAGGTATCAAGTGGCAGCTGCTACACGGGAAGAAGTCGAAGCTTATGAACACACACAGGTGTGCCCCGTGCAGCTCGCTGCCACCGCAGAACCGACCATCTCCACGCTATGACGCCATAATAACGTAAGACGTATTAGAAAGGGCCACCTCCCCAGAATGCATGACACAACACATGACTGATATCTGGTACCATCATTTACTGCTGGGTGGACAGGGGCTGTTGGATTCGCCCAAAGAAACTCCCCTCCGCCGGGATGTGAACCACGGACCTCCCACTTGTGAGGCGGGTGTGCTACCACTACACCACGCAGTCCAACACACACCAACACCGCTCAAGACTTCAACACTGCGCTTAACATTTTGTATGTACATGTGTGTGTGTGTGTGTGTGTTTCCAGGTTGTATTTCGAGATGCGCCCGTGTGCGCCACCGAGATTGTCGGTAATATCGGCGCCGCGCACAAGGTGCTGCTGTCAGGATACTCTCACTCGCGTGCAGTGCTCGCCGCCCAGACAGCGGGTCCGTACTGCATTTGACTAGCTGTGTTCATTCACACATTCTGTACCGTCATATACGTGGTCATCAGTGTATCAATGTGTGAATGTATCAATGTGTGAATGTTTCAATATGTGAATGTATCAGTGTATCAATGTGTGAATGTATCAATGTGTGAATGTTTCAATATGTGAATGTATCAGTGTATCAATGTGTGAATGTATCAGTGTATCAATGTGTCAATGTATCAATGTGTGAATGTATCAATGTATCAATGTGTGAATGTATCAATGTGTCAATGTGTGAATGTGTAAATGTATCAATGTGTCAATGTGTCAATGTATCAATGTGTGAATGTATCAGTGTATCAATGTATCAATGTGTGAATGTATCAATGTGTGAATGTATCAATGTGTCAATGTGTGAATGTAGGTATAAGAGGAGGCGACTAAAAGCGGACCTTCTTTCTTCCTTTTCTGTGTGTTTTTCCCTTCTCCTTTGTGTTATATCCCAGTGTGAGAGCGATAATCCAAAACGCCCCTCGCTTGGATTGACCTTCCTTTTTCTCATCGGAATTAAACAAAATGTTATGGCAAATCTGCACTCATGGCTCCCAATTTTGTTTTTTTCTGGCGGCCGCGGAGTTTTTTGGTGTCAGACGCCAGAATTGTTTCTGGTGTTGTTATTGCTGTTGAAGTTTGTCAGGTTGTCTGGCCGTACAACCTGCTGAGCTGCTGAACAAGGCCACGGTACTGGGGCTGGGTTATTTCACAGGTCCTTGTGGTGGATTTGATGTTGTGTTGGCGTCTGAGTTGTGTGTGTGTGTTGTACAGTGTTGCATGATGTGTGTGTGAGATGGTGTGTGGTGCTGAATTGAAATTTGGATAGGTGGCATCGATTGAGTGATTCTGTTTCTGGTGTTGATGTTGATATTACAGCTGAAATAATTTTTATTCATGTTATTTTAACGACAATGTGGTCGCTTGAAAACACCTCACCGAATCGTTATATAAAGGTAGTTCGTTCTCTCACAATTTCAGTAATTTATCAATGAGAATAACCTCACTTGTTTGGCGCGAAACAAACGAACAAAATAGCTGAGGTTATGCTGTTTCGTTTATGATTGTAGCGCATTTAATCATCCAAATAGGATGGTGACTCTTATACGTGTGTGCATGCGTGTGTATTTAATGTGTAGAATTATTGCGGCCCCTGCTGAACGCAACACTGCAGTACGTTATCAATCGGCAATGTTTCGGCCGCTATTTGAGCGATTTTTCCATGCCGCGTCTTCAGCTGGCCAAGTCGCTGGCTGAGTTGCACGCGCTACAAAGCATGGCCTACACAATCGCCTCGCATCACGGTCATAATCGACTGCCGTAGCAATGCTGGAGTGGGGTTATTAGATATGTTTAGATTGTTATGTGTTGTAGTGAGATGTTTAGATATTTAGTTCTCTATGTGTGTTTGTCTGTTCCTTGTCTTTTTTCTTGTCTTTTTCTCGTGTCTATTTCCTGGTCTTTTTCGGGACGTTGTTGGCTCTTTCTTGTCTACCTGTTTTATGTTTTTTCTTGTCACAACAAACTTTTCAACTAATCTATGCGTTTTACACTTTTAATAACCATTTTGATAAATCTAAAACCATGACGGATTGAAATCAACTGAGTGACACAAACACTCCATCAATCTCTACTTGTATGTCTGTCTGTATGTGTGTATGTTTGTATGTGTGTGTGTGTGCTCAGACATGTGCCTTGAGCCGGACTACGTGCTGGAAGCGGCCGTGTGTCAGTTGCAGACAGTGCAGACTTTGCAACGTGTCACAGATCGATGTCTCGCATTGCTGGGACCACTGGCCTACAGCAGGTTTCACTGACACACACACATAAATACACATACATACACGTACACATACACACTACAATGTACCATGCACCATGTAAACACAATACAATGTAACATACACATTCACACATACACACAAACACACATATACACATATAGACACAAACACATATACACACACACATACACACACTCACTCATAACAAACACACACACACACACACACACTCACACACACACACACACACACACACACACATACGAGACATGACATGCGCACAAAAAATCACGAATACAACTTTAACGCATGTTTTAAGTTTGTGTTCCATTTTTTGTTGGTATATGTACAGCCGTAGTTAGTACTAACATATGTATGTATGTGTGTGTGTGTGTGTTCCTCTTCATGTTCAAGTTCATGTTCCTCTCTCTAAATCTGTTCGTAGCTTAAGTGTCTTGCTAGATGATTCTCTTTCTTTTGAACCACACATCTCTGATATCATTAGGGTATGTAACTTTCACATTAGGCGAATCTATTCTATCCGTAGATATTTAACTGTCTCTGCTGCTTTCAAACTAGCTAATTCTTTCATTCTCAGTAGGGTACAATACTGTTGTTCGCTCTTTCTTTCTCTGAACCACCGCCAGCTTCGCAAACTTCAATCTGTTATTAGTAAAGCTTGTCGTCTAATCTACAATCTCCCTGCTGGCTCTCATGTTTCTCCTTTTCTACAAAAATTGGGACTTCTTCCTATTAAGGCGCTTATTGACTACCGCATCTGTTTGATCATACATTCCACTCTTATTCTCCGTAAGCCCTCGTACTTATTTGAACTTCTATCCTTCAAGAAATCTACTCGTACACTTAGGTCAACTGATGATTCTCGTCTCTTACTGGAACCTGCTTTTCCTTCTAGACATACTCACTATAATCGTTGTTTCTCTATCTTAGGACCCCGTATTTACAATAAGCTCTCCCCAACGCTACGTTCTATCAATTCTATCCCTGTTTTCAAAAAACACTCAAAGAAATTTTTCATGGTGAAATCGTATTATACTCTAGAGAACATTGTCTATATTAGTGATGATTATAAGGTGTAAATTATCTCTCTTCTTTCTTTACCTTTCACTTTCTGTGTGTGTGTGGCTATGTGTGTGTGTGTGTGTGTAAGTGTGTCTGTGTGTGTGCGTTTGTGTGTGTGTGTGCGTGTGCAGCGCCCTAGAGACCCTCTAGGTGTAGGGCGCTATATAAATATCTACCTAATGTAATGTAATGTAATGTGTGTGTGTGTGTGTGTGTAGGGACGATGAGACAGCGTTATTGGCCCGGCGAAGTGGCGAGTTAGCCACGGCTCTCAGTCGTCACACGGGCTCCACTGACATCATCAAACTGTTCGTTGCTCTTGAAGGTTGGCTGTCTTTCCCCTGTTAATTTTCCTATTTCATCTCTTTTTCCTTATATTTGATATTTTCCGTGCACTGCGCGGTTCAGGTCATTTGGCCGGGTGGTTTTCAGTCATCTGGTGGAGTCAATCAAAATACCCCAATCTAATCGGCATCTGAAGCAACAGACCACCATAACCGCAAGCGATATGGCAATGATATTTGTCTTATTAAAACCAACTCTTAATTATACGAAAACATATTGAAAACGATATAAAATCATACTAACTCAAAAACCGCTCACAAACACCAAAATTGACGTTGAAAGAGTTTTGGTCGTGAACAGGATTTCAATTCGCCAAGGAGTTTCACTCTAAAACGGTGAAGATTCGTCGCAATCCGGTCGATCACCCGTGGGAGAAGCTCAAACACAACATGACGCTGGGTCTCAAGTCGTCCGACAAACACTTGTACGATGCCAACAGCTTCGTGCATTCCAGTCTCGGGGTGAGCTGCTCTACAGGCCGTTTATACAAGCCGCACATACACACACACTTACACACAGACACACACTATCAAACACAAGAGTCATAAACATACACAATGACGAACACACACACTCACCTACATACACACACACTCACCTACATACACACACACACACACACAAAACAGACAAGTACATATACGCACAAACATACACTCACGTTTACATACTCAGAAACATAAAAATACACACGCACACGCACATACATATTGAATAAGATAGTACAGCAGACATACAGCACAGAAGACAACACAACATACAACACATTAAGACAACACAGCAAGCATACAACGACATACACTCAGATTGACAAATCACAACACAATAGACACACAAATACAAACCAGAAAACACAACAACAACAACACAGACACACACACACATGCATATACCCACATACACACATATACTGACAGACACATACACACATACATATACTCACACACACACATATACTCACACACACACATACATATACGCACACATACACACATGCATATACTCACACGATATGTGTAATTTAACTGCGCAGACAATTCTTATGCACAAAATTTTTCTACATTTTTAAATAGCACAAAATTTCATTATGTGTGTGTGTGCGTGCGTCTGTGTTCTGCCTGTATTGTACTGTGTTGCTTTGTAAATACGAAACATATATTTGAATATGCATACGATTGTACATGAATGTATGTGGTGTTAAATGTTTATATCAGCGCAATTGAGACATGATGTGTGTATTGCGCTTTACAAATGACTCAATAAATGAAATTGAATGTGTGTTTGTGCTGGTGTAGAGTGAGGCGACGTGTATTGAGGAGATGTTGTCATGTTTCTACAAGTCGGTCGTGACGGCGATGGTGGACCACGGCAATGATATCATGAACCAACAAGCCATCATGCACTGGTGCGCCGACGCTCTCACAGATATCTTCCTGTCCTGTTGCAGTGTTGCACGCGCCTCGCGAGCCTATTGCATCGGCCTCAACAATTCACACACCGAGGTGACTCGAGGAAATATTACCTCCTTGTGTGTGTGTGTTAGTGTATGTGTGTTAGTGTATGTGTGTTAGTGTATGTGTGTTAGTGTATGTGTGCTTGAGCTAGTGTTATTGTGTGTTTGTGTGTGTGTGTTATAGTGTGTTTCTGTTAGTGTGTGTGTGTGTGTGTGTTTGTGCTAGTGTTATTGTGTGTGTGTGTGTGTATGTGTGTTTCTGTTAGTGTGTCTGTGTGTGTGTGTTTGTGTTTGTATGTGTTGGAGCTAGTGTTATTATGTGTGTGTGTGTGTGTGTGTGTGTGTGTGTGTGTGTGTGTGTGTGTGTATGTGTGTGTGTGTAAGGCGTATTTTTGCCAACAACAATGTCTCATTTTAGCTTAGACAATTCATACTTACTGTTGACAATGTGTATGTATGTGTGTGTGTGCATACATACACCGTAAACGTGCTTTATATAACGACACCGTCTGATTAAACTTAACTTTAATCAATTCTTCTCTTTCGGTAATAACTATGACTTGGTGATTTTTATTAGATTTTCTATAGGTTCGCTTTTCATCCAGAATGTCTACCGTATTTTTCATAAATTTCTGACCAGCTAATGGAAAAATAGAACGGCTTGCCGCTGAAATAGATGTTGTACGGTTTATGTGTGTCTGTGTGCTTGTATGTGTGTGTGTCAGGTGTTTGTAACGAGCGGCCAGGTGGCTCATGCCATGTTTCGTGTTCGTCACAGTACCGACATGATCCTGGAAAACTCGCGCCTATCGGCCGAGTCAATGTATTTGAACGCCTCTGATCGGCTGGTTGAGTGCGGCAAACTGCCTCTCACACACTGTCTCACCAGAATTATCTAGTGTGTGTGTGTGTGTGTTTGTGTGTATTTGTGTGTACGTGGATGAGTGTATGTATGTGTACATAAGTGTGTGTGTGTGTTTGGATGTGTACACGTGTGTGTGTGTGTGTGTGTGTGTACGTGGATGTTCATACGTTCATACGTTTGTGTGTGTGTGAGTGTGTGTGTGTGTGTGTTTGGATGTGTGTATGTATGTGTGTGTACATGTGTGTGTATGTACGTGGTTGTTTGTGTGTGTGTGTGTGTGTTTGGATGCGTGCATGTATGTGTGTGCGTGTGTATATATGTGTGTGTGTGTGAAGGTGTATTTGGATGTGTGTGTGTGAAGGTGTATGTGTTTGTGTGTGTTTTTTTGTATTCTTGTAGGATTTAAAAATGTTGTTTTGATGCGAGTTGTGTTCAAATACAGCTTAAACCACGTTTATTGTTTTGCTATCTTGCGTGTGTTGATTTTAGTGTTGAGGTTTGATGTTTTGTGGAGAAACATCAGATGTGAAACAAAATACTTGAGATAAATTAACAATTAACACACGCACACACAGACAGACACGCACGCTCAACCATTGCCTCTGTAGTGTATGCATATACTTTTATTAATTAATCATATCATCGCTTTAATTCCTCGTTCAGTATTTATGAATATTGTAATTTTTGTATTTTACATTTTATTTGCTCGGTTAATTTTCAGTTAATGACAAATGAATGTCATTCAAATCAAGACGTTTAGATTTGTTATTTGTTTCGTCAAGACATTCACTATTTTCGGTTTATTGCTATTTTTATTACATTTTATGTCAGGTCAATTAATTTAATTGTAAATTTACTGTTTAATTTGTTATATGTTATTTATATTTCATGTTTATATTTTGCATCAATAAACGCTATCACTAATTGGTACGCCAGAGCAGAAATTACTATAATGTTCCGAGGCGTCAAAAATGTGCGCATGAGAATACGATTTATCTTGTGTTTTATATTTCGTCTTATCTTGTGTGTGGTAAGATTAATTTAACCCGAGTGAACCACCACACCTCCACACACCACCAAAAGTCGTCAATTTTTACCTCATCAATCGAGTGGTCTTCTACATATAAATTATTAAAAATACCAACTTACTGACTTCAGCAGCCGTCAAGAGGTCATTTTCGATGTTGAGCAAAGCCAAGGCCCGAAATGTAAAGCCCTTCATCATGAAGAAGTACATTATCCAAGGAAATTCCGAGAAACTCCTTTTCTTTCTTTTCTTTCACTGTTTTGTTAGCTTAAACCTTGAATTTATAACTGTTCCACTTAACGCAAGTACTTCAATATATTTTGCATGCTAGCAAAAACACATCCACTTTTTTTCTGGATGAATTTTGCGATTGTAAATTGGTCATTTTGAAAGGATATTTTCTCCTACGAATAATGGAAGGTTTGCTGTATAATTTTTCCATTGTTTTAGCGTGTAGCTTCTGTAATAGACACTTGTGTTTAAATCTTCTCGAAGCAATCGCTATAACGACTCTGTTGCGGTTATCCATAATTCTCCGCATCATCAACAATATCTGCACGATAGGGTGATCATATTCCGAATCTCTAAAGAACAGATTGAAAAAATGTTGATTTTTGAAAAATGAGGTCTATATTTTGAAAAGGTATATTTTTTATAGGTCAATTGTTTCAATTGACCCTTTTTAGGCACGGACCAGACCATTATACACTTCGCAGAGGAAACATATCGAATTCAACTATTGAAACTAACTAACTATACAAACCCCGGATATTTGAAGCATTTTACAAAAAGAACCCGTACAGACGGGACAGCCCCCAATAACTTGACATCAGTGACGGCGCCAGGATTCTTCTGATGGGGGGCTGAGGTGGGGGGGGGGCTAAGGAGAAAGTTGAGAGGGCTTGGCGAAGCATGAAGAGCTACACTCGAACGATGACTACATACTATTATAATAAGGGACTGGCGCACACCGATTCAGTATTATGTATGTCACTTTATTTTAGGACTTCTTAACCGGGGGTACATGTTCTTACTGGTTCTTAAAGGGTTGGACGATTCCTGTGAAAAATTGTTTATAAATTATATGTTTTTACTTATGTATTCTAATTTTTCCTGCAATAAAACACGTTCTGCTTACTCCTCTTAATGGAAGCGTCTGCTCAAGCTGTATGAATGAATATTCAATCTAAAAAGATGTGTTGTTAGATCGTTTGTATAGAAATAGAAATACAGGGGGGTGCGAGAATTGACTGCTGATTTGAAAGTGGTGCATGCTTTGAGAAAGTTTGAGAACCACTGCCCTAGTGCATGGGCTATGCAACACCATGAGGGCGTACGGACACATCTGTAGCCAAAGGCACACCACCTGAGCCGCGAAACTCTTATCACCTGTGCTAGACCTGATCGAGACTTCATCGAGTCCTCACTGGCAACATCACAACTACAGTGCATGTGGGCGTGGTAGGGTGCACGCACACACACTCTCACGCACGCGCATATGTTGTGCGTGTGCATGTGTGTGTGTAAGGGAGGGTGGCATCGTGCGTCTTGCCTTTCCTTCAGTTGCTTCTGCGTGAATGTCGGAGTTGGTTGTCGCTTTGTTATGCGTATGTGTGCGTGTGTGAGTGCGTGTACGTGTGTGTGTGTGTGTGAAGAAGTTTGAATGATCGTTGTGTGTGTGGGTTTTTGATAGGAACATTACGGTGAATTGCGGTGATAGTGCAACCAGCATCATCTTCCACTGATGCAACTCATTCCCCGGCAATTATTTAATGCACGTGCACTCATTATTGCACGGTGACAACGGTAATTCGCTTCATCGACCGCCAATGCAAGCCATCTAATTTGCATACGGTCAGTGCTTGCACATACACCGTTTTTTGTTGTCAAATCCTGTATTATTATTCGTTATAAATATACACATATGTATAATTGTACAGAAGTATATCAAGCATATCCCTGCGTTTGTGCGTGTATATGAATGTGTGTGTGTGTGTGTTTGCTTCGTTGGTATTGTGCGCCCGTGTGTGTTTGTGAGTGTGTGCGTGTGTATGGCGGAATGCGTGTCATTGACCGCTGCTCGAAGGAGCAATGGCCCATCAGCGCTGGCAGTGCACACACACACACATACACACACGCATGTCTGTATGTGTGTGTGTGTATGCACACGTGAAGATGATTGCAACGCTGGCTTGCAATGAAGTGTGAAGTCCACAATGAACAAGCATGTGTGTGTATGTGTATGTGTGTGTATGTGTATGTGTGTCAGTGACGCTATACTCGACTACACGCCTCTGTTGAAATGTTCTCTATAAAACTAAGAAATCCAAATAGCAAACTGTCAATATTCACTAAGATTCATGCTTGAATGAGGCTTGCACCCCCTGCTGTAAATTTGTAAATGGTGTAAATTTGTCTACAAAAAATTAAAACAAATATATGTTCCTACCTATACTTCATATTTATTCCTCGAAAAAAATAGATTTTCTTAATGCGGCTAAAGGATTTCTCAGCTGTATTAATGAATGTTGAGAAAAAAAAGTTTTCGTATTACGTTGTTTGTATTTTTATTTTGTTTATATGACTCGAAAATTCAGCGGGGGTGCGAGACTACTGACTGCTGATTCGAACAGGGTTCGAACACTGAAGAAGGTTGTAGAAACCACTGATGTAGTTGAACAAATTGGCTGCATTATTGAGTCAAATGTTATAATGGAAATTATTTCGTCTTCGTCTACCTGCCTTTTGTGGCTTGATGCGTTGAATCAGTGGTTCTTAACGTTTTTCAGGGTTCGCACCGTAGCTTTTTTATTTCCACCACGCTGTAGCTTTTTTTATTTCCAACCGGCCATAAACACACATCAATGAATAAAAAACACACAAAACTTGAAAGAAAGTCGCAGCGGCTTGTTTGTATGAGAGCTGTATGAAAAATATTAAAATACATACAACGCAATGACAAACCTTTTTTATTCAGTGTGTGAGAAGAGATATATATTTTCGCACGTTGTTTGGGAATATTAAGCAACAACAAAATTCCAGCCATAAATATAGAGCATAGGTAAAATATATTTCTATTTTAATTTTTCACAGTGATCCTCGCACCATTTAGGAACTAGGTTCGCACCTCCGGTTGAGAACCCCTGCGTTAAACCAACAGCAAAGATGCGATTCAGGCGCTTTCAAATAAGACTTTGTACAATTTATCCAACTGAGGGATGAATGAACAGCATCATTGTAATCGCGACGTAATCTAAACACTGAATCTTCTAGCCTAGTTCGAATAACAGACACTTACTCTCTAGCAAAAATGTAGTTTGGAAAAATAAAGCAAGATGTAACATATATAAAAGTGGGATTTGCATTTGAATTGAATTTTTTCCGTCTAGACATGGCATGCCATGTTTGATCAAACTTCTCTGTATTGTTTTCCTCTGGACGTCACACCACCCACAAATTTTTATTTTTATTTTTCACCTCAGTAGAGTGTATTGCTTGCTGTTCTTTCGACAAATGTTTTGACTGATTTAAAAAATAACGGTATATTGACTGATTTTCTCAATGGCTGGTTCAACATATGACACTTGGCGTATTTTTCACACATTTGACACGTTTGACCCACTTCAGTCTGGGCGGCCCATATGCTCCACATATTGGCCAAATTCGATTATATATTTTCATTTGATTCACTCTTTTAACGTTCCCCACTACGACCTTTCAAGCAGTGGCAGCGCCAAGAGGAGGCTAGGGGGGCTTGAAAACCCCACCAAAATGTGTCAAAAGCCATTAAGCCCCCCAGTAACCCCAGAAACGGCTGGGCTCGTTTAATAAAGTGATAGCCCAGTTGCCGCAGGGCGGGTTTCGTGTGCGTGCAGTTTTCTGTGCTGGCCGTGACTGCGAAAACCCGTGTGTGGCGGCCGGACCTGCGGTGTGCCAGCCGGGGCTGTGACAGCCTTTGCCCATACAAAATTCACGCGAACATAGCCTTCTCTACTGCTGTGTTTAAATGCGTAATTATATAATTATATATATCGCGGACATGTGTCCCGGATTTTCATGAGTGTATGAAAAGGTCAATTTTTCAATTACAACCTAAGTTTTTCGCGCACAAGTGAATTAGTGGAGGACTAGATAGTACAGAGAAAACAAATGGTTTGTTATAATTATACACGAATCCTTGACTGAGAAAGAAAACATTCAAAATTTGAATATGTATAAACTGGCAACATATGAAATACTCAATAAAAAACGGCTGCTAAGAAAATGAGCTGTAAAAATGTGGCCAAAAGGTACAGTTCCCCTAATACAGTGCATTAATGAGTTGAAAGAAATGCCAGAAAAAATCGTCAACAAGAAAAGAGGACACATTTATTCAAGAATTACATTACGTCAAATGGAAGACAGGAAACACGAGTGCAGTTGACTAATTCTTGTGTAGAACAGCCAGGAGTCAAACACACACACACACACACACACACACACACACACACACAAGGTGTTTGTGTGTGTGTGTGTGTGTGTGTGTTTGTGTGTGTGTGTGTGTCAGTGTGTGTGTTAAACGAGGTGCCGCAGTAATTTGTGAAGGTGTAGTTTGCCATATAGATGCGTGGATAAATGGAATGAATTAAGGGATGAAGTAGTCGATGGTGACAGGATTCGAGACGGGACAATCCGAGCCTAAAAGCTCTTATCCCGTATCAACAAATCGGTGAACACACACACACACACACACACACACACACACACACACACACACACACACACACACACACGAGTGTGTATGTAAGAATGTATGTGTGTGGGTGTGTGTGTGTGTCTTATAATACTCCACGATGCAATGTGATGTCACCATTGTTATCTACAGCACACTAATTAGTACGACTACCTGCGCCTTGACAAAGCTCCACACACACACAAACACATACACACACACACACACACACACACACACACACACACACACACACACACACACACACACACACACACACACACACACACACACACACACAATTCGCATACAATGCTCTGCGATTCATTCACAGTGGAACTGTGTGTTTGTATGTGTGTATGTGTGTAAGATCCTTTGTGTTTGTGTATTTGTGTGTTTGTATGTGTGTGTGTGTGTGTGTGAGTGTGTGTGTGTGAGTGAGTGCGTGAGTGCGGATCATTTCCGACGTTGGCGACAATGTGCAACAAAGTGGTGCATGATGATGTGCTCAAGACACACATACACACACATATATACGGGCGTGTGTACGTTAAACACTGGCTAACGAGAAAGTGTATTCAACACACACACACACACACATACACACAAATACAAACAGCAAAAATATGGACTTATCTCTGGCTTTCTCACGTAACAATTCCATAATTGTGCAACACCTCAGCGTATGTGTGCGTATGTGTGTGTATGTGTGTATGTGTGTGTATGTGTGTGTATGTGTGTGTGTGTGTGTGTACGTGCTGGAGCGTGACTGGTGGTGAGAACTGTGTGGTGACAAGCGGAGAAAGAACATACCGTCGTTCCTTGCATGAACTTGCTACCTTTCTCCGGCCAGCAATGACATAACAGTTGGATCAGCACGGATGGATAAAAGAAATCCCGCTACACAGACTGAAACTAGACTGAGACTAGACTTAAACTAGACTGAAACTAGACTGAAACTAGACTGAAACTAGACTGAAACTAGACTGAAACTAGACTGAAACTAGACTGAAACTAGACTGAAACTAGACTGAAACTAGACTGAAACTAGACTGAGACTAGACTGAAACTAGACTGAAACTAGACTGAAACTAGACTGAAACTAGACTGAAACTAGACTGAGACTAGACTGAAACTAGACTGAGACTAGACTGAAACTAGACTGAGACTAGACTGAAACTAGACTGAAACTAGACTGAAACTAGACTGAAACTAGACTGAAACTAGACTGAAACTAGACTGAAACTAGACTGAAACTAGACTGAAACTAGACTGAAACTAGACTGAAACTAGACTGAGACTAGACTGAAACTAGACTGAAACTAGACTGAAACTAGACTGAAACTAGACTGAAACTAGACTGAAACTAGACTGAGACTAGACTGAAACTAGACTGAGACTAGACTGAAACTAGACTGAAACTAGACTGAGACTAGACTGAAACTAGACTGAAACTAGACTGAAACTAGACTGAAACTAGACTGAAACTAGACTGAAACTAGACTGAAACTAGACTGAAACTAGACTGAAACTAGACTGAAACTAGACTGAAACTAGACTGAAACTAGACTGAGACTAGACTGAAACTAGACTGAAACTAGACTGAAACTAGACTGAAACTAGACTGAAACTAGACTGAAACTAGACTTAGAGACTGCTGTCCGTTTTATGGTGCTTTCCTGCGGTGTTTTTCTGGGCCGAAAGAGTTAGAAGTTTTTGTTAGTGGACTAAACCAGTTGTTTGCATCAAAATTACAAAAAACAATGTTTCCGGAAGTTTTAGAATCTGGCCGTGAGTGGGTGGTGAAGATTCAAGCGGCTTATTCTAATCGTCCGCCGTTTTCAGCGTAAAAACGTGATGTGTTTCGTTTGGGCCCTCAGCTGGGAAGAAAATAGGCTTGTTGCAAACCTTGTCCTTATCCTGAATCTAATACATGCTCTGTTTGTTAGAATCGTGTATAACAGTGGTGTGAAGCCTTTTTCTCACTCATTCTCCGCTTCCTAATGAGCCAGCTCTTCATAATTTTCCACACAACAACAACGCTGAGAAATACAATAAAACTACAAATACAGTTGTTCCACCAGATATACTGTTAGCAGAAGCAAAAATAAACCGATTTGGATTGATAAAAACACACACACACACATTTGTCCTGTTCTGTCCGACCTTTAATTTCCCACTTGACAGCCCTCCATTCTCCAGCAGTGGGTAATTCTTCACAGGTTACGGAAGCTAGAAGCTAGCGCAAAAGGCCAGAACGCTCCACAGTACATGTATTTGTCGTCAGTATCAAAATATACACCATATCAACACAATAAACACACCATAATCATGGCGCACGTATATTTTACGCATAATTTGACGCTCACATATGACTAATTGCTAATTATATGATCAATTGCTATATATATGTTTGTGTATATGTTTGTGTATATATATATGTGTGTGTGTGTGTGTGTGTGTCACGTGATCGACAAGAACGGTAGAATTCACCGGCCGACTTGATCGAACCAACCTTTCCAAACTTGCACTTTCAGCACACACACACACACACACACACACACACACAT
>OU696573.1:10837305-10917305 GCA_916048095.2 Sacculina carcini
TTAGTTCCGTCAAATTCATCCGATAACTTTTGCTTCATCTGCAAACAGTGGCGGGTCCAGAGTGTAATTTTGGGGAGGCTGAATTATGTATGAGTGACTAGGTAGCGTGTGCAGGTCAAGACTTGGGGCATTTTTCAATGATATATTCATACATTTAAACACTCAATAATGTACGAATGTTTTGCGATAATGTATATATCAATAAATTATACCGAAATATATTTTTTCTTGACGTCTTTTAGTAATCCTCTTGGTTATGAGAAGTTGATGGAAACATTTTTGGGGGCCTACAGCCCTCTGAGGCCCCCCTCTGGATCCGCCAGTGACTGCAAACTTGTCGACTCGGAAGCTGAAAGGATTCGTCGTCAACTCAACGGCTGGTTTGATTTTTTTGCGCGTGGAAAAAAGCGCGTGGAAGTCACGTAGCGGCATGTTGGAAGAAATGGCGGCTTTCTCGACAACCGTGTAAACACAATCTCAACAGTCTCCCTAGTTGGCGCCAATGTTGTGCTGCGGCCGTTTCGATCTCACCTTCGGTTTCATCACCCAAATTTCGATATGATAAAGGTGACGACGATGTCTCGATGTTTGCTCCTGTTGAGTCCAAGGTTTGTAGTTTGATATTGATCCCACTCACGGCAGCGAACATTTCCGAGAGAAATATACTAGCAGCTTTGAAGAACTCGTTATGAACGCCTCGTATAACGACAGATACCTCGACAACAGCTTAGACCGGATTATTATTAATATTATTCGTATTAATTGCAGGAAAATCGAGTATATCCACTATTATTACCCTGTGCTGGCCCCATGTACCGGAAGCACCCAAAAGATGTAGAGAGAAAGAGAGTTCGAAAATATGGTAGAACGACAGCGTTTAGCAAAGAAAAGACAACAAAATACTACTAGCCTGAATAACAGTAATGTAGACACACGATACAAGCGAGCACAAAGTAAACATGTGAAGAACATCATATAAATCAGAGTTTTAGAGTAAGAGATGAGAGATTTCAGCGATTAGAATTTGGTGAGTTCTACACAATACATATGACCATGTATGACTCCGCATGTTTGTTTTCCCTAAGCGGCGTGTCTTACATATTTGTTTATATTTTTGCACCAAGATTTCTCTTTTCGCGCGTGTGTTTTAATGTGCGCTATACAAATAAACGTTAATAATATCACATTACTGACTTGAAAACACCCTCCCATGCGGTGTATTTCTTTACACTTCACACACATCTTTTGCACTGGAACAGGGAGTCGATTGACAAGAGCGATGCGATGTGTGAACTGTGCGCTCATCATAGCGTTGACACAGTGGCCGATCCAGAGTGCAATCTTGGGAGAGGCCGAATAAATTTGGGGGGCTGAATTTTGGGGCGATCAGTCATGTACACAGAGCCGTAGCAACCGCCCCCCGTACCCCCCGGCCGGGGGAGGCCCCGAATGTTAAGGGGCCCCGTTGCTTCACGTATTATGTGATTATGTCTAATGAATACATTAATTATTTGGTGATTTATTTATAATGGGGACCCCAAGTGTTGCTTTTCGGGGGGCCCCATAATCCCTTGCAACGGCTCTGCTTGTACATGCATCATTATGTAACATCTTTGCGATAATGCTTATATCAACACATTCTACAGAAAATTACTTTTTCTTGACCTCTTATAGAACCTCCTGGTTATGAAGAGTTGATGGAAATATTTTGGGGGGTTTCCGTCCCCTGAGCCCCTCCCCCCTCTGGATCCGCCAGTACGTCGGCACATTGGCAAGTCTTCTGCCTAACAGACGCTGGACTTTCATGGTGGCCAGTGCATCACAGCCAGCCATCAAAGGGTCGTCGCCCAGTCCTCGCCGATACGCCAGCATCGCTGCAACCTTGTATCTCCGCGTGTCCGTGTGTGTGTGTGTGAGTGTGTGAGTGCATGTGCATGTGTAGGTGTATGTGTGTTTGCGTGTGTGTATGTGAGTGTGTGTGTGTGCGTGGGACAAGGTCAGCCGATCGGGGTAGCACGCGGCTCTAGACGGCAGTATGAATCAGTGTGGCGTGAGTTTCGCTCCAGCTGAGCGTTGTCGGATCATTTTTCGAGTGTCTGCGTGCATGCGGCTACGATCGGCGCTTTCTTCGGGCGAATTTTACTGTGTATTTGAGCTCTGACTCATTCCTTGTGTGTGTGTGTGTGACTGTGAGTGGCGGGGAGCTTGCATGTGAGCATTGCCGAGTGCCAGGTTTGAATTCTTGTTGTCGTCGTCGTTGTTGATGCGAGCGAGCAGGCGATTCGCTTCTTGAAGAACGTTCGTGAAAAAGGTGAGTTCTGTGCCCACTACCGGCTGCGGCTAGTGAATTTTCGCTCTGTCCAGTAAGCTTGCCACCTTGCTCAACGTCGTGTTCGAACGGCGCTGGGTCCAGGCCTGGTGAGGCCACTCAATTCCTGAGCATTCCGCATGCAAAACCATAGGGAAACATTGAACATGCGTTCCTTTTGCGCCGGATTCAGTTTTTAGTCATGGTGCATACTAATTTCAATTCACGTGCAGTATATTGGGATATCCTACCCGATTCATCCTTTACTATCTCTGGCATCTCGTGTTCGATTTCATTCAACGAGAGCGCCGTTTCCTTCATTGTTTTTTGACCTAGGCTGTCGCAAAATAAATCGCGACCTCATGAACACTTCCTCAGTGTATTTGAGCATAGAGAAGCATGTGTTCACCGAGTACACTCGCTTCTTCTCTTGACCTCGGGCTTAACTTGAGTTTACTCGTTGGCTAGTGTATGTTTGTGTCATTCAACAGCGCTGTTCTAGCGTACTTTGAACGTGGTGAAAATTATCGACCCCGAGACGGTCAAGAACATAAAATAAACACGTATTTTATGCCGACATGTTCGGATTTTGTCGCAAATCAGTTGTTGATAATGACCATTCTTCTATGGATATTTTATTGGAATAAAATCTATTAGTTTTTCGTTACTTTGTACATCAACCCCGAGTACCTGGTTGTTGTTATGTTGCATTATCAAATTATACATTGTTGCTTTATATTTTGACTGGTTAACTAAAAGTTGAACCAAAAATAGAGTTCGTAATTGGTTAGGCTGCATGTAATTTTTAGGCTATTTAGCTAGATAAATCGCATATTTCTGATCACAACATTGAATTAGGCGTTGAATTAAAGTTATACATGTATGTATGCTGTGTCTTGGTACATCTGAACGTGTGTGTGTGTTTGTGTGTGTGCGCGCGTATGTGGAAGTGTGTCAAGGGCAGTATCGGGCTCTCGTGTGTATGTATGTGTGTGTGTGTGTATGCAAGTGTGACGTCAGCAGGCATTTATGCCACGCTATTTTGCAGCGTAGTAAACTGGCATTGGTCGCTCTACGTTTGCTACATTTGTCGAGGTGTGCGGCGATATTCGCGTGATATGTAGCCAATGTATCGTGGATATTCAAATTACTAATTTTGTCTTGTTCGTGACAATTTGCTGACCATAATGATTAAATGATTGATGATTAAATGATTAAATGATTAAATGATACATAATTATTTGCTGCATGCATCCGTAGCAATATTTCAGATAATACACACCCGTGAAAGTGTTAGTGTTGCACGACGGCAAAGGGTCATCACAGAAATGAGAAATTAATGGGAGCAGTACTGGGGACCCCATTATAGTACCATTATAATAGAGGTCCGACTTTGGAAAAATGCAGTTACAAGCGGCCACACGTTTATGCGTCACTTTTTGACAAATAATATCATGCGTGGGGAAGCGGGCAACTCAAAACTCGGGGCCCCGGGGTTCGGAGGGCGGTTGCTACGGATCTGATAACAAATACATCTCCATGCTTGTTCATCCAGAAATTCCTCTCTGGAAATTCCTCCCGAGTGGAAATGACTCGATTATTTCTCACCAAACTCAGGCGTAGTGAGCAACAAGTGTGATGAAGCAACATTGATAGAGTAGCAATGAACTTGTTGCATTGCTTCATTATACTCTGCACATATTGCATTGTGAAATGAGCAATTTCATTTGGGCAGGAGATACGAGTATATCATTGAGTATGTCTTTGATTTAATGGAACGATTTCATGAACGTTTTAGATGACTTAATTTATTTGTGTTCCAGGTTGATATCTTCAAAGGGACAACGCTATGGTGAGTTTTATTCTGCATTACACGCCTATGCACGAATCACAAACGCAAGGACACGCACAATATACTCAGTGGCGTAGCTAGGATATCTTTAGCCCCCGCCCTGTATGATTGTGGGTCAAATAGCCGCAAGAGACTGTGCGTTTCAACACAACTGTGTTAGGGAATTAGCAAGTCCATATGTCGATAAAGTTGAAAAGACGAACCTCTTATAATGATTCCAGTCACCTAATCGGAGATAATCATTTTCAATCGAGCTTGCCTTAATTCAGTTATTTGATATTAAAACAGCATATATGAAATGGTATATTCAAAAATGTGACTCAGATAGTGTGTGAGATAGACTCAGAAATGTGAGTCAGAACACATTTCAAAGATAGACTCAGAAATGTGACTCTCCCCCGCACCCTCTACGCCACGCCGATGAATATGCGTATCTGTGAACTCCTAGAAGAAATACATTAAACTCGAATTTGCTCAAGAATTCAATTTCGAGTTCCGACGCGCGGTCGGCTACACCGACCACTGAAATTATCCCTCAAACGAAAACTATCCCATCATGGGGATGAGACGATATCCCAGCTGCTGACGACGTCAACGATCATCAAGAACGATCGCAAGTTGGTTGGCAAATGTCAAAATCATTAGCGAGTTGCAGTGACTCTGTCGTTCGTTTTGACGACAATACTTCCGGGTCTACCTTCGACTACCTCGAACACACACACACACGGCAAGTGTATAGCTACCGTGCATTTGCGACGAAAGGTCGCGGTCGCCGGACAGAGCAAGCTCTCTCTGCTAAAACTTGCCGGATTCCTGCTGAACATAGCGCGCGCAACTCTTCCTAGGCGTTGAGTGCATGCGCGCGCGGCTATTCTCAGCCAGATTTACTGCTGCGGTCGTGCCTGTTTTGCACGTGGCAGTGCGCGCTCCAACCAGGAAGCGTCTCGTGTGTCGTGTGTCGATGCTTTCCGGTCGAGGATGTTCCGGGCGGTGCGCGTGTGCAACGCGGCCGTGACCTCGAGCCGTCGCCACCACCAACATTGCCTCAGCCGCCACCGCTGCACACCGCTCTAACCTCGGGCTGTGCGCGTGTGTATGTGTGACGCGTTCATGTGTTGGCGTGACCTTGAGCGCTAGGCGAGTGTCGCGTCTGTCTGTCTGTCCGTGTGTGCATGTATGTGTGTGTGTGTGTGGCATTGGAGGCACATTTTAACGAGAGCCAAATGTAGGGCAGGGCCATCAAGATGCTGAAAACACGCTGATACACACACGCGCATGCATGCGCCAAGATGCGCTAATATCGTCGCTTTTGCCGCGTGAATTCCGCGAATAACGCGCTCCTATATAAATTGACGTGTGTGTGTGTGTGTGTGTGTGTGTGTGTGTGTGTGTGTGTGTGTGTGAAATCCGCACACACGATTACGCCACCCAATAACAAGCACAAGCTCGAAGGCACAGACAATCCATACATTATAATGTGCATGTTGGTGCGTCTATGAATCCACATGGCACACACGGTTCATTTTGCACTGGGATCGTGGAAGCATGGCTTGCAGCTCACCACACTGGTGTGTATGTATGTATATATGTGTGTTTGTGTGTGAGTATGTGTGTGTGTGTGGAGTAGGGGCTTGTCTACAGCATGCAATGTGAGCGTGCATACGTGCTCTTGTCGCTCGCTCTGCTCTGTCTGAGACTTTTGCTCCCTCCCTCTGTCTTGTCTTTCTGCATGGCGCCCGCATATGGCGGCTGCACACGACCTACAGTTTAGACCAGGCCAGTCTTTTGTCCGAGCAACAAGCAGATATCGATTTGAAATTAAAATCCCCCAGATGTGTCCAGGTAATCTCGTGCGACACTTTTCAATACACTCTACGTGAGCGAAATTAATTGATCTATAAGCAGCAATTGGTCCACTACACCCGAAGGAACAGTCGCAGTGTTGTATGAATAATGAACACAGAACAGATTTTCCCTGCTATCTCGATTATTGGAAATTCAGCCAAATTGCAATACCGATATTCAACGAAAAGACACAGCGGAAATTTATGTTCATTTTCACATTCCCGACTGAAGCCTTTACTTTTTTCAACTCTCTTTCTCTCTACATCTTTTGGGTACTTTCAGTACATTGGGCAATTGCAGGGTGTTAACATTGCTTGAACCCTTCCCATGTCACTGCACTTGCTTGTAATTAATAAGTGTTGTGGCGTGTGCTAAATGTAATAATATGCTAGTAACGTTCCAGACTGCTTTCGGCGCATGTGCGACAATTGTGTACTGGGGAGAAACACGTTGCTTACGTTCCTTTATTTGCTTGTTTCATTTGAGGATTTAAATATATTCCGTTGTGTTATGTTGCTGGTTTTGTAAGAAAGGCGATACACAACAATAAGAATAGCACTAAAGAGTGAAAACCGACTTCAAATGGTATTGAGAGTGTTTTCCAGTGGTTTTGCCATTATTTTCCAGCACCACTCTGAGCTCTTGTACAAACACCGCGTACCACCACCAGGTTTCTTGATCCAAGCATGAAACTGATCTGTTTTTCCGCTATGAGATACATGCGAAAGTGTTGATTGCTGGAATTAGCGACTTAATTCCAGAACCTACTTCCTACTAATATCCAATTATCGGCAAATAGGGATCTTATGTATATTTAACATATACATGTATAACATAGGCGTATATTTGCATGACGTGTATTTGCCAATGGACATTGCCGTCCAAACAGTTACACGTGACTATTATCATAAACATTTCACAAAAACAAACGTTGCACCACATATGCGCACTAAAAATTCAATCAACTCTGAAGTTCAGCACGAAATTTCGGCTGTTTTGACTGAGTGCGTCACTTCCTAGTGTATCAAGGTCAGTTGCATGGGCAGCGATAACAACCCAGTGGATGCAAGTGCGCATCAACTTGATTGTGAAATCGGCACACATCAGCTGCTGCATCTAAGAAACATGCAAACATCGAGCAAAGTCAAAAACGAAGAGCATAGACCATGCGATCAATCCACATGGATTACAACACGCAGTGTGTGTTTGGAGAACGTTGAAACGCATTGGACGGATAACCATACAACATAACAGAGTATTCGTGTAGAATATGTGAGAGTCTGCAGAAAGTGGCGGACACAATATGGAAAACATAAAATCTGAATGTGAAATCCAAAAAACCATATCGCTCATATTCTTTCATATCCGTTATGGAGATGATTGAAATTTTCCACGACAGGTATGCAATGGAGATGCATGGCTACAATTTTTCCAGTAAAAAAACGACAAAACATCAGAAGAAAATTGACAGATAATGGGACTATGAACACTACAAAAGTGAGCCCATCACTGTTCTCCATAAGCATTCAGTTTTCCCCAGAATTGTATAAAGAGACCACCGATGCTCCGGTGGGTCACCATTGTTCAGTCATTGTTGCCGTATCCACCTGACTCACTTTGTCAGTGGACTTTGGTCGATGAAGCGATGGTCGTAGTGGGCGTCCGACTGCAGCTGATTGTCACTACGTTATCGCCGCGAATAAACAACTGGTTGATGTGACGATTGACAGTCTCGAACAGGGGACGGCGCCGACTCCCGCCTGTGGTCGCAGGTCGCTGCTGAACCTGCACCACCACCTGCTTGCCGAGCGCACCGCACTCGGAAGTCGCCGCAACCGGATGAGATCCTTGATCCTCGGACGGTCCTGTGCAATAGGCCATATGTAGTGTTCACTGACGCTGACCGCACGGAACTAAATACAGAACAAGTCTGAGTATGGTGCTGATCAGGCATATTGAAGCGTTAAGTATGTCGGTGAGTTTCAACGGACGTTGAGAATTAATGCAGGAGCGTTATTGGATCGTCAGAAGTGGGGATTGTCAGCTCGTCGAGCCTAGGCGCGTTGCCGAGTGGTTGCCTCCACCAAAGTGGACGCAACCGCTCATTCCGCTGTGATTCCAATCAATACTCAGATATACGCGATTGAAACCAAAATGGAGATAGACATTGGCTAGAAATATGGCCATTTTAAGATGAGAATTTAAACGAGATTCTATTTTCTCGGCTTGGTGCCAGCGGATCTCAAACCAAGTGTCAAATCCTATATATTCATGCTACTGCATATGAGGAAAATTTCCCAGTATTTTTACCCAGCAAATTTTCATGGAAACTGTCATTTTAGGTAGCATTATTGTAACACCATTAGGATAATGCTAGATGTTTGAACAATTTGCTCATACAAGACACATACACAAAGACACACACACACACACATGTCCAAAAAAACCAAGCTTAAAAAAGCTTGAAACCCCTAAAATGATTCACTTGACCAATCAGATTTACCTACGCAAAACAGAGAATACCCAAAACCAGCATCATACAACTTTCGGCGCGAATAAAACATGAGAGAATGCTAAATTGAATACAGACGGCACATATAAATATACACTGCTTTCTCAATTAGGAATATATGACCGCTTAAATTGTGTGGTATAAATGAATATTCCAGGGGTTCTCAAGTGGGGGTGATTGCACCGCTAAGGGGTAAGAGTCTGGTTTCTAAGGGGTACGTGGATTCCTGTGAAAAATTAAGTATACGTTTTACCTATAATTTTGTGTATTATTTTTGAGGAAAAAATTACTGACTTGGTTTTTGCTCATTTGTATTTTTTCATCATATAGCTATAAGGAATCGAGCGGGAGTGCGAGAATTGACTGCTGATTTGAAAACACTGCGTACACTGAAAAAGTTTGAGAACCACTGATCTAGACATCAAGGCCATTCAAGTATATTCTGAGTCAGGTTTACACAGTAGGTACTGAACACTTTCTTGTGCGTTTAGAATGGTTAGCATAGATACACTTTTATCGTAGTGCAAGAGCCAAGGGTGATGTTATCTTCGGGAAAAATTAGCACAGATAAGTCGAAATGACTGCTGACCCTATCAGAATCGCACCAATAACTTATGACATTTCAACACACACACACACACACACACACACACACACACACACACACACACATACACACACGAGCACTCCTTTTCATGCCGCCCACATACTCCTTCTCGTGTTCAGTAAAGTGCGCGACCCTGATGAGACGAGTTGGATGGTGACCGCCGCTGGTTTGGCGGTTATCTCACTGGTGATAGGATTGCGCCACAACCCGCCATTGTCACACACACACACACACACACACACACACACACACACACACACACACACACACACACACACATGTGTATCATGAACGCGGCGGCGAAGGACACCGGCCAAACGAGCCGCTTCGATAGAACCGAAGTAGAAAGGATAACTGGGCGGAGGACAGTGAGAGCGGTTATTCGTCTGCGCCCGTGGTCGTAATAGTAAAGGAAAGAGTATCGAAACTGAAACAAACCCGAGCCGTTGTCCTTGGAACTGACATCAACCTCAAAGCTAGCGCGCATACACTGGTCGTGTGACCCTCAGAACGGTGTGAGGACTCACAAGAAACGACACACACACACACATGAATATAATTGACTGTCGAATCGAATTGGAGTGTTCAACTTTGGCCGTGTGCTTTGTTTTTAGGCATATTTGTGTGTGTGTAGCGAACATCCGAATTTATACGATTTGATTGTAGCCTAAATTGCGCGACCAAACTGAGTCCCAGAATGTATTGCTTGAGAAAACTTGCCACGCAATCCTGCTACCAGGATCAAATGGAACCCCAATCAATCCCGATTCTGCCAATCTGAAATCGCCGACACGATGAAACGGCATGTAAACACAAGATAGATTTGTGTTTTGGCGTTTCGTATTGCCTCTTTCAAACGTCGACTATCTTGAGAACAATTGGTCACATTAATAATGGTTGAAATAAGTTCAAACTGATATACAGCAGTGGTTCTCAACCTTTTGTTTAGTGTTCGCAGTCTTTTCAAAGCCTCAGTCAGTTATGGCACCCCCTCGATTCTTGATATTTATATGAAAACGGTAAAATACAAACGACGTGATTACAAATATTTCTTATATGCAACATTCGTTCATACAAGTTTTAATTCCTTTAAATTTGCTTCATAATATAGAGGCCCTATTCTCGTCGTGTTGCCTTTCGGCCACATCAAAGCGGTGTGAAGCGTGCACTTGCGTGTGCCTAGTCTATTCTCGGCTCACGTCCAGTGCCCATCAGCTAAGGAAAACAACCGGCGGAAACCAGATGAAATATTCTAGGCGCCAAACTATAGAACGGTAGCTAAGCAGGAAGTGCCGAAAAAGGTGTATTGAAAAAGTATAGATATATCTATGGCCGTAATCAACGGTAGAATCAAGCGAACTTTCAGTGGTTTTCAACACAACGCACGAGTTTATACACAAGAGGTAGCTAGCCCTAACTGTTGGGTTATTGGCTAGGCTCAGTAATCTAACTTGAGTTAACCTGACCTGACCTAGCCAATAACCGCACAGTATGTTATGTGCTAGCTAATTGTTGTATAAAAACTCGTGCGTTGTGTTGAAAACCACTGAGATTTAGCTATGGTGAAAAATGAACATATTGGCCACAAGCCGCATTCGTACTCACCGCACTTGGTACGCCTTTGACACTACACAGGTGAACATATTGCCGAGGCCGAGGTGAACATATTGCCCTATTGCAGAGTATGGGAGCATGCGGGCATTTGTGGCTAATATGTTCATAGGGCAATATTGTAGTACTCCCGAATCAAGCGAGTCCGGGCCAGGTTCGAACTGGGAACCCTTGGTCTGAATTCCAGCGTGTAATCCAGCGATAGTAATGGTGATACGCATGTGAAATAACGCGGGAGCGAATGAATTCAAAACGAGCGCACATATATATAATAATATATGATATGATCTATGACAGGGGTTCTTAACCTTTTGATGGTTCCATACCACCAATGGATTGTCGAATATGGTCCCTCATACCCCATTTACTTGGCTGTTCAAATAAGTATCACCAATCCTATTATTTACCAGTATGTCATCCATATCTACGAGTATTTCAACCACTTGAATTTGCTGTACTTTAGATACGCAGGAAATAACATAATAATTGATAATTTCATAATCAATAAACCATTGATAATTTATACCAGTACCCAGAAATCGAGTACCAGACCCCGGCCTTTGGTTACCACATCACTAAGGGTTATGGAAACCCCCGGTTAAGAACCCGTGTTCTGTGATATGCTCTTGAACGACTGTGTAGGTTATGAATCAAGTTTGACACTTGGTGGTGCTTGTGCTACAGCAGTGTGGCGCTAATAGTTCCACATTGGCTGGCCTTGACCGATATGCTGTTGCTAGTCAACTCATTTGAACACGGGTTCGATTGCGTGCGCCCATACACCCGCCTGTGCCTGAGTATGTTTTAGGGGGTAACGTGGCGCAGATAACACACTCGCTCACACACAACACACACACACACACGCACACACATACGTGAACATGTAAACACACAAGCACTGCGTTGTTCTACGTACCTCAACTTCTTGTAACCTGGTAGACACCATTCTACGGAAACAAAATTCCGATGACGACAACAAAGGAATGCCATTTCCAATGTATTTTTGAATAGAATGCTTCTAATTTTACTCCTTCGACACAAAATTTGATGAAAGTGCGCGTGCATGTGCGTGTTGAATGTGGATGGAACCACCTGGCAGGTGTTGTTGGAAATAGTTTAGTATTGAGAGCACATCTTTGAGGGATTAGGATTCAAAGTTGTATACAATGAATCATGCTCTAGAATCTTAAGCTATCTTGATACTTGAAATTCGTCAATATTTCATATCAGTCACGTCAGATTGGCAGGTTCGGCTCTGAGTTGCCAACCGTCTTCATCAAACGTCTCTATAGAAGGAATTTCTATTAGATAGGAGCTTCTATTGAACGACTATGCATCTTCAGAGAAGCCAGATTGCAGTAGGGCTAGCTTCCAGACGAATCAGTAATGTCGCCTGGTTGTAGCGAAGACACCGTGCTTGCTCAAGCCTGGACAAGACAGCGCAAAAATCGCCACACGATTCCTATATAGGAACTCTTCGAAGTGCGTGTGAGTAAGGTAATAGGCGATAAAAAGAGCGTGCGTACATCCTCAATCTACGACTGACTTGTGACCTTGACAGCGTTCGGATATATAACAGTGAGAGTGAACGACCAACTCTATCACTGCGTCCTGTTCTCTCCATCTGCCGGCGATGGAGCCCACATGCTCGAGTGTCAGTCAGGAGTACACGCACAGCCAAATAGTCGCCCTTGATATAGAGCAGCAAGTTTTTACAGGAAAACCAAACATGATCCGCAGATGTCCTCCAGAAATGCCGAACGCAGAGCAAGACAATCACACATACCTCTATGACAGTGGCTTCCAACCTTTTTGTGATATCAAGTACCACTTGGAGGTCTCGCGTACAGTCGCCGAGTACCACTTGGTTCCAGAGAAACTCAGTTCGATCAGATATCACTTTGTATACATAATTGTAAAAGTAGAACACACCGAAAACAAACGAAAAAACGACTCAATGCGAGGACTGTATCTGTTTCTTTTCCACCAGCTGGTCAATGAGAGACATTACATTGCTCATAACACATCGTGAATCATGCCCTGATGCCATTGTTTATGACTCCTAAAGTTTTCGCGTACTCACAGGGGCTTTAAGCCTGGTTCCTAAGAAGCGTGTGGACCCTCGTGAACACACTGAACAAATAGTGTTTATACTATGCCTGATATTCTTCTATTTTTTTCTTAAAGGAATTTTAAGCTGTATGAAAGAGTTCCCGAGTAGCTCAGTTGTTAGGCGCTGAACTCTCGTGTCAGAGGTTCGCGGTTCAAATCCTGGCCCGGGTTCGTTCATCAACACTTCCGCTCGAGTCTACCGGGAGTCACCACTGTAGATGGGTACACAGTGGGACACGCCATGTAGTCTAAACTGGCTGGTGCGCGCTTAAAACACCAATAACTACAAGCTATATGAAAGAATATTGAATAAAAACGTTTTGCTTTTTCGTCGTTTGCATTTTGATCGTTTTCATGTAGCTATCAAGAATCAGGGGAGGGGTTGTGCGAGAAATGACAGTTGATTTCAAACAGGGCGCTAACACTGAACAGGCTCAAGAACCACTGACATATATACACAAACAAAGACACATACATACAGTCACACACACACACGTACACGCATATGAGACAATCACAGCCACACAGACACCTGGAGCACAATTACCCGGTTAGTGCGCAAATTGACTGCCGTCGAGGCCGAGAGACACACATTAACATAAGTTTGTGTGTATGTATGTATGTGTATGAGTGTGTGTTAGTGTACGCGCTATAATGCGCTATAGGGTCTGTGTCCGAATGTGGAGTAGTGTGTGTGTGTCTACGTGTGTGTGTGTGTGTGTGTCCGTACATGTGTATGCGCACGTAGATGTGATGTCAATTTAGAGGTCAGGCACACACACACACACACACATGCCCACACACTCATGTACACACACACGCGCATATACACGCGTAATCAGTTCCAGGGTCGCCACTAACACGCTCCACACACACACATACACACATACATACACACACATTGTATTAGAGCCAGCATCCAGTTGTCACAAAAACCCACAGTGTAACCCACAAGTGTAACACACGTTATATATAAATAGGCATATGTAGCATTATGTCAATGAAAAATGCCAAACACTAAATGCATGAGGTGTGTATCATTCCTAGTATCGTTTTCAGCGTTTCACTTTGATACTGTGCTTGATTAAATGTGTGTACGTAGCATATTTGATAAGTTTCAAGTAAATAAACATGTTGGTTATTTTAGGTTTTTGTTCATTGCACGAAACTTATGCATGATTATCATGCAATGCCAAAATTGGTTTTTTGTCGTATTTCCTAGAGATCCAGTTTTGGCTTGCAACAGAACATTGAACAGAATGATTATGCAGCTCGCGCTCGTGCTAAAACCAGTTATCCGACCCTCGGCGAAAAATCGTTTGCCTACCCCTGACAGTGCAGGCACTATTACTACCATGCCATGGCCCCATTTACCAGAAGCGCCCAAAAGCCCAAGATAGTTTGAGAAAAACGAGCTTAGTATGTGATCACATGCACAACCCAAGCGACATCCAAAAACTCAACCAGAAAGTAAATATAGAAGGGAAGCCAAGCAATCATACAAGTCAAATAATTCGCAAACAAAAAACGCAAAAAAGTCAAAGAAATTCACACACACACACACACACACACACACACTACAAATACCCACATTCACATACACATAAATGCGCTACATAACATACATAAAACACATACACTATGCGAACCACACACACAATAAATGAACCACTGCATAACAAACATACAGCTCTTACATACAACATACATTCATTGTCCCAATAATCGATTAGTGAGGTGGTACAGCTCTTCAACAAAGACAATAGAACAACACATGCTAATTGTGTGCCTGCCTCCACCACTATCCTGTCTTGAAATGGTCTTTGTGGCAGGCCAATGAGACAATCAGACAAATGAGTAATTTTCAGAAATATTCACGATCAATAGATGATTTGGAGCGCAAAACCCACTATTTCTGGTGTTTTAGACGACCGGCATCCACATGGTAGGAGTTTGTATGCCACGATCGATCTTCTAGGTGGTCCGACTTTCTCATATTACTCCAGTAGTTCTCAACCTGGGTTCGATCGAACCCCAGGAGTTCGATGATACAGCTTCAAGGGGTTCGGCGGTTTGGTTCACCCACTCGTATGATTCGTGATGTCAAGCTCTGCTTGGTCATCATTGGCTGCAGTTAATCACACCACATCGCTTGGCCTTGATATCTGTGCTGCAAGCAACTCGGTCCACTCAGTAGTAGCCTACTTGTGTGACTGTCTTGATCGTACGTGATTTGTGATTTTTCTTATAATAGTTCAAACACGAAGGGTTCGATGAATACATGTATGTAATGTGTGGGGTTCAGCACCTCTAATAATTCTTAGAACTACTTGAGTACTCGCTGGCGCTTTAAATGGTTACGTCCAGTCAACATGTTCCACGCAGAACGTAATAAGGTTTCCATAATGAACTACAGTCTTGGACTTACCGAGATGCACGAGTTTTCTGCGGACGGTGCGAGTGTAGGTCTCATCAACGTCGGTCAAACACATGTTCCAGTGCTTGTCGAAAGCCACAATGTATCCCACACATTGGCCTCGAACTCGCACACTGCCCCGTGTCACCACCTGCAATACCATGCGTCAACAGCTGTTTACCTGTAAGATTGGCAGCGACGGAACACCGACGGGGCTGGAACCAACATTGAGTGAGAGATTCAGTTGCCCTCCAGCTAGTGCGTGTGGTAGAATTAATTAGTTGCCCTAATAATAAAGAGGGTTGTCTTGAATAAAGAAGAAATAAAAATAAAATAGAGAAACAAATAAAGAATGAAGAATAGAGAATAGAATAAGGAATTTTCAGTTTGTCTCGCCTTATCGCTTTACATTTACATAACGTGGTCATAATGCGTTGAATACGATGAGTGAGGTAAGAATTGTTGCACATCCCCGTGAAAATGCCTCTCAATTTACTTTGCATTGGTCCTGTGTGGAGCCTTGACTGCCAGATCACCTTGACTTTGAGATGCATGTCGACATAGCGCTTGACGCAGGCCAACGGACCACACATTGTGCTCATCTTGGTTATCACTGTCTGAAGCTGTTTCCGCTGCACAATCACAGGTGCTAAGAACACGATCAACATACACACACACACACAAACAGGCATACACGCAAGTTTGTAGAATATATGTGAATTTACTGGACACTTCTGGTACATGGGGCCACCGCAGAGTGGTAATAGTGCACTTGCACTCTTCCCATGCTACTGGATTTGCCTGTAATTTATAATTGAAAAGCATGAATAATCTGTATTAAGTCAAGCTAACTCACAGCACTGACAATAGAATAGCAACCATGTAAGACGGAATTAATCACCAATGATCTCATTGCCATCACTTTAAAACATTCGGTTAATGGTCGTAGGTGCAACAGTGATTTATCACGTCTGGGTCGCGAAGTCAATTTTTTACTTCCAAGTAGAGAGATAGGACAGAAGACAGCTGCAGTAGCCCAAGGGGGGTGCCGACTCTGCTTAATTATCTCCCCCCTGGGTGTGGCAGTACAGGGAGGAAGAAGCAGAGGGTCGGCTTTTAGTCGCCTGCTCTTACGACACGCAGCGGGTACGGTTACAGTATTATTATCTCCTACCACAGGGTTGCGCGAAGTGAATTATGAATAAACATTATAATTGCGTATAAAGACAATTCGTATCCCAAATTTCTCTTGGGTTACTATCAAAAAAAGTTTGCGAATCACTGGTGTGGAGGACGTAGCACATAAGAGGAGCGTTTTCAATTCACCCTGATCTGTAGTGAACTGGCGACCGGGCATTATGAATTGTGATGTAGAGGCCTGGCTGGTTGTGGTGCATGCGCTTGGCGGACAGTCTGATGGGTCGCAGCTGGGAGCGCCACTGGCAGGAGGCACATTTCCAGTGTCTCCGTCTCTAGCGCCGCTCGTGTGCTGTTTTTTGCGACTCTAAAGTGCACACGTCATGCCACGATCATGGTACAATTCACCGGTGTCTCAAGAGAAACTATTGGTGTGATTTGTTCACAGGTGGCTCACCCCTGAATTCAACGGCAAAACTGCACTCGAAACCACCGCACCCAAACAGTATGGTGAGTTTTATTATTTATTGTGATCTTGCCCAGCAAGGCACATAACAAGACACCACCATTTCTTCTTACTTTTTGTTACTTATGAAGTTTGACGGTACAATCAAACAGGGGCATATATTTGTGTCGAGGCTCGGGGGATGACAGCCATAATGTATAAGCGTTCAAAATTGACTCAGTTGGTCAATTGCATGAGACCTTCAACCATTTTATGTTTAGTCAATTACAACACACATACCTCAATGAAAAGTATATTGCATATAATCGCCTACACACATTTGTCATGTATTGTTACTTTTGGCTATGCTTATTTTGATAAAATATACCCAATGAAGTGAACTCAGCAGAATTATTGGGGGTATAATTGCATATTCATACCCCCAGCCAATTTGAGGGGGTATGTATACCCTATACCTCACAAGGTCTACGCCCATGCAATCAAAGATTCAAGACAATTACTATACTACACTATTCAAGGCAATATCAAGATTCCTGATATGCGATAAAGAATTTGAATCATGAATGTAGACCAGAATCGAACTAAGTACTGTTTCTCTTAAGAAAGGCTGTTTCTGATTATGTCAATAGTTATTATTGGAGTGTTATTACTAGAATATTTATATCAGCACCCAAGTATTATCATTATACTGCGATATTAATTCATTAATAATTATTTTTTTAATTATTTGCGTCTGAAACGGAAACAATGCATGCAAAACGATTTATAGTGTGATTTACTCTTCACAAATTGAAATTTACTATTCCGAAATTCTATACGATTATTCCAGGAGAAGAAATTGTAAATCGAAATAATACAAAGCTATCAAATCCGAATTTGGACCGGATACTTTTTATAATAATCTTATCTAACCTAAATCAACCTCGCATAATTTGATAAAATCACATGCTATAATCAAAACGAATATAATTAGCACCTAAAAATTGACAAACAAAAATAAATTAAAGCCCGATTTAGTCGAGTGCTTTGTTATTGTGTAACAAACAATAATTCTTATGTAGAGGTCGTAGGTTGCCTGTACAGAGTTCTTCACAATGTATCATGGTCGGGTAGAAGTCACGGCCACTAAGCGACCTAGAACCGCGACACAATTTGTCACCATACAGACCAGCATAACTGGTAGTGTTTTCAGCCACTGATTCAGCAGACGTTTGTCCATGTTGGTCCGGCAAAATTCACAGACGAACAATTTCTTTGCCAGATCAAATTTCTGATCACGTTTCTGGAAGGTGTTTAGCTATGCAAACTGTCGATGAATTTGTCACAATGGAAAGCGAATGGAAGAACAACTCTATGAAATCCCTTCAGCGAGGGAATACTTGTTTTCTACATTGATTGATAATTGAGTGTAAAGGATGAGAGACGAAACGTCCACATCTATTTGCACTGCTGTCAAACGGAAGAGCTGTGTGTGTGTGTGTGCTTGTGTATTTGCCGCCGATAATACGCGAGACGCCAACATCCCATCTTGCTTTGTCCCTGACCGATATTAGAGAGACCGCACCACATCACACTGCAGCTAGAAACACGCCGATTACGTCGCAGACCCAAAACAAACGCTTGCTACTTGGCTGACAAGATTATACTCGTGAAGACACACACACACACACACACACACACACACAGTCCTTCTTGGACACCGTCCTTCACCCATATCGAGTATGTCATGAATATTAAGCGCATCATGCGTGATAATGAATATAAACTCATCATGCGTGACTAATAAACCTTCTGCAGTATGAGAGGAGCACCTGTAAAAATACTCACACAGACACAAGGAGAAATACTGCAATAAAATCTGCCCTTACACTAGGTCCGTGCCTATTTCGATTATTGACCAATGTTGATGCTGTTATTATTATTATATTTTTCTTAATTACAGCAAATCCAGTAGCATGAGAAGAGTACAAGCACTATTGTACCACCCTGTGGTGGCCCCATGTACCGGAAGCGCCCAAAAGATGTAGAGAGAAAGATACTTCGAAAAGTAAAGGTTTTAGTCAGGAATACTCCTAGTTGGCATTAATTCTCCATGCCGAATCTGATTTTTCTTCCGAAGCCGATTCTTACTACATTGTATGCAATCTTTTGATAATACATTGTATGCAATACTTTGATATTTTCTTCCAATTTCAATCCCCTGCAATTGTGCAATAATCATTCCTGCTAGAAATTTATAAAATTATCATCAACCTAAATCAGCAGATTCACCGGGGATATTTTCGGACTAGAAGAATGAATAAAAAATGAAGTTTCATCGAAATTGATCAAAAATTAATTCATGAAAAATTTATCAAAGATACAAATCAATTATACTCCAAAATAAAGGTATAAATGTAAGTGTTCTAAAATACAGAACATTTTACTATGATAAGCACACAATGCTGATCACCAGAATATGAAACGCGCAAAACGAGATGATGAAGGAATTGCATGAAATATAAAGTCGGTCGCACAACATGAGAGCACGTTGAACAATTATGACCACTAAATGCCGACAAATGTGTTCAGCACTGTAGATGCGATTACGACAGTCAAAGACCAAGAAAGATCAGGAATATTTCGAATGTGTCGAGACAGTAGTGAGCCAAGGACACACAAGGCGTAGTCTGGTAAGATGGAAGATCACGTGTTTCGGTTTGGCGGGATTTACCGATAAGATCGCCGATAAGACATTGAAAATCGGCCAGGCGTTAGATGTGTTCGACGTAAGACGGAATACGATGTTAGGCTGGGAGGACAGAGTGAAATTGAGTTGCATTGTAATCCTTGTAGATGTGTGGATACACGAGCGACGAAGGAGGACGACACAACAGAAGATCTATAAGTTGAGGAGCATCGGGCCCAGGATGGAACATGTGCTAGCAGCTAGGGATATTACGCCTCGGGTGCGTTTACTCTCGCTTCAGTCACTGCCCTCTTTCTCAGTGCTAACTAACCTTACCAGCAAGGAAAGACAGTGGCGGCGCCAAGGGGGGCTGCAGCCCCCCTGAGCCCCCCAAAAATCATAATCATGGGCATTAAAATTTCTTACCACTGTAAATAAAGCCCTGTAATTATGATTCAAGTTCGAAGACTCAATCAGTGTGCCCAGTCCCTTTATAATATTATAAAATATTATCATAATATATATTATATTATGCAGTCCGCGTTCGAGTGTAGCTCTTCATGCTTTGCCAAGCCCCCTAAACTTTTTCCTTAGTCTCCCTTCAGCCCAATCGGAATAATCCTGGCGCCGCCACTGAGGAGAGACAAAGAGAGCCGGCACTGAGGCGAGACCAAACGTACTCTGAGCGCAACATTCTGGTTCCCACTGTAGACCACCAGAATCGAGATGACCTGCAAAGGGAAACATCGCTATCAAACAACGAAAGAGAGTACTAGAGGAAACGCTGATCGCCGCTTTAACTCTCAAAAGAATGTTGTCGTTGGCTAGGTCAAATATCGATGAAGTATGAAGGAAACTCAGGGAAAACAGAAGAGACGAAAAAATTGTATGGTGGTTATGTACTTGACTGCGAGCGCGCGGCATATTTTGGCCGATAAAACAGAGACGAAACATATTGAATGTGCAAACCTAATTTTATTCCGGTTTAATTAATGCTTTGTTACTGTAAGTGTGCCATTCTCAGCATTTCAAGTTTTAAGCATTCGATCTCTAATTATCATAATTCGTCTCACCTTATCGCCTTATATTATCACAAAACGAAGCACTAATACTTGCTTGAGATTTCTATCTGCCCGTGAAACATATTTGACTGTCATATTTGCTCGTAAAACATGTGCTAATAGGCCAACAACATGTGAATATCGCCTCAATTATTTGCTCGCCTGAAATCCGATATTTCAAGTGAAAATCGAACGCGGTAAAAATTTGGCCAATTTTCATTGTGAATTTAAGATCTGAAGTGCCGATGTTGATTGCTTAAAAAGGCCCATTCTTGCGATGCCAGCTCATGCCTACCTTGCATCAGCACCAGTTGCCGAAGTACAGCTCAAGGTTGGTCACAGCAATCGAGCGATGATTAGACAGCAGTTGAAGGTGCAACGGAGAATTAGTTGGACCGTATCCAACTACGAGACCGGGATAGTGGTTCAAGCCTTTATGGCGTTACATGCTCAATCGCATCCCGAGTTCCATGTTAAAGTTTCAATGGTGATCATCCATGTCCGCAGGATTTTAGAAGGCGGCAAACATTTATGGGTATAACATATGACAATGGATAATATTAAACATATATAGTTTCTTCTCAATTTCTATTCTTGACAAGTTTAAGTATATCAAGATAAACGGAGGCTTTTCCATCTGAGAGCAAACAGTTTCGTTACATCCGGAACGCGAACAAACAAAGAAACAGTATTCCATTCATTGGCGAATATCTAATAACCGCGTGAAAATACTTTCCCAATTCAGTAGTGAATTTCCTTTTCCACTACCACTCTCAGCATGCACACGTCATGACATGTACTGGCCGAGGTTGGAATGCACTTGACAGTGGCGGCGCCAAGATATTTCCGGAGGGGGGCTTCAGGGAGATACAGGTGCTTGGCGAAACATGAGGAACTACAACCGAAATTTCCATGGTCAGGATTGTTTGGGGGCTAAGGCGGACTTGGAATTTATTCGAGGGGGGGGGGGGGGGTTCCAACCCCTCGAAGCTCCCCTGGCGCCGCCACTGGAATATACTTGGTCAACGCCACCTAGATACTCTAGGTGGCGTTGACTTAGTCAGCGGTGGACGTTGTAAGCACACGGAAAAGTACATGACCGCGCGTAACATGAAAGACAACCAGCGACATCTATATCATTTATGAGTAAGCACCTCAACTTGCGTCATTGTACCGGCGTCTTGCTTCAAATGCCTTCAACATCACCGCGTTCAACTAACACAGTGGTTCTCAACCTTAGTTCAGTGTTGGCACCGTTTTAAAATCAGCAGTCAGTTCTCGCACACCCCTGGATCATTAATAACTATATGACGATGAAAATACACACGACGTAATAACAAAACTTTTTCATTCAATATTCATTCTTACAATTTAAATTTCCTTTGAATATACATATCCTTTAATTTTTGACAGGAATCCTCGCACTCCTTAGGAACTAGGCTCGCACCCTTTGAACACCCTCACTGATAAAGCGATGCATATAACGTGTGTAGCAAATACGCAAAAAACGCACAAATGCTGGAAAATTATTGGTAGCTACTACGAACAATTATTTTCAAGTGCATCTATTAAAATGTTTTGTTCTAGTCAGCGCCGCGGATGCTTTCACAGCGGGGTTGTACATGCGGTTCTCGGTTCGAATCCTGGCCCGGATTCGTTTATCAAACCCCTTCCAGCCTGAGTCTACCGGGAGTTGCCCGGGTATAGATGGATGCACAGCGAGGAGCGTGTCATATAGTCCAACACACTGCCATGCACGGTTAAAATACCAATAACAGCAACAACACTTGTACTTGGTATATCGCTCAAATTTACATAGGCGCAGGAAACAAATAATCACAGTCACACAATATAGATGTCAGTATGTCACCCAGTCTAGATGTAAACAGTGCAATATCGCATAAAAAAATAAAAGCAGCGATATACTGTAGAACCCAGCTGAAAAATGGTCACAAATCAATTCATTAATCGTAAAATTTATCCACGCAGTACAATGGCACGTGTAGATAGTTCGTGTTCATGGTATTACTTTAAGTGTGTAATATTTACCCATTCATGTTCTCTTCATTCTTTTTATCATTGGTTCTGTCAATAGCTGGTTTAGCTTTGTCCGCTTGTTTATATTGTGCAGCTGCTGCGCGCCCGTGCAACATGCGCTGTAACAAATACACTGAACTGAACAATTATTCACCAGATGCAATATTGAGAAGACGTCCACGAAGAGAAGTGGAAATAGAGCTGTAAGATGTGAAACCAAAAATTTGTGCTGATTTCCTCGCCATGAGGGTTGAAACAATGTCGGCATTTGTTCTTTGGATAATCAAAATAACGTGTGTGTGTACGTTATCAACGTGTGAGGTGTGTAATATCCTGTTGATTCAAGCAAGTGTTCAATACGTTCAGTATTGTGCTATTGCATGTTAGCTTAGCTTCATGGGCTTCTGCTTGAAATTTTAATTTCAATATTCGTTGTATATATGGGGTGTGTCATTCTTGTTTTTGCCGAACGCGCCCATGCGGCATGTGCGCCTTACCAAATCAATTGAATTCGACTGGAAGATGAAAAAATATTACTGAAATAAACTTAACGTCTACTGAACTGTCTACTAAACCGTTGCTAGGCCGACACCCCCCAAACAATTGCTGTGTATATATACATATAAAGCGTATGTATTGCTTAGTCATATAGAACAATAGACAGTGTTAATATACACAACCATCAGGTACAATAGTCTCACCTCAACCAGAGCCAAATGTGATCCCAATTTTCCTTTCTTAGCCAGATTGATATAGTTTTCAAATTGTTGGACATTATCGTAAACATGGACGTTTTTGAGGCAATCCCGATTCGTGGTATAAAGAGCCTTAATCGGATCAAATTTTTCTGATTCAGAATCAACTAAGCAATCCTCAACACTGGAATCACTTTCAGAAGACATTGCAGGTCAAGCCATTTCAAATCATAACCACACTGTAAACCACCGCGGGTGCGCACATGCAACTGAATTCGCATTGCTATCTTTTACTTGTTGTGGCGCAGTAGAGACAGTGGGGAGCAAGGCTGCCAGATAAAAAAGACCAAATCAGGTGTAAAAAAAGACAAGACCGTCGAGCATTACAATTTTTTCATTAACACTACGATATTTGTACATATTTGCGCGTTTTTTGTTTTCTCGCTAGTTTCCGCTATGCATCGTTGTAGAAAATATGCCTCCGCGCAGAGCTGTAACACAAAGCGAAAAGGAAGAATTGTGTTACGAATTTTTCGTACATTGCTACAAATATTGCGTATAATGTTATCAATTAATCCATCAAATTTATTTTTCATTCAGAAAAAAACACATAATATTGACAAAACATCGTAATCGGCGAGGCATAAAAGCTTTATTAGCTTAATATTTTTCGAAAATGACATAGCTAAACGTCATATACTCCAACACTAACGATATTGTCCATGTTCTTGTGGATTTTTGCCATTTCTTTACAGACATCGATCGGTGCACAGACATGATGCCCTCGTGCAGTGAAGATGATTTGATGTACTGGCTGACCACACAGCTGGACTACTCCACTCACGCCAGCAAACAATGTCCCACACATCCAACGTCCCTGGCGTCCAGCGCTGAGTTATATTCTGCGCCATCATCGTCTAGCGACCAGTTGGCGCCGTCGCTAGAAGTGCCCAGTGTTGGGTTTTCGCCGAGTCGCTGCTCGCCAACCGATTTCGGCGCTGTCACCGGCAAGGCGATCACGATCGATGATCAACCGAGCGCGTGTGATCCAAATCGTGACGCCGAGGAAAAAGTTGTAAGTCGTCTGTCTCTTGAATACATGGAATAGCCTACACAGAGCCGTAACAACGTCTTATGGGGCTCCCTGGAAGGAAATAATCGGGGCCCCTATTATAAATATAACACTATTATTATAGAGGTACGACTCTGAGAAAATGCACTTACATCAACCCCTCGGTCTCCTGTGGATTTACGTTACTCTACTTGCGCTACTTAATATACTTATGATAAATTTCAATGTCATGCGTGAGGCAACGGGGTCCCTCAACACTCAGGGACCCCCCGACCGGGGAGGGTCGATAATACGGCTTTGACTTTACGATATCTTACGAAAACCTAATACCTTACAAATAATACCTTGCAAATACTTATACGTTATTTACCTCACGAATTTCTATCGCAATTCCATCACCTGGCTTCTCCATCTCATTAATTTTTTGTTTTCAGTGGCGGCGCTAAGGGTGGGCTTATAAAAGCTGAAGTCCTCTAAAAATATGCCAAGCCCCCCTAAGCCCCTCCCCCGAAAATCCTAAACAGTGTAATTCCTCATATTTTGTCAAGACCCTGAATTTTTTTTCTCAGTCCTTCCTCCTTCGGCCCCCACCGGAGAAATATTGGCGTCGCCATTGCATTGGACAAAAAATACTTCTCGACCGCACCGCTAGTCTCTTTTCTTTGCAATGCTGCGTGATTATATTTGACTCAATTTGCAGTAGAGCCAGTCAGCGCTGTAAATGTGCGAAATCATACTATAATAACAACAACAACAACAACAACATATATTTAATATAGCGCACATATTTATACACAGGCGCGAAAAAGACAACCGACAGGAACATCACAGCGAGCAGGGAGTAGGCACAAATAGAAAAATGAAAACACGTTTCCAAACAATACGTATACGTTTGCAAACAACACGTATATATAATTGTATTGGATGTTTATATGAATAACAATCATTGTTAATATGCCTGCATTCAATGCCTGCAATCAATGTTAATGTGGAATGTTAATGTGTCTGCGCTATAAATTTCTGCCAATATCGGTTGTGTAGCTTTTTGGGCTTATTTTGGTATATTATATGTACATGTGCCAGCCGCTGGACGTTTTATACATTGCGTATCTGTCACAATTATTAATGTTCAGGCTGTCTCGTGTGTTCTCAATTTCTAAGCGAATATTTCATTTGTTTTTGTTTTTTTAATAAATATTTCAATTTTAAATATTAGTTTTATAATTGAGCCATATGAACATTACATAGCTTATTAGTTGAATTGCTGTTCTGTTCTTTGTTACGTGGCGACATTACGTCCAAACGAAACTATTAAATGGTCTTGATCTGACTCCTCTCTCTTATCTGCGTGCTATCGGCCAATAAAGAAGTGTCGATTGTGCTTCGTTTTCCATTGCTGTACGTGCGCCTGAATATACATGGTTTTGCGTGTGGCTTTCAGTTGGCCATTCTCGAGGTGTCGTCATTGGCTTGTGACGCTGCCGACGTTGGCAGCGGGAGAAACGTTGCCGATGGTGGGGTCAGTGGCGGGGGTAATGGAGGCTGCTGTGGTGGCCACACGGTCGACATCACGGCCAACGATCTCGGCTCTATTGAAGCCTCGTTCAATTCCGATGCCGCCCGACAACTGTTCAACCATGCACATACCGATGTCGATCTGGGCGAGCTGTTCGCCGAATATAAGGTGAAATACGGCAGTTCCCGGCCGTTTAACCCACCTAGTCATTATGTCCATGCCGCTTTCCAGGTGTGAAATGCCAAGTTCTTAGTACTACGGTCCAATAAACCCACAAGAAATTTGAACTTTTCTCCGGTAGTATTTTTTCAAATGCTCTGTTTGTTCCACGTATACAATATGTTCGAAAAATCCATGTTTTCCTATCATTAATGTGTTCATTCGCGTTAATCATCGAACCATTGTACATATTTGTACTTGATTAACATTGATTTAATCCATACTATAACGATGTCAATGCTTTTTGTTTGAAGGAGGAGGCGAACCGTGCTGCCAAGCCAGTTCAATCTGCCAATTCATCGAGTAGAACAAGCTCATCTAACCACAGCTGCTCCTCAGCGGTCCGTCCTTCAATGGTCGACGACAATCCTCTCCTCGCCAGTAAGTTTCCCCCAGGTTTCACTATTAATACCAGCAGTTGCATCACTGCGTTCTGTTTGCAGAGCCGTAGCAACCGTCCTCCACCCCCGAATTCCCTGCCAGGGTGGGTCCGAGTATTGAGGGGCTCGGTAGCTTCACACATGATATCAAAATTTATCATAAAATATTACATAAAAGTCCCCAGCTTAAGCTTAGTAAGTAAGTTCTCTATTTGTGACTATCCTAGCCTAACATGGAAAGATTAAGAGGGCCGGGACTTGAGCGGGACCTAACTAACCCGGGGCACAACATCATGATTCCCGGCGGTATGCACGAAGGCAGTGCTGTAACGTTGGACTGGTGTGACGTCAGGACTGCTGGAAACGTCGATCGTGCGGGCTGCGGCGGCGGCGTCATCTTGTCCAGTTGCCGTCGACGCTGACAAAAATGCTCGTCTGATCGGATCCGGCAGCGACACGACTGGCTCTGCCAGTGTCAAGTGTGAGGCGGCCGATTCGGGTAAGTCAACAGTCGCAGTGCTGCATTATAAACCAGTGGCTCCCAACCAGGTGCTACGCGAACGCTTTCGGGGTCATAAACAAGTTTGCCAATTTCGGTTACCTCACAACAATGTTAAGTGTCTAACACAAGATAACCTGGCAACAATTTGCAAGTGTTACCAGATGCCACCCAGCGGCCCACCGTTGAATTCACACAGTACACTTTCTCACTGTGTACCCAGTACACTACAATATACAATATATTAAGTAAATACTCATCAAACGCGTACTCAATAACAAAAGGGTTGGGAACCACCGTTGTAAAACGAGCGAATATACAGCCACAAATTTTGTGATTTTGGTCTTGTCACAATCTGCGATTTTTTTTAAATCTACGATCTTTCTGAAATCTTGGTTCTGTTTGTTTTTCTGGTGATTTTTATATAGACAACTGGATTTTTGTTACATTTTACAGAAATCGGTTTAGTTTTTTACGCGTTGCATATCATGTTTTTTCATTCATGTTTGGCATGTTGGTGCTTTTGCTGTCCTATAATTATTTCGAGCATTTTTATTGGGCATAGATTCATAGATTGAAACAGAGCTGAATTTCATGTGCCACACCGCAGTGACGCCTATAGCGTGCTGTACCATACATACATGTATAGGAACCCACTTCTATAAGCATTGACGCGCTGCTCAGCATATTCTGACTGAGTTATTACGCTGTTATTGCTTCCGTGGTTCGTATATATAAGGCCTTTTTTCAGTGTCCTATTTTTCAAATCATGAATTTTTCTGTGAAATGATATATACAGAGAATAGAAACACGTTATTGAACGCCTTGAAGAAATGTCACCGCTTCGATGCTCAGACTTGCATACTTCAGAAGTCAGGCATTCAATGAACTCCTGATGGAGATTGTGCCAGGGGACTTCATGTTCCCTCTTGGAGCTACCGATAGAGTAGATAAGGCACCTTATGGATTGCTACCACCTTGAGTAAAATATGAATATCAAGATGGCAGAATAGTGGACGCCGTTGAAGATCTACCCACACTTGGGCGACTCTGGTTAGACATGCTCTTTCCCACGTAGTTGCAGAGCCGTAGCAATGTGTTATGCCCCCTCCCCCTCCCGAAGACAATTATCGGGACCCATTATATATATAAAGTACCATTATAATAGAGGTGCGACTTTGATTCAGTGCTGTTACGAGCAGCCCCTTGGTATCCTGGGGACGTGATGCGTGAGGCAACGGGACCCCTCAACACTCGCCCCTCTCCTCCCTTCCCCCACCCGAGAGTGCGGGGGAAGGACGGCTGCTACGGCTCTCCGTAGTTGTACTATATACTGTCCGATACAAGATCCTATCATGGACTTAGCATTGAAGGCGGAATAAGGCTTTCAGTACAGTCGACTCCGTTTAAGAGTATACCTTGGAGAGTGTTCAAAGTTTTGTTGTTAAGCATTGTCGGATACAGGAGGTCACAAGGGACCGGACCCTTATTTGGTCCAGGTTATATGGTATTTACCGTTAAACCTCTGTTTGAGAACGGCACCTTGGGGGAACAAAGGATAATTCCACTAATCACCCTGTATTTCTGCCTATTTTTAAATTAATATACATACGCTACCGGCTTCTGTTTTCATCCGTAAAAATTACCGTATCTATTCACAATTATGAACTGCTGGTCGAAAAAGCGAGAGCGACACTCTCTAATTGAACGACACTACGGCGGAGGGTTTGAAAAATAGAACGACATGTCATTCCAATATAGGTTTTACGGTATTAAAGATGCATGCATTATGCCTAATGCTGGTTGCCTCTGTATCTTCTCGATGAGCAGTTCTTGCAGTCTTCTCCGTTCAGCGGAGGTTGTCCTGGTGCTTACCCCACGACTGCTAACTGAACGATTCATCGCAGTCAATCGGTGTTTACAGCATGAAACGTGTCTGTTTGCACTCAACCGTTCATTGTTTGGCACCAGATCAGCCATACTGAATCGTCTTCTTAGTCATGCCTTCAACAGACAAATCAACAGACTCGTACAAATCAACACACTAGTACAAATCAACACACTCGTACAAATCAACAGACTCGTACAAATCAACAGACTCGTACAAATCAACAGACTCGTACAAATCAACAGACTCGTACAAATCAACACACTCGTACAAATCAACAAACTCGTACAAATCATCACACTCGTACAAATCAACACACTCGTACAAATCAACACACTCGTACAAATCAACAGACTCGTACAAATCATCACACTCGTACAAATCAACAGACTCGTACAAATCAACAGACTCGTACAAATCAACAGACTCGTACAAATCAACAGACTCGTACAAATCAACAGACTCGTACAAATCAACAGACTCGTACAAATCAACAGACTCGTACAAATTCAACAGACTCGTACAAATCAACAGACTCGTACAAATCAACAGACTCGTACAAATTCAACACACTCGTACAAATCAACAGACTCGTACAAATCAACAGACTCGTACAAATCAACAGACTCGTACAAATCAACAGACTCGTACAAATCAACAGACTCGTACAAATCAACAGACTCGTACAAATTCAACAGACTCGTACAAATCAACAGACTCGTACAAATCAATACACTCGTACAAATCAACAGACTCGTACAAATCAATACACTCGTACAAATCAACAGACTCGTACAAATCAACAGACTCGTACAAATCAACAGACTCGTACAAATAGTTTCCTTTTTTAATTGACCGCTTAATTGCGGTCTCATGATATTTTCTTCATAATATGGAAAAAATGTTATGGTATAATTCACGTGAATCATCATTTTCATGAACTTACGTTGCGTTTGGTGCTCGGTGCCACGTACAAAAACCACTCAATCATTTTTACTCTTGCACGCAGTTCAAACTATTGTATTGTATTGGTACTGGTCAAATATTGTATTGCAGTGAATTAACTGCACCTCTATTATATGTGATATGCGCTCCCAATAAATGCTTTCTCTCTTGTTTTTGGGTTCAGCGTATACGTACTCGACGACTGCATTACATTCTGCACATGAACCCGATCTCACTGAGATGCACACCTTGTGTCAGATTCGTCGACATTCACTTCAGCATTCTTCCATGAACATTGCTCTTTTTCCACTCTCGCCATCTCTCTTCCATTCCTGCTCGTTTTGATCTCGGTTTCACCTCTGCAATCCTGCCATTGTCTACACGATGCTACACACTGTCGACGGTGATATATACACAAAGGTGATGCTCTCATTTCGTGTAGATGTTTGTGTTGTGTTGAAACGACGAGTATTGTCAAGGCTACATGTGCGGTGCGTTTTCCACGTCAAGTGCATCATGCACTGTCTTCTGCGCTATTGCGTGGCTAGCAACGCTTCAGAGCCGATGCGAGCTCTTATTCCCCCCAATCTGAAGGCAATACTTGGGCACCCGTTATTATTAAAACACCATTATAATAGAGGTCCGACTTTGGGAAAATGCAGTTTCGAGCACTTCCTCGGTCTCCTGGAAACTTATACGCTACCTTATGATAAATTTCAATATGATACGTGAGGCAAGGAGGCCCTCAACACTCCCCCCCCCGGCCGGTGGGCTTGGGGGGTGGTACGGCTCTGCAACGCTCTAGTGCATGAATGACGCGTGCACAATAACGAGTTCTGAACGAAAAATGCACTGGTCTCTGGTATGGTTCAGTTTTGGCCTCTGACTTTCTGCACACCGAATACGGTTGTCCTCTATTTGACATTCTTGTTTGGCCAACAAGAAGAAGCGTTTGTCACTGTGAAGTTGGCCGTATAAGACAATACACGTGCGTGCTGTATTGAATGGTCACTGGGTAAAAGTCACCGTCATCCTGTGTCGGCAGATTTATGTCGGATTTTCTCGTTTAATCTCGTCTGTCGGCTTCATTATCGAACGCCGATGTGGTTGACTCTATTCGGAGTTGTTCTCTGTTCGTGCAATTCGGTTCTCTTGTATTGCTCGACACAACGTTTGCACCTAAGTGCGTCATCCAATTAAGGATCGGATTGATGTGTCAGATTGTGTTGTATTAGTGCAATTTGAAATTGTTCACCTTGGGCCTTATCTTGACTGTAATATCTCAATTTATATGGTGTTTTAAACAAACTGTGCTGATTTAACTCTGATTGATGCTGTTCTTCACTCTTGATATCCATTAGCGGACCCTTATTAACCGCAGCAAAGCTTGTCACTGATGCTCCCATTTCCGATAGAAGTCAATACAAAGCTTTCCGATTCCGAGTTCTGATATTTCCAATCTCGAACTTTCCGATTGAGTCAATATCCAGCTCAATACTGCTGCCAATAGTCAAGTCAGTATTTACAAAAAAGATAGCATATAATGTACGCATGTATGCATTCGTATGATATGTAAATAGTTTATGGTAAGGAGATGGTCACATTTGTCTCCTGAAATGAATGCGTCCTGAGCCAGGTAATCCGGCTCTTTAGTTTATATCGATTTACCTCAAGTTTATAGTGTATTTATGCCTGTTTTTATTTTTTCTATTGGTGTGTAGGATATTTTTTTGGTTATTGGTATTTAAACCTTGGCTCCGATGTTTTCACGGTCATGGATTTCGATATCATATCATTTGGCGATGCAAGGGCATACATGGGATTAAATGAAGTCGCCTAGCAAGTCTTCTTATTCATGTGCAAGCTGGTCGGCTTCTCTCCACTCACGAGGCTTACCGTCGTCTCTCATATTCACTCCCTGATCATTCCTGTTCATTTATGAATTACTTTTTCTGCCATTTCAATTTTGATTCTGAATTAATATATCGTTGAGTGCTTGAACATCACAATTTGTGAATCATCATAAGCATCCTCCTGCCATTCAGGAATTTTTCCCCAGATTAGTCTTTTCGGTCTACACCTTTGAGTGCATTTTAAAAACATCATTGGTTGTAATCAAATATGAAATCTTGATTTCACTTGGATTTCAAGAAACCCGTCCAGTCGTAGTGTTTTTTTTTTTATTTGAGACGTATTACACGCACTTGTTACATGTGTGGTTCCCAACTCGTGGTGCGCGTAAAACTAGTGGTACTCGAGGACCTTCCAGGTGGTACGCCAACGTTTTTAGGATCATTAACAATGGCACCAGGGCATGATTTCCGATGCGATCAAAGTAATGTCCCTCATTGACCAGCTCGCCGAGAAGAAACATACAGCTTTCACGTTGAATCGTTTTCCAGCTGATTTATGTGTTCTAATTGTACAATTATGTAAATGAAGTGATATCTGATAGAATTGAATTTCCGTGGAACCAGATGGTACGCGGCGACTCTACGGGACCTCCAAGTGGTACTTGAGTAGAAAAAGTTTGGGAACCACTGTGTTACACGGTAGCTGTTTTTTTCAATGTACTCACGCCCACTTGAACATATTTCAATTCCACCGAATGCCGTCAGCTGCATGGTTTTCGATATGCTCGTGCTGTTCAACACTATATCCGTCAACAGGCTGTTTTCAGTGGCGTAGCGCGAGGGTGGGGTGGTCCTCCTCGGGCGGCACGTTTCATAGGGGCTGGCACAAGAGCTCATGAAGTTTTAGAGTTATCGTTATGTCTGAGTGGCATTTCTGAATGCACTATTTCATATTTGCTGTTTTAATCTCAAACAACTAGCAGCTGAATGAAGGCAAGATTTATTGAAAATATTTATCTCCGATTATGTGATATTAGGGGTTATGAGGGGCTCATCTCTTCAGCTATATCGACATATGGACTTGCTAATTGCCTATTACAGTCGAGTAGAAGCGCACAGTCTCTTGCGGCTAAGTGACCCACAAACATACATGATGGGGGCGACAAAAATGCGGTAACCGCCCCGGGAGGCAGATAGTTTAGCTACGCCACTGGTTGTGTTCATCAATTTTCAACTAGAATGTCGACGCACTTGTTGCAGTTGCATGATTTTTTCTGTGGGTGTGCAGCGTGCCTGGTACGCCGTCGTGCCTGGTAGAACTATGGTTGATTTTTATCTTTTCTCTGTGTTTGTGTGCAGCTGAGTAATTCCCCCAGCTTAGGGGCGGCGTATGTTGCATGCTCATCAATATTTCACATCTCAGTGAATCACTGCCTTGACATCGCCATACATCCCCATCTGGCATGAATCACAGCTCCCGCTAGTAATTATCACAAGAATTGCTTCATAGTGGTTCATAACATTTGTTAGTGTTCGAGCCATTTTCTTATCAGCGGTCGGTTATTGCACCCCCTGGCATTCTTGATAGCTATATGAAAGATATACAAACCCAAACGACGAAGTAACGAAATTGTTGTCTTCACTATTCATTAATACATCTTGAAGTTCCTTTATGAAGAGTTATAATCTAAGCAAAACGTTTTTTCCAGTGAAAATATATATAAGCAGAGATAACACATATATTGTCTGTCTTGTCTTGTTTGCAGGAATTCTCAAACCGTTTAGAAGCCAGGCTCGCACCTCGGTTAAGAATCCATACGCTATCATAGTTTGTTTGATGTGTTATGTACGACCGACTCTTTCCGAGATTATTCCTATAGCCTATCACGAACTACATAGGCCTTACTCATAATTGACGAACCACAGCGGGTACAAAGCAATTATATATCGTGCCTAGCAGATTTTTCCGCAATACGCACGATTTTTCTGGTCAGTGTTAACGGAGCGGCAATCCTTCCAAACTTAACGGTTTAACAACAGCCGAATTTGCGGTCGACGTTATTAATCAGTTTCCTATGGAAAATAGATTACGTGCTTTTTTGTGAGAAATGGAATGTCTTCAATGTATTCCTTTTTTCTCTTTTATCTTGGGAAGTGTATGAGAGTGTATGCGTGCGCCTGAATATTTTCTGTTTTGCTTGGTATCTCTCGGGATGTATTTATCGAGTTTTGCCTCACTTTTTTCTATATTTGCAAAAACACAAACCAGAACGGGGAACACTGATTTCAGTGGAATATTTCCCAAATAACCTGACCGTCATGATAAGTCAAATGTTTACGAGTTGAGTTTGATCTCTTACATCTTCCTTCCTGCGCCTCGGAGCCTAGTGAAACGTTTGTGTTCGTTTCTTTGGGTAGAAATGAGGTTCTTAGGTTTCGTTAGTAAGGGTAGCCCAATTGTCGCAAGGCGGGGTTCGTGTGCGTGCAGTCGTGCAGTTTTCTGTGTGCTGGTCGTGACTGCGCGATAACTCGTGTGTGTGACTGCCGGATCTGTGGTGTATCAGTCGGGTCCATGAGGCTTTATATTCGCGAGCGTAGCCTTCTCCACCGCTGTGTTCAAATGCGTAATTATTAGGGCTGTCAAAAGTTAATAAATTTACTTTTTACCTAAAGGTCACTTTTTCATAAGATACCTAAAACTGCATGAAAAGTTGTGTACGATAATTATTATGAAGTTATTGGTTACCAAAAGTTACTTTTTCATCGTTAGGTTACTTTTTTGCCTTTGGGTTACTTTTTATCGTGAGGTTTCCTTTTGTTATTTTTCTTGTTATTAGGTCACTTTACCACGAAGCTTGGTAACTGCAGATAAGATGCACAAAAATGGTATGAATAAGGATAAAATAGGAAAACAGGTAGAATATCAGGGATAAAGATCAGGAAATGTCCAAATTTTAGATTTAGCAATTGGTCTTTATCTTAGTCTCTGTGCTACTCGATATTCATACGTTTCTGGGTACGCAGGATAGTGTCATTCCATTCTAGGAAATGTCCACGAACCTGAGTGTATCACGAGATGTTTGGAGCGTGGGATAGTACGATGTGTGAGCTCTCTATGAACGTCAGTTAACGCCGCTTTCCCACGTTTGAGATCGAATGACGAAACAGTGCCACCTTATAATTAGACTGTGTATGCAGGGTGCTTACATGAGGACGGGGACATTCACACATGCACCGTTTACGCTTATACCAAGGATTAATAAATATTGTATTTAGTATTTAGGCTCACACTAATATACAATCTGTAGCACGTGCTTATTTGATAGGGTCGCTTCAAAAATGTCCCACTGAAACAATATGTAGAACATTCTTGCTATAATTACTAAAAATAATTACATTGGCAAGTAGTGTGTTTCAACTTTGCTTTAGCTTTCTACTTTTATATTACATTTTGGTAGTTATGCTCCTCTTTGCGATATTAACCAAATAATGTTAAGTAACTATTGGTGTTTGTTGTAAAAATGGTACCATATCGGAGAGGGGGGAAATGGTATCGAATCAGAGGGAGGGTGGGAAAATGGTACCAAACGGGGAGAGGATGGAAGACAGCGACTGGTGTATTTTCTTCCTTCGGAATTGTATAAAGAAATTGACCTTTTTTGAGGGATCATATGTTATTTTGGGTTACTATTTAGGTTAATTTTTCTCGAAAATAAAGTTGCTTTTTCTGATTTTTAGGTTACTCTTTTGACAGCCCTAGTAATTATATACAACTCCTCTAACTAAAGGTTATGCTCATCCTCCTTCCTATAAGCCAATACTCATCTGTTGATCATGAGTATCATCATGAGTAGTTTTCCGTTCACGCATCGACAATATTCCAGCTTGCATATAGCCAGCTTGCTCTGCTTTGTGGGATCTTATCCTTAATGCCTTTCTCAAGTCCAGTACACACTGTCGACTCAATAATTTCATGCCTGAGTTGCCTCAATGATTATCCCAAATGAAGTTGTCCCAAGAAAATCGGCATAGACGGGCATTTGCTCGCAAAATCTCGTGTAGTCACCGCTTTGTACTTACCTATTTGTTTACCACAAGAGATGAGCTGTGCTCGTGCTGTCCTGTCTCCAACCAACCCTCTAACGAATCTTCCCTGAAGTTTCCAGTATTTCACACACTATCCAGTCTTTCTTTAAATGCTCCCACGCTATTATTTCCTACAATATCCTCCCCTTACTGATTCCAGACATCAACACACCTATAGGGGAAACTATACTTCTTAATATCTCTCAAAATCTAGTCCTATTCAATTTTTACCATGACCCCTCTTGCCTGAATTTTCCCAAACTATACAATTCTCCCTATCAAGCTTTTGCATACCCATTGTATGCTTAAAAACATTAATCAAGTCGCCCCTTAGCCTGCATTGCTCTGAAGATGGCAAGCAAAGCACTTCTAGTCTTTCCTCATACGTCAAACTACATGTATGTGTGTGTGTGTGTGTGTGTATGTATTTTTCTGGCGGTTTTTATGTGCCAGCGAACATGTGTGATAGCGTCTATGGTAAATACGTACTTGTACCCGCATGTGTGTGTGTGTGTGCGTGTTGGAGGTATGACGTAGTTTCTAGGTCAAGGATGGTGTTGCACAGTGCAATGTACTTGATGCATTCCTGTCATCAAATCCGTTGCTCGGCAACCTCTGCAATCTTGGCTGATTCCATCAGCACAAAACTCGTCACTGAATATCACACCACACGTATGCAATAGTGTATATTTTTACAGCGCCCTGTTGCTATTATGAGATTTGAATGCAGTGTTATGACGTTGCAATAACTTTATCAGTACGAATCATTCATCTCCTCGCTGTTTTGCATCCACTGAACGATCTTGATCTTGATCCATGATCTCGGCAGAGTCAACAGTGATTCAACATCAATCACTGACAATCCGTGCAAGTACGTGTTAGCACTTGGCTGTAGATCAGGGTTCTCTGCGAGTCTGATTCTCATGAGGGGCGAGAATTCCTTTAAACATTATAGAAAGTATATGTGTTTACCTACGCTTTGTATTTTTTCATGGAAAAGCGTTTAGCTTACTCCTTATGAACGGTGCGCGAAGGATTGCTGACTGCTGACTTGAAACAGAGGGGTGCGAACATCGGAAAAGTTTGAGAACCGCACAATATTGCCACTGCTGGGATGTGAGGTTGTTTGCGTGTTATTGTGCTGATGAAATACAGTTGGTACCGTATGCAGAGTCTGAGGTTGGCGGAGGTTGTGTCGCTGGCAGAGATTGTGTTGTATTGCGTCAGCGCTTTTTGAGAACCACATATTTTTTCCAGCGTTCCCCATTCCGACATTGTTTTGCGTCTCCACGCATCGAAAACGCGTCGCGGCGTTTGTAACCGCCAAGTGTCAGTGGCGCTCATGCAAGCTGGAAATATCCAACTACCAAACGCACGTGCATTGTTCAATGTGCAATCTTTTTTTCAATGTAAGCCGTTCACTCCGAGTGTGTTAGCCATGGCTCAGATAGTTCGTTATTTTCTGTGTATGCGTGTATGTGTGTGTGTATGTGTGATTGCTCAATGTGAAAATAGGCGTTTCAGGCATTCAGGAGTTTTCTTCACTTCTCGCCAGCATTTTCCATTGCATGCTGTACGCTTGTTGCACAACTGTTCTGGTTTTGGCTTTTGTTGCCACTGGCTTGCATTATCACATAATTGCATTAATTGTCAAATTTAATATTATTATTATTATTACTATTAATTACAGGCAAGTTCACTGACATGGGATGAGCTCAGGCAGACCACCCTGCGTTATACGAGTATATGCGATATATTACACAGTGAGCTAGATATTTTAATTTGTTATTTATTCTTCGCAGTTTGTTTTATTACTGTGCTAGGCTTATCCATCGTTCTCATATTCGCTGTACACTTCGTCACGCTGGGTATTGTGTATTGTGTGTTTGTCTTCCATGCACTTGTCTGATAACGGTTATTTCGTCATATGCCGCGTAACTAGCAATGCACTCTTAAATCCTCTTAAATCCTCGATAACCAATCCTCGGTCCTCTGAGCGAGTGGGAATATTGTCTCATTTGATTGTCAAGCTTGTCAAAACATGAGTGTATTCAGCATCTTGCTACTGTTCTCGCCAGTTCAATGAATCTATTGTCAAACATATTTTATCATGTGATATTTTCCTGTGCCTCTATAAATTTGTTGGTTTCAGTATATATATTGCATTATAACACTATATTTGAATCATACCAAAGTTATCTATTTTTATGTGTCAGATAAGTATGGTTTAGGGAGATATCTTTTCTTGATGTATGTGTGGGTGCTGCATCAACGTATGCACATTCCTCAGCTAGTTCACATCGTGTTTGATATGCTTGTGCGTTCACTGGTCCCTGCGCTGCATGTGTATGTGTGTGTGTGTGTGTGTATGTGTGTTCTACAACGGCTCTCTGTGGCGTGTTTTGGCCAGATGAATTGCACTTGGCGCTTCACACACACATATATACACACACTCTCTGTTCCTCCCCCTCTGTTCGTCCACGTTCACAGACGAGTCTGTGTCCGCCTTGGTCCAATTTTCCAGCGACTACATTGTCCAGTAGGACAGTGGTGGTGATCACTTTCTTCGGTCCCGTCCTCTCTCCGTCCTTTCGTTTCTCAGCGCCGCCAGCACCCGGCCGTCTGTCCGTGTTTTTTCTCCACCCACTCTCTCTCTCTCTCTCACAACGTCGTCGTCTCGGAACACTGGTGCGTCCGGGAGTGTGTTGTCAAGAGATGCCTGTGGTGATTTTCCATGCACACAAAAAACCTGGCTCGTTTGTCCAGGGTCCGCCCATAGTCGCGTCCATTTAGGCGTGCCTTTTTTGCGCAACGATAGTCACCGCTGGCCGATTTCTCGACGATTATGACTATATGATTTTCAGCGACTCATCCTAGCCTAGTTTATGGACACTGTAGCGGGTATATTGAGTGAGGAAGTGTTCCACATTTCCCCAGGACTAAATGCTGTTTGTTTGTTCTCCTGTGATGTTGATGTCTGATGTGCATTGTATGAAATTATACATACACCGCTTCTGATGAATATGCTGAGTCTCTTAGAATTGCCAGTTAAAATAGAATGCGCACCAAATTTAAACATCACAAAAATCACTATTTCGTGACTCTTTCTAACAACAGTAAACTTTTGAAATAGGATGAACTCACCGAAATTCAGCCTTGTATAATCGCCCATACTTGTAAAATACTTTCACATTCGCACAGTCTGTTGGACACTTGTTGTTGCGGTGAGCTTCCGCTTGAATGCATGCCACTTGGAGCCCTTGCACCCCAGCCAGTGCCGGAAAACAGGTGGTCAGCGATGATGTGTTTACCAGCCCATAAAACAAGCACAGACCCAGCAAACTGGACTGTAAGGAGCAAAGGTGGTTGCTCTGGATATTCTGCCACCGGCAGTGCTCAAATTTGGCGTGAATTTGAAGCATACAAAGTCTAATGATATTGTAATTTTTGGTAAAATTAAGCTCATGTTTCATCTAGGGTTTTGTCCCCAATCATTCTCGGATATTCTGTATCCCATCGACGTGCATAACACCGTTGCGCAGGATACGTGTAGATCAAATATTCATTGTGGCTTAGTATTATAAATTGTTATTACTATTATTATCATTAATTACAGACAAATCAAGTGACATGAGTACAAGCACTATTACCACCATGCGATGACCCCGTGTACCAGAAACGCCCAATATATATAGATAGCTTGAGAAAAACGCGTTTAATGAGTATGTAAGTTCATACACAGCCCAAACCGTCGTGTGATATATTTGCGGATCGTAAATTTTCGCCCAGTCAACTTGTTAACAAGACTTGTTCCGCAATGCCTCGTTGTCGGCGGGACGTGTTCGGTGGCCTGCCTAACATTCCCCTTGTCGATTACCTGAGCCGGCACTCGGCGGCAGCGTGGTGAAAGTAGCGACCATGAACTTGATCTGCTGGCCCAAATAATGACGCCGCTGCACTCGTCGTCTCCCGCCTATTTTCCTCTCGTGTGTGTGTGTGTGTGTGTGTGTGTGTATGTGTCCGCTCCTCTCTTGCACCGATCACAATCGATATGAAATGTCCGTGAACATCCCGCCTCTGGTCACATTTTTCCGCTTTCACAGGACTGTCACTGGGCCGATTTTCCATTTCAGACATTCGCACACACACACTGTTGGTATTTGACGCTATATTGAGCGAGTTTGCTGCTTTCTTGCCGTACAATCAAATGCATTGATGAAGTCCATGGAAAAGATAAATACGAGTCCCATGCATATTGCTCGCGGTCATTCATTTTGTCTTTCAATAAATCCAGTTTTGAATCGAAATATTAGTGTGGATGCCAATATCAAATGAGTGTTGATATCACTAATTATTCTGTTTACTTTTACGCTCACAATGGAATTTATTGTAGGACAAATGAGTGGAGGAAATTTGACATGTTCTCATTTCATGCATGCCACAGTTCATGAATGTTCTAAGTAACGTTGCCGTTGTTTTATAAACGTGTCATTACACTTGATTCGATACCGTATACTATTCTGTCTATCTTGCTTATTGCCTGTCTTGTTTTCAATGGTGTTGCCTGACAAGAGGTTTTGTCACAACTTCCAGTGCATCCGTGCAGCAGAAGCAATACTCGTTTGCTAATACTCGTTGGAGCGTTGCATGTTCGCGTGCACAGAGCCAACAACTGCGCATATTGCTATGAAAGGTCAACTTGTCAACGTAAACACACGTGTTTCCAGCTTTTGTCGCCACACTGCTGTCTAGTGTGTTGTACATTTTTTCTCTAGATGTTTTCCAAGTCAACCACTGCCAACCAACGAGTGCTAGAATTCCTTCTTATGGCTTTATGGTTTAATCTTTTTTGTCGACTGGCTTTTGCGTCGCCAGCGCTGAGGCTGCGTTTTCAAAACCAATATTTGTCTTTAATCATTGGACATATTGTGCTTCAGTTTTTCGTCTATCCATATGTGGACCTTTGTTTTTACGTAGAACGTTATGTGTAGAATTGAATTCCCCAACCTGGGGGTAATTTAGCCATTTTTCCGTGGTAATAGAGGGGTGACGGGAAATGTGTTCTAGTTTATCCTCATACATATCAATGTTGACAATATTTTATGAAAGGGGTAGCATGCTAAATTGGGTCAAAAGCTGAAATAGGCTACCACACACTGTATTACACATATAGAATTGCGATAGTTGGCTTTGTGAAGTCGTCCGATTTACAGTACCGTTTTCGTCATTGATCTGGTGCAACACAGTGCACGATGCATCGGGTTTAACCGCAGTAAAATGTACTACAGTCCATGATAGTCACTCCACAAAAATAGGTCCGCAGACGTCACTTGAAGCACTGGATTTTTGTCGAGGCTTTTCCACGAAATATTTCGGTTTTGACGCATGCCGTTTTTTATACAAAAATCGACATTGTTTTCTTGCAGACTTTACTTCAATGTCATTTCTACAATTTCCAATTCAAGCTAAAATTGCACTTCGCTTTAAATCGCACAAAATAATCAGTGATGACTTTTGAAACTTCACGTTCGCGGTTGCTTGAAATTTTGGTTAGGCATGAATTGCCTGGAGGCAGAAAGGCATGAAACTTGTTATTGTTGTAATGTATAATAAACCTATGCAAAACTTATAAATAATATAAATATTAATTAACATTGTACTCAAAATCCTTGTGCTTGATTAGTTCAAGAATATCTTATTTGGCGCCTATCAGAAGCACTGTTGAGTTTTCTAATTGTCGCTCGTAATCTAGATCAGGAAAATCTCGCACGATCAGCTGTTATTCTCACGTATTTGTATTTGTTATGACAGCATCTTATAGGAACGTCGCTTGGATTTCCTCATCTGTAATTATCATGGTACCGTTAATGTTGCACCTGTGCTCAACCACATTTACCTGGCCACAAAATCGCTTGTATCACTGCTTTCTGTTTCTTCTTCAAACGTTATGTATATTGTTCAGGTCAGTGGCGGCGCCAAGAGGGGTTTGCAGAGGCTAGCCCCCCCACAAATATGTGCCAAGCCCCAAACATTTCTTACCATGAACACTTCGAACATTTCTCAATTGCTCTTCTCAGTTTTCCAACAATCTTACGTATCTCTGTTTGAGTGTTTGTGTGTGTGTGTGGCCGCAATCGCTGCCAGTGTGTTATTGCGAGCACTGCTTGCTTACCCCCTCCCCCCGCCCGCCGACCGTCTATCCCCACTTGGCCACGTTAAATTGGTCTGCTAGCTGCGTTTTTCTTGACGGCCTCCGTTAGAAGTTGCGTCACTGGCTCGCTCGCGCACGCGCCGCCGCCGCCGCCGCCGCCGCATGCACCGTTATCTGGCACTGAGTGGCGTGCATTGCGGAAGCCTATTTCCGCCGCGGTCGCTGCTGCAAGACATGAACTCAGCCAGGTCACGAGCTTGGGTGTTCAGTTTACTTTCACCTGGCACTGGCCCGCCGCCGGCCGCGCAGCCCTGACCTAGACACGAGTTTGTTGAACCTGTTGGCTTAGCTGTGTATGCCGTGCATGTGTGTGTGTGTGTGTGTGTGTGCAATGGTGACCTGAATCGCTTATCTCTTGACAAACAAACACACACTTGCCATGACGGTTTCGGCGCGTGTGTGTGTGTGTGCAACGTTTTAAGGCTTGCAACAATGTGTTGCAGTGACCTTCAGGCAGGTCGATGGCCCACAGCCTGGTGTCGCTGCAACACCAGCTTGTCGGCTTCAGTACGGCAGTCATGGTGGCCTTGAGATGTGCTGTATGTGTGTGTGTGTGTGTGTGTGTGTGTGTGTGTGTGTGTGTGTGTGTGTGTGTGTGTGTGTGTGTGTTGCTGTGGCTTGTACGTACACCGCTGTACTATCTGCAATAATTTTCGTTTGGCCTCGACCAAACCGGTGTCGCTACCACCGACGTTACAGTCAATGCACGATTACACACACATACACACGGACACCAACATACATCCACACACACACGCACACACACACGCACACACACACAACACGAATTTCCATTCTTGGGAGTGCAATAGTATATTAGAGTGGTATAGATGCTGTGAAAATTGGGAACAATTTGTTTGTTTATTTGACATTCATCAGACTTAGATCTGGGGGAGGGGGGGAGAATTAGCTGACACCGTTGTCGTTAACCCAGCACGCAGCATACCGGCTCTATGTTTATGTATGACGGTCTGTGTGCGTGCGTGCGTGTGTGCGATTTTCGGGTGACCCCTTTGTCTATGTGTCTGAGCTGTGTGTGAGACTATGTGTAGCGGGCGCGCTGCCAGAAAACCAGCTACCAGCCCATAAGCACTAACCACTGCCACAGCCAGCAGTCTGCCTGCTTGCCCTCTTAACCCAAATGACACCGGCCTGATGTACAATGCCAAGCCGCGGAGCTGGCCGACACGCCTCGAATGACTGACACGACCCGTGCAGCCGACTCTCCGTGTCATTGCGTTCTTTCCCGTATCTGTCTGTCTGTCTGTGTGCTTGTGTGTGTGTGGTTGTGTGCAAAGTTTAGTTGGCAATGCCAACAAGCTTTTGCTTGAGGATATTTCGAACGTCCCAATTGCTTAGGTAGGTGCTTCCGTTCCGCTTATGATGTAGTGAACTCCACCAATTGTGCACACCGATTGAGACTGTTTTTTCATATTCCAGCGTCCGTCATTTCATATTCCGATACGCAAGCTTTTTCGGGAACATGAGTAATGTTGTCATTATCATGAATACTTTTGGAGTCAGTAAAAGTTTCTGGTTTTCTCCTCGACATTGGAGTTTACAGGAGCAAGGGTTTCCAGTCTTCATGACTTTATTGAGTTGTTTTTTTCTCATTTCATTTGTGGGTTCTACTTGTACAATTATGTAAATATAGTGATATATGATTGAACTGAGTGGAACCACATGGTACGCGGCGTCTGTACGCCACCTCCGAGTGGTACTCGATCGCGAAAACGGTTGGAAACCACTGGCACTTGGTTAATCGGCTGTATCAACACAGCGATTGAATCGTTTATGGTTGCCAGGCGTTGACAACACATACTGTATTCAGCAGAGTTCATTGAGCGCGGCCGTGTATTATTTGAAAGTAGGAAACTTATACGCGGGTTGAACGTAGGCGGGTGGTGTAGGGATCTTTGGCATATTCAATGCAACGCACCGCTGACATTTTAGGCCAGTAGTCCACCCAACCTTTTTGTGAGATCGAGTACCACTTGGAGGTCCCGTACTGTCACCGCGTGCCACTTGATTCCCGTGAAACTCAGTTCGATCAGATATTTATTTATTTAACAGTTGTACCAGTAAAACACACACCAACTGGAGTAAACAACTCAATGCGAGGACTCTATCTGTTTCTTCTCTACTAGCTGGTCAATGAGGGACATTACTTTGCTCACAACACATCGGAAATCATGCCATGGTGCCATTTGCATGACTCATAAAGTGTTCGCGTACCATCGGGAAGGTACTCGCGTACCACTAGTGGTACGCATACCTCAGGTTGGGAACCACTGTTTTAGGCATAAGTGACTTTCTGGAACTACACGAGTGCGACATTGGGAACCCATGACACCATTCAGTTTACCTTATTTCTGTCATTTTCTGCGGCACCTGATCGGTTTGGCTTGTCATCTATCGATTGTTTGTGGAGGGAATTTTTCATTACTTGTGCTTCCATTTCTGTCCTGTGTAAGCCATTCCACCATAGAACTATTGTTATCGAGCTATCTTGCATGTGAATATGTGTGACTGTGTGTTTGTGGAGAGGTGTCTGCACCGGTGTATGTGTATTTGTGTGTGTACATCTAACGAAATTTCACTGCAAGTATTCGTTCCTATTCTGGAAAAATGATCTTGCAGTATGGTTCATACCGTTGAACACGATCTCCCCGTTGACTTTTCTACTAAATAGAGCATGGACTGGGACCAGGTCTCATATGCTTTTATGCTAATCTAGCATTGTTTTCGAAATCTAAACATAATGAAAATAGATGATTTTGGAATGTCTTCCACTGGATGAAGATTTTTAGAATTTATTTCAGAATGAGCGTTTTAGTATTTCGTGGGGAGCTAGGGACATTGCGGCCCAGACACGTTTGGTCCCACTCTCTCGACTCTTTCTCTTCCCTAACCTAACATAGAAAGAGAAAGAGAGCCGAGACTGAAGCGGGGCTGAACGTAGCTGAATATTATCATTGTTTGCTTTCCTCGTGTTCAAATTGTTTGATGTTCCTGTCTGTAATATTCAGACAGCTTTGTTCTTATCGTCAATCCTTCCCGTTGTTCATTATCGCATCCGTCTTTTCCGCTAACAATCACACCACGGTACACATGTCATTTCAACAGGAAGATTTTATCTGAACACATGTGGTGCAATAATCCATTGAGGAAAATGAGCGAACTGTTGTTTAAGAAAGTAATGAAAGTATGTTTTGACCTCTTGTCTTAATCTTGCTTTGTTGCAGCGATCAATGAAAGTATTGTCGCAAAGCGTTACTGTTATCAGGCTCGATATATTAGCGGCACATCTAGATTAGTTTCCACATAGTGTCGGACCCATAGAGTGGCGCGGGAGTGCCTAGACTCCTGATGCGCAGACTTTTGAGGGGAGCTAAGCCAGTGGTTCTTAATCTAATCACGCCCGGGAGTCTCGTGTGAAATGCAAATTAATTTTTATGTTGTCTATAAATTTTCACAGGTGCATTACACCGCTTGAATGATACGTTTTATTGATGTCTAACCGCACAAAACTATTGTTTGGTAATTAATTAACCAACGAGGGAGGCCAAAACTTCAAGCTGCTTCAGTTTTTGCCGTCATGTCTATATACTGATTTTGTCCAATTTTTTCGCTATCTCTTGGAAGATATGATCGATTCCGGTGCACCTCTTATTGATGGTATCTCATATATGACTTTGTTTTCCTCTTCGAGGCAGTTTCCAGCTATGTATGCAGCTCATTTCTTGGATCCGTTCATCAGTCTCCGGTTGTCGTCTCACACTACACCCGATCTGCTGTTTATTATTATTGTTATTATTATTATTAATTACAGACAAATCCAGGAGAATGAGAAGAGTACAATCACTATTACCACCCTGCGGTGGCCCCATTTACTGGAAGCCGCCCAAATAAATGTGGAGAGAACGAGAGTTTCATAAAGTACTTATTACGACAATAACGTAACAGGCGTCGTGGAAGTAGCTTAGATTTCACGTGTTGTTGTGATTTGAATTTGGGCTGGTATTTGTGGTGAGACCACACCGTAGCAGGCAGTTCTCGCATCCCTCGCTTCTTGATAGATATGCGAAAAAGTTGAAATTACAAACGACGTAATAAAAAATCAAAAAATTCATTCAGTAATCATTCTTACAACTTTCTTTAATTTTTCTACAGGAGTTCTCGCGCCCCCTAGGACACAGGGTCGCACTCCTAGGAATCAGGCTAGCACCCCTAGGAACCAGACTTGAAACCTCGGGAATCAGACTCGCACCCCCTAGGAATAAGGCTAGTACCCCCTAGGCCACAGGTTCGCGCCCGTACGAGCGCAAGCACTTCGGTGAAGAGCCCCTGCTATATGCGGGCAACCTGAGCTACGTTGTTCTGTAGCACGCTATGAGAATGATGTGGGCTGAACGTTTGAACTTATTGCGTCACGTCCCAGCAATTCGTACAATCTACACAATGGGGCTCTAGTTTTTCGTCTATTTGACCTTGGTAGCAATACCTATGCGCACAAGAGCGTACACCACACTGCATATACTCACAAACTTCACTCTCAACGCTTTCGCCATATCCCGGACGTCCTCACATAATACCACATTGCATAATCCCTTAACAAGGAAACACGAGGTCAGTGTTCATGGCTTCTAAGACTTATTCGGGGCTTTTCTTCGCCCAGTGAAATGGACTTCATTGCATTAGCGCTGGGGTTCTTAACTGTACTCGCACCCCCTGGAAGGTGCAAGCCTGGTTCCCAAGTAATGCGAGGATTCCTGTGAAAACTTAACTAAGCGTATTTTTTTATTTTTGTTTTATATTCTTCCTTGAAAATAGAACTTTTTGCTTAATCATCCTAAAGGAACCGTAAGCGGTATGAATGAATGCTGAATATGAAAGGTTTTCTACATAGCTACATCTTTTCTACATAGCTATCAAAAATGCAGGAGGGTGCAAGAACTGACTGCTCATTTGAAGAGGGTGCCAACACTGAACAAGGTTGAAAACCACTGCAATAGCGGCACATACACATGCATGACAGCATTGCTCCAGTTCAAATGGTGACGCAAGCTGACTATGCTGGGCGTTTATCGAAGTCCACCTCTTACGTGTACGTGTATGCTCTGCTTCTGGTTGCTCAAGACCGAGAAAAAGCAACGGCAAAAACTGGACCCTGGCGAGCTGGCGCGCAGCGGAACAGCTCCCGGGTCGTTCCAGTGCCATTTTCTGCTCTCCTGGCTCATCTCTCCCTCCTCCACTGTTGATTGCGCGTGCACCGACGTGTTTCAGATGGCTAGTGCGCGTGTGTGTGTGTGTGTGCCTGTCTGCGCGGACGTGTGAAACGACCTTGTGCCAGTTAGCGCCACTCAAACACGCCAATGTGATAGCGGTGGCAGTTGAGAGCCCCGTAGGCAGTGGCGGCGCCAGGATTTTTCCTATGAGGGCTTATGAAAAGATGCGGAGGCTTAGCCGAAGCACCCGAAACGTTTATGATTAAGATTTTTAGGGGGGCTCAGGGGGGCTTGGCATATATTTTGGGAGGCTTCAGCCCCCGCAAGGCCTCCTTGGTACCGCCACTGGCCGTAGGGAAGTGCTGTGTGGAGCGTGGATGCGAAGTAGCACGTGTGCGGACGGCGTATGTCAGTAAGCTTAGGTTCCTCAGTACATAGGCATGTTAGTTAATGTGTGATCGTGTACGCATGTATATTTCTCTCTGTGTGTGTGTGTGTATGTGTGTGTGTGTGTGTTAGTGTGTGTGTGTGTGTGTGTTGCATGTATTGGTTCTGATGGGCTCCTAGTTTGGTTGAATCGCACGTGTGTGTATGTGTGTGTGTGTGCTCGTACAACCTTGACACGATTCAGTAGCACTTGTCGACACACACTAGTCTCCCTGACTAGTGTATGTGTGTGTGTGTGTGTACTAAATTCGTATTTATGCGTGTGTGTGTGAGTGTCTGATGACTCAACCATCAGACCCACACACGCTCTTTATTGCTCCTTTGATGACCTAGCTGTGTTATCAGCTTAGGTCAGTGACTTCCGTACCTGGAAATGATGCGTGTTTCGTGGCTGGTCTGTTGTATCAGTGGTGCGTAAACTGTTTCCTCTGATTCCCCCCACTTCTAACAATGAGCCAGCTCTTCATTTTGCTACAATCGCGTTGAGAAACATCCAATAAATTCAGTTGTTCCACTGGATTTAATGTATAAAGACACACTGGAAACAAAAATAAACTAATTCGGATTGATAAAAACACACATTTTTCTCATCTCCGACCTTTAATTTCCCACTTGGCAACTCCTCCATTTCCCACCAGTGGTCAATTCCGCACACAAGTTACGGATCACTGATGTGTAATATTTATATGCTGAGAGTAATATTTATGTGCTGTATGAATACCAAAGGAGGTTTCAGAAAGTTGGAGTGGAAAGATAGTGGCAAGGTTAATTGTCTCTTCAATCTTGCATTGTTTCATTCTATACGTCTCTGTTAGTTACCATGACTTACTACTACTCTGTTAGTTACCATGACTCCAGCGACTTTCTTCTCCCGCATATGATGAGGACGATTGGACGAAGGTATTAGATGATTATGATTCGGTTATGTGTATGTGTGCTACAATGCTTTCTGGCGGTGTTTCAATTGGTCCAGAAATAATTACGCTGGTGCAGATGTGCCGATGTGTGGCGGCAAGATTGACGCGATACATCGATTACCGCGAAGTCTTTTCACTTGTACTTTAACACTCGCACAAGGACACCCAGTGGCGGAAGAACGCACTGCATGTATGTGTGTGTGTGTGTGTGTGTGTGTGACTGTCGTTGCGGTGAAATGGTGTTTTGCATCAAGGTTTTTTTCTCGTGCCAAATCACCGTCAAATTGCAATGAAGTCACTATCGTTTGTAATTGCAATTTTGCAGTCACCATTGTTGAATCGACAGTTGTTGTTTTATGTAAATTTTTGCTTCTTTCAATTGTTGAACTATTCTCCTTTTTTGCGTTTTCTCACTACTTTTTCACTTGCTACATGAGAAACGTTTATGGTGAATTGTTAGTCAGATTGTTTTGTATTCTATCGTCCCACTGTCTCCGTTAAATTTAATAGTTTGTACTCTTTTACTTCACCACACCACCACCACCATTGCTGTGTCGACCCGTCCGTCTATTACGGTGTATTCGTTTCTTCTTTAAACCAGAAATCTCAACCAGGCACACGCACACACACACACACGCGTCCTTGTTCCTCTCTGCGCGCTCTTTCCCGTTCGATGTTGCCGGTGAGAGGGTGTGGGATCACGTCGGCGGTGGCTCTGTCCGCACTCGAGTCAGTCTGCGCTCGGCCGTCGCGCAGTGTCAAACCGAGCGTCGCCAAGTGTTGTTCGTGTGTGTCTGTGTGTCTGTGTGTGGTGCGGTGCGTGTAGTCGGTGTGCAGTGCTGGTTTGAGTGGTCGCTCGGTAAGTTGGCATGTGCTGCGAGCGATTAGCTTCTTAACATTTTCTCACCGCCACATCACTCAGCATCCAGTGCTGTAAACACGTGTTGCCAGGTGTGCGCTGCCCTGTCTGTACTGCACACACATCCTGAGTGATTGTTTTCCGCGTACCGTTGAGTGCAAGTCATGAAGAACAAGAAGCTCAACATCAAGGATGAGCCCATCGATCCTGACGAACCTCTCGATTTGTCCATTCGCAAGTTTGTGCGTGATGTCGAGGTGGACGGTGTGGGGATGGATGAGGCCGACGACATGGACACTGATGAAGATCACGAGTTTGTTGCCGACCACGGTGTGCCGCCTCCAGTCTCACCTCCCGCTCTCATCATGCAGCCGATCCATCGACAATTGTTGCCGATCAAGAAGCGACGTGGTGCAGCGATGACTGCTTTTGCTAGTACCAGCTCGTCTTTTGACGGCGTCACGTCCGGTAAGCGTTGCGTTGCGTTTGAGTCGTGCTCTCTGCGGATTATCAAAGCTTCCCTTCTCCACTATTCCCCTTCTCCACGATTCCCCTTCTCCACTATGTGTATGTGTGCAGCGTCTCGATGGGCCCAGTAGCGGATCCAGAGTGTAATTGTTAGGGGTCTGAAATATGTATGAGTGATTAGGTAGCGTGTGAAGGTCATGACTTGGGACATTGTTCAATTATATATACACACGTTTATACACAAAATGATGTGCGAATATGCTTTGCGATATCAACAAATTATACAGAAATATATTTTGCTTGACCTCTCTTAGTGAACCCTTGGTTATGAGTTTGGTGACTTTTTGCAGATAAGACGCACAAAACGGTCCATATGAGGGTAAAATAGGAAAAGAGTAGGAATATTAGGTCTGAAGATCAAGAAATGTCGAAATTTCTGCTGTTAGGATTTACCAATTGATATTCACCTTAATATCTGTGCTACTCGATATTAATACGTTTTTGGGTACGCAGGATAGTGTCATTCCATTTTAGGAAATGTCTACGAACCGTAGGGTGTCGTGAGATGTTTGTAGCGTGTTTGTAGTACGATGTGTGAGCTCTCTATAACAGATACTGCGCTGTTTCACTTGACAGTACGTATTTACTTGAACAGGAAGTAGCACGACGGTGAGCACAGGGAGGACGGGGGCATTCACACATGCGAGGGCTTTTGTACGAGGGTTAGGTTATTCTTAGGTTATTTTTATAGGTTCTCAGATTACTTGTTATGTTCACAAACAAACAACAAACATCCCGTGTATTTCATATAGCGCACTTATCAGAAAAGGCGTGATAAACAGGGTAATAACATTAAAACTCATGGGCAATTTTTATGTTACTTTTTTAGGTTACTTTTTCTCGAAAATAAATTTACTTTTTCTGATTTTTAGGTTACTTTTTTGGCAGCCCTACTTATTACCCATATATCGGCTTGCACATATTCATGAATCAATTTTCATTTGTCCCGAGTGTTGGCATTTGTTCTTGAGGGGTTGCGTATGTGTTTGTGTTCTTATCGAGACAACTCTTGTTATGGTTGTCCTATGAACAAACATTCATTGTCGCTTTTCACCGCCATGCAGAAAAAAATCTTTTTGGAATTGTTCATATCTCGGAACCAGCGGTAGGTCGAGCGTGTCACGATTCGTGTTTACATTATCGACAGTCGACTTGTGTGTGCGTGTGTGCTGTCCGCAAAAACAGGACATGTATGATACACAAACACGTGCATATAGCCAGCACATACAGACCTACAAGTCCACTCCGTCCAGTTATACACACTTGTTACTACACGCGATTATCTACGCAATCCGCAGTCTTGCATCACTTCTGGCTTTTTCGTGTAAACAGAGGAAATTCCCTTGTATGCTCCACGATCCATTTAAGCGGAATTGGATGTTCAAGCGGAGTTGTTCACTCTGCTACACCGTATGTTTCGCATGCAGACATGTGTGCGTGTGTGTGTGTGTGTGTGTGTGTGTGTGTGTGCTTGTGTAAGCGTGTATGTGCGCCCGCCTGCTATACGGATGCCTTTTCAGCCGTTGATCTTGACCTGAATGCAAGTGTGTCGTGTGTGTGTGTGTGTGTGTGTGTGTGTGTGTATGCGCCCGCGTTGGTGAAAGTGCGGCGGTTAACGCGGCATGCCGTGTGCATATGGGCGCGCTGACGTGAGTGCGTGCGTGTGTGCGTGCGTGTGTGTGTGCGTGTACAAGGACACGCACACGACCTTGGTTGCTGAGCGGTGAGAGAGGCACAGTCACGTCCTCAGTTCCGTTTCTGGCCGCGCGTGCGTCAATGTTTGGGCAACCGCATACCTTCACACCTTGTTCCACTGCATTTCTCATACATGCTTGCGCCAACCTTCGAATTTAGTTGAGCTGTGAATTTTGGTGGCGGATGATAATCGGCATTACATAATGATGAAACCGCAACATTTCCAGATGATCTTACAGTGAGGAAAACACGTGTTGTATATATGTGTTCATATTATCTCCTCCTATGACAAAAATGACAAAAATTGTTCTGGAGAATAACGCACCAAATCGCTAATCTGTTATCCCATGCCACTTGCAGTTTAACTCAATGACAAAATTCATGAGTTAGTACGAAATCAGCAGGTTGGCCAGACAGTCATTTATGGCACGCGTATGGTTATACTGTTTTTCAATGTCTGGTATTACGGGGTTCACTGTGAATTCAGGCAATATTTGATTCGCTGGCAGTTTCTGGGGAATTTCGACTTTGAATTGCTGTATTTGCTGGTAGGACGTGGTATTTCCACATTGCTATACAGCGTTGGATTTTCTACGATTGTACGGATAAATGGAATGCGGAGGACGGAATGGAGATAGTATTTGGAGGAATGTGGAATGGAGGTAAAGAAAATGAGCAGTGGAGCTTAGTTGTGTGGTTGATGATGGGTGCAATGCTTCCTTTTCGCTAGGTTAGGTTGGATTATAGCTGCATTGCATTATGCAAAGCCACATTAGATTTTCCTCATACCTGCGGGAGAAGTTACTGACTCGGCTCGTGTATTAGATCAAAATGGCCAATGACAGTTATCGCGTGTTTCTTTCGTTTCTGTCAAACTCCTCACGCTTCTGGTTATGCTCTGGTCTGTTTCGTGTTTCAGTTGGCAGCGTAGTGTTCTACTTGTCGATCCAGTTGACATCAAATCCAATCTATACCCAAATGAAAACTGGGCCATTGTCATTGCCGCATTTTAGTCTTACACCATGTAGGATCAACTCATCAAACTTGAAACAATCGCTTTTATCAGGTTATTTCTCTGGAACTTGTTTTTCAAATATTTACAAACTGAACTAAACTGAATGAAATGAAATCGCTCAATGAAATAATGAAATCGGTGTGGAAAACCAGATTTCGGGATTCGCTAGACCTGTGAGAGTTGCTACTGCGGTTCATATATCACTTACATGTTCTGTACAGCGGCTCACGTCTAGATGATTGATGCCATGGACATTGAAATGACAGCTCATTAACATATAGATTCAATCTAATTGCACGTTTTACGTTGCATGCAATATGGACGTTATAGGCTACGATAGACAGCTTTTTGTCAATCATACCATCCAAGGCCACTCGTGACGTGGGCTTTCTGGAGCGTCTGCTACGAAATAATACCTGCGTTCTGGAGCGTCTGCTACGATATGATACCTTCGTTCTGGGGCGTCTGGTACGAAATGGTACCTACGTTCGCTGTTTTTTTGCTATTATTATTATTGTTACCACCATTCGGTGGCCCCATCTTCTGGAGGCGCCCAAAAGATATACATAGAGAGTTTGAGAAATACGAGTTTAGTGGTGAAAATGAGAGAGCTAATGCAGTAAGCGACTGTCTGAAATTGTTTTTGAATAATATATACTGGCCGAAATTTGGCTTTGATTTGGTCGCTAATCTATATTCGTGGTCACCTAGAATGCGTCTTGAGAGTTGAGGAAATGAATTTCATCAGCGTATTAGAACGCCGATGGTGGCAGGCTTAGTGCTATGTCGTTAACATGAATGATAAACGGCTTCTTAAGATTCAGGCATAATTCAGGACTGGCTTATGATTGTGACTGTCACATTCGGGAATTAGAGTTTAGGTCCCTTCCAGCTTATATCATCGACATTCTGGAGGGCAGGAGACCAGTTGTTCCCAACACTCCAATTTTTCGCACCTTCTTGAATCAGCAGTCAGTTCCCGCACCCCTCTGCTAGCTATGGTGAAAACCATGGAATACAAAAGGTGTTCAAGCTAATTAAACGAATAGTTTTTCCAGCACGGAAATTAATTCATAATAATATAATTCATTTAAGTAATAACATGTACATGTTTAAGAAAAATTCCCAGGAATCCCCGCACCCTGTAGTAGGTGCCAGGTTCGCACCTCCGGTTAGAACCCCGTAGTAGACCGTTCAAGGGTGCGATTGTTTACTGTGCTGGTTGTATAGTTTGGTTTTTGATGTCGCTTCTTTTGGTATGCTCATTGAGTGTTTCATGTGCTGACTCCGCTGTTCAAGTCGAACATCAATTATGTCTGATGTTGCGCAGTACTGTTGCGAATACTTGCATTGCATACATAGCACGCGCCTATTGCATGTTCGGTGTATACTCAACTATTATTGCCGACCAGATTTCGATGCTTGACGTCAGTTGGATTGTGTGTACGCTTGTTTGTTTAAAAATGATTTCGTAACGGCCCGTTATGCTACTGACTTCAATTTACCTTGTTTTCACTGTGTGTGTGTGTGTGTTCTTTTTTCACGTAAACACCGCTAGGTATTAATGAGTTGTACTAGTGCTGATAAACAACTGAAATGCATGCACATATGCTTGTGCTTAAAAGTGTATATCGTCATTTCACTATGCGACCGTGAATGCATGTCATTACGACTTAAGCTGGGTATTGAGCCAACGTTTTGTGCATTTGGTTTTTTCACGCGTTTTCAAGCAAGCTTTACTCGTGCTTTTGGGAACGGTCGGTGTGTTTGTTGATTGATAAGACATTCTCAACTTTATTTACTGATAAGCTGGTAGCTTTTTAAATCTCAAATATAGTCCAAAAATGTCATCTCCGTCTCGGTCGGCTTAAACAGTGGTGTGTAGCCTGTGGGGAGTTCCCCACTGGTGGAGAATGGAACGACTGTCAGATGGGGAATCAAAAGGCCTCACAGAATGGGGCAAATGATGATGTTTCTGTTTATCTTGTGTATGATTTACATGGAGCATAAGTTGTTGTACTTGAATAACCTTGAATGTGTGTTCTATTCAACAAATACATCCGCTGGCGTGTATGTGTGCGCGTGTGTGTGTATGTGTGTGCTTAGCTGGTAGCCACAGGATTGTTTACCAAAGGAAATAGGTGTTATAGGATAAAGCTGCCCTGTCTCGCATTCGATGCTGTGACAATATTTTCACATTTTTCGTTCCCAGTCACGTTTGCATATAGAACGGTTTTGACACTCTCAAATCTAGCCATGAACGTGGACGGCATCTTCAGAAAACATCCATACGTTTTCACTTATTCTTGACGAAATATTGATGAACTCTGTGCACACCTTGGTGAAAAACAATCAAACACTCCTTGGCGTGTGTTACAATTCACTGGCAGGATGTAATCTTGGCCTGGTAACTAGGTTTCATTATGAGCTTTTCATAGCTCGGTTTTCATTACTTCATTTCCCATACTTGCTTCGTGCAATTTTCAACATTGCACATTGCAAGTTGATTCGGTGTTGTTGCACATTATTGTACGACTTCCACTTGAAAACATGCACACACACACACACACTCACAGTGTCTGCAACCAAGTTCGTGTATCGTGTCGCATTTGTACACACAATTTTGAGGCGCACAAAATGTGGCAAGGCCGAAATGCAATGCTCAATGCAATGCAACATGTACCGAACTGTGTTGTTCTCCATGACCGGTTTTCGTGTGACATTTCGCCTCGTGTATCCACGCGTGCAGCAGTCGTTTTCAAATATTGCCTGCCTCGGAAATTCAACGTGTATTACCATCATGCACGAACATGAATCGACCGGCATCCCGTTTCAAAACCGTATTAATGAATTTTTGTAGCAAATTCTCCGTCAGTATCTGCTCACAATACTGAGAGTAATATATATATATATATATATATATATATATATATATATATATATATATATAATTTTTCCTCTGTTTTTGTATCATGATTGAGCCTGTTTTGGCGATGTCATGTCTTTTTGTTCTATTAAACGATTTTGTTTTGTCAATGTCATTCTGGGTATTCTTTGAATGGGGTTCATTTTCCGTTTGATCACATTTTCCTAAACTGGAATTGTATTTCAATTGGGAAACCGTAAATACACATTGTTTATCTAACCACTTAAGCCAGTCTTAACCTTTTTCAGTGTTTGCATCCTTTTCAAATATGACGTCAGTTTTCGCACCTCTTGTATTCTTAATAACATGGAAACAGATTAAAGTTCTGTTAAGATAAACGATGTTTGCTCGTGGAAAGTATAAAGAATAGGTAAAACGTGTTTTTATTTAATTTTTCACAATAGTCTCTTAGGAACCAGGCTTGCACTGCTAGGTGGTGCGAGCATCTCCGTTTACGAACCCCTGACTTAAGCTGATTTTCGATTGTGTCTGTGTTTGTTACAGTAGATACTGGCTTGGATTATGGCGCCGATCCGGACCAGCACGGCTCTCGCGGTGGCGATTTCTTCATGCCTCCTCCGTCCTCGACGCCGATCCACGAGTCCAGCGCTAGTGGCTTCCTCCATTTCCACCACCGTCCCCATCACCTCAATCACCATCATCTCAATCCTCATCCCCAATCCAGTCGCCACCATGTCCACCATCAGCAACCTGCGCCGCCACCGCTACATGTCAGACAAACTCAACAACAGCAGCAGCAGAACTCGCACCGACCTCCTTCCCAACATCACCAACAGCCCTCCAAGCTGCTGCAGATGTTGATCGCGGAAAATCCGTCGGCGGCGGCAGCCATGCCTTCGTCCAGCGCCGCCTCCGCGTCCTCAGCTGGAGTCAGTCATATTCAACTGCCGAACGGGCAGTCCGTCTCATTACCGGGACAACCAGGTATGTCATGTCGATTTGTCAGTTGAGCAAGAACAGCGGGTGCTCCCTGTTCTCTACCCTCCACAAGTTTTTTTTGCATTTTTTTGCGGTTTTTGCATTTCATAGAAATGTATCAATGAACGGTAAATATTTTCACAATAAAGAGTGTATTTGCTCCACATCATTCTTTGATATATGATCATGTGGTCAGTACGCACCTGAAATGTTTCTGTCAGTCTCAATGTCTAATCTAAACAAAGTGTTTAAGTGTTTATATCATTCCTGTGTAAGAAGTTATCATTAAATCATTTCATTACTATTTCTGCTTGTTATTAGGCGTTTAGTAGTTGGTAGCTGTTTTTCTAAATGTGTCAGCTACGAATTGGTCAATGATCTGAGTGAGGTTCTATTAAGGTGGATCAGTTATCTTACCTTTCCTAGTCTTTCCTTCTGCAAGTCAATTTTCTTGTCCAGAGTGATTCATAACTGTATCGGCAGGTTGAACATGGGGGGCTACGACCATTTACGCCAACGTACCAACTGATCCAACGCTTACTGCGATGCGATGAACACTGAGCGATAGCCACGATGCTACAGGCTGAGTGAATCTGACAGTGGCGTATCGAGAGACTGAGTTATGTGAATGACCATCTTTGACAATTTATATCAGATATGTGAAGTTTATGGTAGGGTAGGTTAGCTTTGGTTAGGTTAGGTTAGGTAATGTTAGGTTGGGTTAGGTGGGTTAGGTTTGGCTAGACTTGGTTAGTTTAGGCTCTGTATACCTGTAATGAGGTTGGGATATAACATACAGCTAATAAATCTAGCTTATAGCTTCTGCTTATAGCTGGTCACTCGCATATTTCAGTTTCTAGATACGCCACTGTCAGATTCACTCACGGCCGGTGAGTCATCGCACGGCCGGTGTTCATCGCATCGTATCAGCGTTGGACCAGATGGTACGTTGGATCACTTGGTACTAGAGCCGAACATGGTCGGGCGGGGGGGGGGCTGTATGATGTAGGTATAATTGCGTATTACATCGAATTGCGGTAGTATCGGCATGTGCCTGGCTTCGATCGAGCGCGCCGTTTCAATGAAAACAGTCGACCGATGAAGCGAGCAACGCACATGTGCGTGTCGCCATGTCGTCCGCATTGATTGGTGTCGCAGTTGTGTGTGTGTGTGTGTGTGTGTATGTGCACCTGTTTTGTGAACCGAATGCGTGCCCGTGAAACGTGTCCTATTGATTTTGGTGAAGACGGTTTGGTAACCTTTGGTGTAGAAAATATTTCAAGCTGTTTCATATATATACAAATAAACTATGTCGTGGGTTGTGGGGCGTTTCTAGTGTATTGTGAATATTTCTGTCGGTTTAATATATTGTTTATGCTCTATCAGAAGAAACTAACGCTCTTTGGTGTGCTTATATCGCGTTGTTTCTCTGTGTTTATTCCTGGTTTGTTTATTCCTGAACTTCCGTGTGTGTGTTCGTTTTGTGTGGTCGCTCAGAAGGACAAATGTGTGTGTGTGTGTCTTATCAATCCCAATTCGTTTATTTTCATTTCTAATGACTTCCTGGTATCTAATTTGGTGGAACAACTTAATATATTGAATTTATCAGTGCTGTTGTAGAAAATGAAGAGTTGTTTCGTTAAGAAGTGTGGAATCAGAGAGAGATAGGTTACTCAGCACTGTCTCACATGATTCAGCAGTTTTTATACCTCTGTTTCATTTTACTTGATTAGTTTTCATTCCTCATTTTAGCTGACACTTTTCGATTGTATACAATAACAGCTTGTATTCACGCTGTATCGTATGGTTTGTTTCTGAGCGGCTTGCACGTCAATGATGGAATAATTATATACAAGAACTATAAATAATATACAATTATATGCAAGGTGTATAATCTACCTGATTATAACCACAGCATGCCTAGTTTTTCCAATTCCGATGAGAATATAGGAAGTGCAATATAAGGGAGGTGTCATTCCTGCTAGTTTATCACTCTCTTTTTTGAATATCTCACGAAGGAAAAGGGAATAGCACAGAAACGGAGGAAAAGTATATCCGCTAGCGCAGGAGTACATCACACATCTTGGTGGTCGTGTATCATTGTTGAATTGTCGTGTGTTTGCGACCAGGTGGAGGTTCGCTGCCTCCTAGCCCGGCCGACAGCGGCGTGTCAGACCTTGACAGCAGCAGTTGCGGTCACGCCAGCAATGATGAGACCAAACCGCGCCTGCTCAACTGTGAGTACTGCCTCATTCACTATATCCCAGGGCTCGGCAAACCAAAATGCTGAAAGAGCCATATTGGACCAAAAATAACAAATATGTCTCGAGCCACAACACTATTAAATGTCTTATATTTGCCTTATAATGAAGGCAACACATGCTGTATTTATCTATATATTGTATCTATATTATATATTAAAACAAACAATATATTTCCCTCCCTCATCTGTTTCCATTTTCAAACACTTTTGAAAAGGTTCCAGGGAACCACTAGGCAGCGCTAAAAGAGCCGCTGGTTCACATTGGTTACGGTATGGTTACACATATAGGTTACAGTTTGTGTGTGTGTGTGTGTGGGTGTGTGTGTGTTAAGTTCTTATTGATGTGTCCAATGGTTTCAAATTGGAATTGTGTTATTGTGAGTGAAGGCATGTATAAATACAATATGGTCATATTACTTGGGTTGCAGTCACAAATTCAGCTCGATATTTTTTGTGCACCTGGACGATATTTAAGACATCAACGTGTGTAAATATTTCCAGGCGTAGGGCACCTGTGTACGTCTTTGTCGATGTGAACAGAGTAGTGTGTACGGCGGATGTTTACTTGAATAGCATGACCTCGTGTGTGAACGTATGAGTGCGTAATGTTTTCGCCCGCCAACCAGCTCTCACTCGCTCGCTCTGCCGCTTATGATGTCGGCATATTTCCAAAACACACCCAATCACGCGCTCTCTATCGGCAGCGTATTTTATTCCCGAGCTGTGTGTGTGTGTGTGTGTGTGTGTGTACGCCTATATCCGTCTAGGACAGTGTTTCTCAACACTTTTCAATGTTGGCACCTCTTTCAAATCCCCAACTAGCTCTAGCACACGCTTGGATTTTTGATAGCCATATGAAAATGGTAAACTACAAACGATGTAAGAGCAGATTTTTATATTGTATCCTTTAGTTTTTTCCAGGAAAAATACAGTATATTTAAAAACATATATATTCTTTTATTTGTCATAATCCTCGCAAACCGTTGGGAACCCCTTTGTAATAATAAATAAACGTAATAATAATAATAATAAATGTAATAATAAATAATAAACAAATATTGTCACAATCACAGATGGAGATATATTGTTGAAGTGCCGTCAAGAGCAAGTGAAACAAAGTGATCAAATTCCAGAATTGCCAGCATTCGATGCTGGATTTTATTCGTAAATCCAACAAAGTGCAATTACCAATGTTTCCATGCCGTTCACATCTTGCGTGTCCGACCAGAACATGTTCTTTTGTTCCTCACACCAGCCAGATCCAAATGAGTACTGTACACGGTGCTTTCCTGCTGCACAAGACTTTAATCTTGGAAATTAATCTTGTGTGACGATTAAGAACTGGAACGCGTCATAGATATTAATGGAAGTGTGTGTGTGTGTGTGTGTGTGTGTGTGTGTGTGTGTGTGTGTGTGTGTGTGTGTGTATTTCTTAACTTTCCAACATTAAAATGCTATTTGTATTGTTATGAAGTTATTTAGAAAGGTCGTAATTTTCTGTCATCATTTGGGGAGTGAACGTAACAAGTGTATGTGTTGTGTGTGTGTGTGTGTGTGTGTGTGTGTGTGTTAGAAAAGTGAAAGTGTCAGTTTTGCACCTGCTTCATGTGTTTGATGTCAGTGACCCGCAGCCGTCCCAAACACAAACTCCTTATATATCCATCCATCTATCTACTTGTCCTCCTCTTTTTTCGCCTTTCACTTTTTCCGCTTCGCTCTGTGCGTGTAGCCATTGTCCCCGAACTCGAGGCAGCGGCGTATATGCCTGCATGCCATCATTTTTCCGTCTCGTAGACGCGTATGTGTTTGTGTGTTCAGTGGACACTTCTTCCCTCCAGTCCTTCCTTTCCCCTCGTTCTTTCTGAATGAACACAGGAAATTGTTCCGCTTTTGTAGCTGGGGTGTTTTCCCGTGTGGGTCCCCATGTGTGTGATGGTGTGTGTTTGTGTGTATGTGTGTGTGTGTGTGTGTGTGTGTGTGTGTGTGTGTGTGTGTGTGTGTATTTTGTCACTGATTGAAGCGATTGGTCTAAAACATTGGTTCACATCCTAGGGTAAATTAGCAATATTTCGTGGGAAATGGAGCGGTGACAGAAAACTGTTGATAATTCTGACGATCAAGAAAATCATTGCGGTACCCGGTATTAGAATTAATGTTAGTCCTTCTTGTGCTTTAATTTGTCAATTAAATATATTATAAGTGAGTAGCAAGGCAATTATATCTAGTGTTTTAGTATCATATGTGAATGTTGAGCACATTTTGTGAAAGTGGTATCATGTTTAATGTGGAATGATAAGTTGGGTATCTGTCGTAAGCCGGGCACACAACTTTATCTCATGCTAGAATCGGGTCTTGCTTGCTAGACAATTTTTCTAGATAGTCAGCGGCAATTCTCGTTCGAAGTGGTGCTGGGAACCACCGCCTCGTTGTGACCTAGTTTATTGAGTCGCTGATGCTCCTTGCCGTATATTTCTGTAGGCATTTTCACAGGCCAAAAATGGCAGTTATCTTGTGCTAGCGCTCGGCACCTAATCTGATTCTAGTGTTACCTTTTGCTGCCGTTCTGTGACAAAGTTTGTGGGACAACGTGAATTTTTGTACTTCTAGGTTTCACCCTCCGCAATATATTCCTAGTTAGTGAATGTCAGATCTACCTTGACTAAACCTCGTGTCTTGGCTGATTTGACTTTTTGTTGCTAACACACGCATGCTTGTAGATGATACTCAAGTACACCTATGTTGCTTATGCATATAAGATGTTCTATAGAATTAAATAGTAAGATATAAAATTGGGCCGTCTGAAACGGTTTTCTGGTTGCACCCCGGACACACACACACACACACACACACACACACACACACACACACACACACACACACACACACACCTACACACACACACACACACACACACACTAGCACCGTTATCCGCTTGCCGCTGTTCATTTCCAGTAACTGCCGCCGCTTGCTTCATAACATGCGATAACAAGCCGATCGCCCGCGGTTTTCCTGTTCGCAGAATATCTATGTGAAAACTCTCACGTCAGCAAGCTTTGCCTTTCCGAAATAAACGAACCGTTCAACCCTAGCATCCAGCCGAATTCGAATTATCCGACCGATCGCTAAGTCCATCGCTCGAGTCCTGTACCTCTTTATCAATTCAGTACATTTGAAAAGAGCTCATGTTTGCTAGTGGTCCTTAACCTCTCCATTCTCCACTCATGAGGGATGCAGGGGTTGCCAAGTGCGGAATTAATGTCGGAAAAGAGGACAAATGCGTGTGGTTTCATCAATCGTTCATTTTGGTTGTTTATCACTTCCTGTTATTCAATTAGGCGGAAGCATTGAATTCAATGGATTTATCAGCGCTGTTGTGCGAAATGAAGATTTGTCTCATTAAGAAGTGGGGAATCAGCGAGAAAAAAGGTTGACAACCACTGATGTAGTTAATGGTAACCACCTATCTTCCTCTTTGTCTTCGCTTTATCACATCTGAAACCAATTGTTATCACCGCCTGTAAGGCCAGTCCTCGTGGGAGACTAGAGGTGTCATATACATTTCTGTAGAGATGTACAACATATGGCATTTGAAAACTAAACAAACCTTTTAGCTCGGCACGGAGTATAGGCAATATTTCGAGGTCTCATCAATTCTTTTTCTATGGTTCCTCTATGGAATAGATTATATTCAATTATATTCTAATTCTATTCTAGAACTAATCCATATATTTCATGCAGGGTATGTGTCATTGCGCTGCTCGTGTGTAATCTTGCAATGCACAGTGTCCTGCAAGATATCTGGTCATTGTGTCCTCTGAATGACCTTCAATCGTCTCTTCCGTGTTCGATGAGTCCGTGCCGTCGGTTTCGTGTACACAGTATGCAGTCTTGCGGTGTGCATTCTGTCGTTGTTTTCCAGGAACTATTTGAATTGTCAGTTTCGCACAGTGAATCCAATGACTGCATCTACGCCTGTTTTTTGTCATGTCGCTTTTGTCACAGTTCAATTCCAAGGTAGCCTCACCGTATTTCTGCTGCAGGCAGTCTTGCACGTTGATGAAGAGATATTTCATATTTATTGTCTTATTTCTTGATTTTACTTGAATGCAAAGCTCTGAGAGGTTATCGTTCATACTTATTGTGAGTCGATACACGAACACCATTGACTCCCACGGAATTTGTTGCTGTACTGCCCATTGGAATGTATCAGTTCGGTGCATTTCGGTTAGGTTGCTTTTCCATTGTGATGCTTCTTGATATACATTGCTAGGCCAAGCCTTTTTTCGCTCACCCCTTCTCCTCCAGAACTCCATCGTGTTCCAGAAAATCTGGTGATTCAGACGAAGCGTTTATACGCTACTTCGCGTGTGATCATGAATTTGAATTGTTTCTATCATGTTGGAATTATGGGCTAGGCATACTTGGAACTTGTATACGGTCTGTATACGGTGTTTTGCACTATCATTCGAAATAAAGAATCGTCTGACGCAGGTATCAAATGTGACTTGTGAAGATGTAAAAGATAATAAGATGCTGGAATTTTGTGTTTTTCTGTGACTGTCTCAATATCTGCCGCCACATTTCGAGGTTACCTTATCTAATATGTGATGTTCTATTATCGTCTGGTGTTGTTGTCAGTGGTGGGCCAGAGAGTCGATCACCGCCTTTCACTGCAGTCACATCATTCACAACACAACCTGCAACAACAACAACATGTCTTCTACGATCAGTTCCGACATCAGCCGCCCTACCTCCGTTCTCCCGGTCAGTATGGACTGCGTCATGTTTGTATACATTCACCTAGTACGTTCACGTAGCATTGTTACGTATATTTGCTTATTTTTCGTAGTATGAACGGTGAAGTCATATATTTCGTCGTTGACCATCTAAGACAACGACAAGTGTAGACTGATCCACACTTATTCATCGACGGTGTTGATTTTTCAATCACTTCTCATGCATATTGTCATCATCACTTGACTTCGGTGCTATTCATGGCCCATACACGACATTCACATCGTTTCTCTGTGTCTGTCTAGCGATAGCTTCAAGAAGATAGATACCAAAAATGGAATGGAAAGGCCCCATTGCTTTGTGTGTGTATCTCTACTACTATAACATTAATTTCCACCGCTTTCGTCATTAGTCATTCGTTTTGTCATTTTTTCAGCCATGACAATTTGTAAAGGCAACGCTTTTGAAGTATTGCGTGCTGAAAGTTTGCTTGGTGTGCTTACTGAGGGTGTCTGTGATGGTATATTTCGCTTTGACCTTGACTCGTCTACTTTTGATGTGTAATTTCCTGAACACACTTGTCCTCTTCACTAGTTTTGACTTTCTGGCTTTCATTTGGATTGACGTTTTCGTCGTGTGGATTTCAATTTGTGCATTCCTTGGTATTCCTTGGTTGGGTAATTCGTTGGTGCACTTATATGCCTGGTTGTCACCACTATATATTTCGTCAACAGTCCACAACACTATCGATCCGTGTCGACGACCGTGACCGTCGCACGTGCGCCACTTGTCGATGACCTCATCGATGGCGGCACTTCGTCGGTGTGATGACGTCACACACATACACACACACACACACACACACACACACACACACACACACACATGCAGACACCGTGTTCACGTGCGCTGTGGCGCAGTGCGCACGGAGCAATGGCCGACCTTGAGAACACTTCCGGCTCGTGTTATCGATGTGTTGTGTTGCCACTGGCTTCGTTGGTGTCGTGGCTGTGGTGTCGATGTACAACAGATGTGCTTGTGTGTGTGTGTGTGTGTGTGTGTGTGTGTGTGTCGCTCTGCTTTCTAAATATATCCGGGCCAATGAAGCGATGACTTGTTTGTGTGCGGTGCGCCCAAACTCTTGACATCATCCGACACTTAATCTTTTTTCTTATGTACTTTTTAATTATGTGTTCTTTTGTGAGACAAATTTCAAAGCTTGTCAATTATTGATTAAGTATTCATTTTTTGTATTGAAAATACGTGTGAGATGATTATTTGCAATATACAACAATTTCCCGTGTATAACATACCCCTTTTTGTTTTAAATTTTCACTTGAAAAGTAGGCGATATCTTATACAGTGTTTTAGCATCAGCATATATCCATTTATCAGCATTTATCCCAGATTGCTTGCCTAAAATTGAAGGGTCTCATTTATGCACACTCCGTGCGAATTCTTTCAGCAGCTATGTAAAATATGTGAGTCCACTGAGGGCCACTGAATTTCTTGTGAAGGCTGAACATGGGTTTATGCTGCATAACAATGTATCCATTATTTAAATAAATAACAATGGTATGTATTTATTATTTGAGTTTTGAATTCTCTTTCTCTAGATTTCCTTATTTTGAAAATTTCTCACTAGAGATCTTTCTCTGTAGATCTGTTGGGCGCTTCCAGTACATGGGGCCACCGCAGGGTGGTAATAGTGCACTTGCACTCTTCCCATGCTACTGGATTTGCTGTAATTGATAATAATAATAATAATTATTATAATGTCATTGCAACATTGCAACTTTGTGACAGTGGTGGACGCTTGCAACAGCTTCAGTGGTCGTGCAGCGGTGCCTGTTGAGCACACGCCACCGCTCTACAGTCCGCTGGGTGGCGTGCAGTCAGCCCTCTATAACAACCAGACGGACGCTTGTCGAGTGCCTCTCACTTCTCCGCTGATGGCCGCCGCCGCCGCCGCAGCTGCAGCCGCCGCTGAGTCCGACCTTGTGTTGCACGCAGAACCGCTGCAACATCAGCAACAGCAGCAGCAGCGTCAAGTGGACTTGAAGCTGAGTGGTCGTCGAGGTCGACGGCAGCGCGTCGACGGATCGACGTCCACTTCCAACCGCAGAACTCGCGACGGTCAGGCCTCTATTGTATTTGCTAAAAAATTAACAATAATTATTAACAGTTTTTAATATATTAAAACAATTGTGATAATAATATAGTAATTTACAGTATAAAATTAACAAGAGCAAAAAGAAAGCACAAAACAATACACTAGCATAGAAAAATGTCCATCGAGCATTTCTGTGTGTGAGTGTGTGAGTGTGTGTATTTGAGTGTGTGTGTGTGTGTGTGTATTTGAGTGTGTGTTCGTGCGTGTGTGTGTGTATTTGAGTGTGTGTGTGTGTGTTTGAGTGTGTGTGTGTGTGTGTGTGTGTGTATTTGAGTGTGTGTTCGTGCGTGTTTGTGTGTATTTGAGTGTGTGTTCGTGCGTGTGAGTGTGTGTGTTTGAGTATAAATACTATCTACTCTTATTATCTACTCTTTACTTGTGTTCATCAATCGAAATTGTGTTATCTGACTGTTGTAGAGAAGCGAATGTCATGCGTGCAGCTCGTGTTGAAAGGCAGGTGTTGTGTTGATTGGACAGGCTCTTCGTTGTACTTGTGGGAGTTTCTGGTTAACCTGCTGCAAGACCGTCGCTACACGCCGTCCATCATCAAGTGGATCAACTTCCCTGAGCGAGTGTTCAAGCTGATCGACTCGAAGGCCGTGGCCGGTCTGTGGGGCCGCCACAAAAACAAGCCCGACATGAACTACGAAACCATGGGCCGAGCGATGAGGTGAATTATGCTCACTTTTCACTAGTCATAAGCTCACACGTCGGCGCTGAATCTAGCTGTCTTTCGCTTGCCTCCTCTAGCATTGGCCAACTATCGGTCAATTTAATGATAGTAGTGAGTCTATAGTTTAGATAGTTTATTGGTGTTTTCACTGAAACAGTTCAATCAGACCTCAGCAAACTCTATCAACACACTCAGAAGATTGGCGTGTGTGTGTGTGTATGTGTTCAGCTAGTTGTGGTAGAGGAAATGAGCTAAACTCGGACTGTTATCAATCTCTTTCCCTCACTGTGTATCCAATTTGTGCTTGAACTCCCCATCTGTTTCTGGCCACTACGATAGACGAATATTTTTAGCACCGAGGTTTTCTGAGCTTCTTGCCGTGCCCCCTTACTTTATTCCTTCCTTTATCAGTCCAATTTCCTCCCGAGCTGTTATTCCTGTCATGCTCCTGATAATATGAATGAGATCACCCCGTGTTCTCCTATCTTCCAATGTCGGTAATTCCAATCACAATACATTTAGCGTGTCTTCATAATTGGGACTTTTCAGATCTGCTACCACTCTGGCGGCCAACCCAGGCATTTTTTCTACTTTTTTTACCAAACGTGCGCTTGTGTGTGTGTGTGTGTGTGTGTGTGTGTGTGTGTGCAGGTATTACTATCAGCGCGGCATACTGAACAAGGTCGACGGCCAACGGCTCGTGTATCAGTTCAAAAACGTGCCCAGAGATCTGAGCGACCTGGTCGAGATCGACTGCTCCGTCTCTTAGAGCACGCTAAACGCACAAACACGTGCTATTTTCCGGTGTCTGGTGCCTTGTGATTCGCTCACCAAAAACACACAAAACTGTTCTTTTGCGCTCCGCGTGTGTGTGTGTGTGTGTATTTATGCTGCACAGAAGATCTCTCTCACACTCTCTCCTCGCTCTCATTCTCTCTCTCACACACACTCCCAGTCAGTGTTGACTTGCACACGTGTACTTTATAAATCAAACCCGCAGCACAAGTTTACGAACGTAACACACATTGAGGCGCCGTGTATGTCTGTATGTGCGTGTGTGTGTGTCTGTCTCTCTGTGTGTGTGTCCTATTAGTCCTATTTTTTCGTGAAGTGTGTATATATAGAAGTAATGTTTTTGTCAATGTGACCCAATATGGTTAATGTGTTCTGAATGTACCTGAATGTTATTTGATCACGACGTGTATTGTGTCCAATGTTTTCAGTGTAATGTTTTAATGTAATGTAATGTTACTTTGTTACCGTGCACTGAATCAATGATATTTTATTATAGGCATACTCAATTATATTTGACATGCCGGAATTCACTTATAATGCGTCTACATAATAATATATGCATATACGTGCGGCTATTGGTGTTTGGCAACTGGTATTTTGATGTGTGTATACGTGTATATGTGTGTGTGTGTGTGTGTGTTGGGTGTAGTCAACGGTGATTAAGTTTCATGTACGCACCCAAACTGACCACATTTGATAGTTATCAGTCGTGTGTGTGTGTGTGTGTGTGTGTGTGTGTGTGTTTGTGTGCATATATGTTTGTGTATGTTGGGATATTTTGAAAAGCGCTACACATATTGATATCAGCTGTTGATTTTTGCAGCAGAGTGCAAATATTTGAGCCGTCGCGCCGCCCCGCGTGCCGAGACCAATTGTCACGTTTGTGTTTGTGTGCTAGTTGTGATCGTGTGTGGAGATATAAACAAAAAATATGTAAAAGCACCAATGCCATAGGCGTCTCCAGCACCAATTGTCCTTGGTGTGTGTTTGTGTATGGTGTGATCGAAATACTGTGTTTGAATATATCAATTGTATTGTCTGAGTCTCTTGGCACTCGTAATTTGGGCATATTTGGACATTCAATGCAAATATTGACGAATTCCTCTTTTTTAATGAGCCTAGTTTTTATATTCCACAACAGCACTGGAAAAGTCAATAAATCCATTTACATCCAATAAAATATCAGGAAGTCACCAAAAACGAAAATGAACGAATTCGAATTGATAAAAAGAAACTCGTTAATTTTTCTCTACGATATTTAACTCCGATTTTTCTAATTTCGACCACCGGGATCCTCCAAGAGTTCGAGTTCGATCCTCCAATGGATCCAATATACAATCCTTGCTTGAGAGCATTGAATAATATTTATTGCTTCGAATCACCATTTGTCATGAATGAGCAATGCATAAACATTTTATTTGACATCAAATTAGGATTTATAACTGACGTGCAACTCTCAAATGTAACCTGGACGCCTAAAAATATCAATTTAATGTTCTTAATGTTAATTTGTTATACAAACATTGGTTTGTTGTTCCACAACAACAACAATTTCGATTCATCTACAAACATTAATCCCTGATATAGCGAGACAAATTTTGACGCCGCCCTCACACCTGTTGCGCGTCACAGGCTGTTGTGGGCGTTTCTACTTCCAGCGATCTGGGAGAGGTTTGCACTTATCCTAAATAGACGTTTTTATTAATATGCATTTTAAAATAAATGTGGGTGAATAAGTGGCATATGTGCATAATCTCTTTAAAGTATCAGTAGAACTACGTGTTGTTGTTGTCGTTTAGGCGTTTCGGCCGAACCTACCATTTCACGCCGTAGAACTACGTGTATAATATATATTAAAAGACGAGGTAGATCCTCAACATGCTTTTGTATACTTTGATGCGCAGATTTTCTGAGATCTGTATCTTTTTCTTGTTTGTGGGCTAATTTCTACCTAACTGTCCGTGCTGTTTAGAATTGATCAGATGCGTTCGATAATGTGCGTTGTTTGGCGTGTAGCTAGCGCGTATAATCTTTTACTGGCTGGCCTTGTCTGCTGTTGAATTGGCTGGGCTATTGGCGGGCACAGAATGTGAACACTTGTGCCACTTATCAACACATGTGCGTCTGTACGTGTGTGTGTGTGTGTGTGTGTGTGTGTGTGTGTGTGTGTGTGTGTATGTGTGTGTGTGTGTGTAGGGGTGCAATTATGTCGAGCGGAACTGAGCTGACGAGCAATGACGCATTTGCTGGCGAATCTGACGTGCATTCAGTGACCGGTGCCGAGTCAAGTGCTGTGTCGGACAGTGATCCCGCCGACGACATTGGCAGCGATCCGCTGTCAGCCGCCATAGCAGTCATGGCGACCGTGGACCCGGCCGAACAAGCGTTCGATGAGCTACAATATATTGGCGGTCTGGGAGACGTGGAGGCCGACGGAAAAGCTACAGGTAGCCTTGCAATTCTCGATTTCTCACTCTCAGCATCAGCGGCCAAGTTTTTGGTCGCTGCTGCAGTCCGATTTCAAATGTTCCATGTGTGATTAATATGATGAACTGCCGTGTCGCAGACTTGTGTGTGTGTGTGTGTGTGTTTGCGTGTGTAAGCAATGGGTTTGGTGGCGTCATATGGTTTGACAGGCCGGTGTGTCCCTTAAACACCAATTATCATCATCAACAATGTGTTTACCGCAAGCATTAGTGAAAATACATATCACAAAATAAATTAGTAAAATATAGACATAATAATAAATTATTTGATAAATAATAGATAATTTAATGAATAAAAATAATAAATTTAATAAATAATTAAGCTTTACATTCAACACATATCACATATAGCTTGTATAACCCGCCTTTCTGTCTCTGTGTGTTTGTGTGTGTGTGTGTGTGTGTGTGCAGAAGTTGTTGCGTTCCCGTTCAGCACGCTCAATGAGCCGGCACAAAGCTTCAAATCGGCCGAGCGCAGTTGTTTTGTGCCTGGTGTGGCTGTCACTGTGCGAATCACCGACTACGAACGTACCAGCACCTCGCATCTGCTCAACCCTTATGTGTGAGCGGCCGCTCTCTCTCTCTCTCTCTCTCTCTCTCTCTCTCTCTCTCTCTCTCTCTCTCTGTGTGTGTGATCACTAAACCAACCTACACACCTACCACTGCGTAGACATCCAACGTTTTATTTTAGCTATGAATTGGTTGAATTGGCTTTGTGTACGTCAGCGGTTCTTAAGAGGTGCGAGAACTGCTGTGAGAATTAAATTAAATATACGTTTTACCTATGTTTTATATTTCTACCTGGAAATAAGTTTCTTAAATGAACTTTCAACTATATGAATGAATATTCTATAAAGCCAAGTTTCGTTATCACATCGTTTGTATATTCAACGTTTTAGTATAGCAATCAGGAGTCCAGGGGGTGCGATAATTGACTGCCGATTTGAAAACACTGCCAACACTGGACAAATTCAAGAACCACTGGTGCACGTGGTTGTAGATATATATCCAGGTAGACAGTTGATTTAGGGGCGCTGGATAGATAGATAGATAGATAGATAAGCTCTCAGTTTCTGGGTGTCTCTGAATAATACGCGTTATTTCTGTCGATAAATCAATCATATCAAATCATATCTGATCATATCTCGATTTATCAATCAAATATCCCTTATATGAGTGTAGCTGCGTGATCTGTGTGTGTGTGTGTGTGTGTGTGTGTGTGTGTGTGTGTGTGTGTGTGTGTGTGTGTGTGTGTGTGTGTATGTGTGTGTGTGTTCAAGTTCAAGTTCAAAGTTTATTGCCATGAACAACATAAAAGTACATTGACAAAATATCAAACAATTTGGCATAGTCTGTCGAGTGATTACTCTTGGACAGACACGTTATAAATATATATACATTAACAAAACATTTAGACATACTCTTGTGTGAAAAAATAGGTCACAAAAAATGGCATGTAATATACTGAGAACAACACATCAGTATAGTTGTAATATTAAGCTCCAATGAAACAACAATAGCATGAATAGCATAAAAACAATAAGGAGTAACATAACTTAAAATGTAACCGCAATCTTGTTAATATGGTTATTATATATCATTCTGAATTAGCATTTTGTTTCTCTAAAAAGAATTTTTTCAATCTATTCTTAAATTGTCCTATAGATTCAGTGTTAATTGTGGATTTTAATTCACTGGGTAAGGAATTCCAAATAATTGGTCCTGAGTATAAAAACGAATTTTTAAATAATATAGTTCTGAATGGTGGTGGACTCAAATTCAACTGACTATGTCTGGTGCAAAAGTCATGATCCGACATACTGTATAAACTATCACTAATTTGATTATTTTTTAAATAACGAAATATATTTAGTATCATGAAATACTTCATTACATTGGGAAATTTCAAAATTTTGAATTTATTGAAAACTTCATGTGATGACTCATATTTCTTTTTGTAGCCAATAGTTTTTATTATGGATTTTTGAACTTTGAACAAACTATTTATAAAAGACGGCCAGGTAAACGCCCAAACTGACACTCCATAAATTAATTTCGAGTAGCAAAAGGTATAATATAATACAATCATAATTTCCGGGGTTAACCTATCTCTTAATCTATAAATTAAACCTGAATATTTAGAGATTTCAATGCCTAATTTGAGTATATGTTGTTTCCAATTCAAATTTTCGTCAATTGTTATTCCAAGAAATTTTGTAGTGGGTACTCTCTCTATGAAATCATCTTCAATTTTTATTGGCTCAAGATTGTATTTTATAGATCTGTTTTGAAATAATATAACCTTTGTTTTACTGACATTTAATCTTAATCCATTTTTTCTTAGCCAAGTTTTAATATCCATCATTGTCTGGCATATTTTTATATGTAATTCAGTTAGATTTTTTGTACATATTTCAACACTCGTGTCATCAGCAAAAAGAGTAAATCTAGCATCATTAGTGGAATTCTCAACATCATTTATGTATATTAAAAAAAGAATGGGACCCAAAATAGAACCTTGGGGGACTCCACAATCAATTTTTTTAATACTAGACTCATGTCCATTACAATCTACAAAATGAATACGATTTTCTAAATAACTCTTAAATAATTGATTCGGGATTCCTCTAACACCAATATTGCTTAGCTTTTTCAGCAAAATTTTGTGGTTTAGAGAATCAAATGCCTTAGAAATGTCTAAAAAAGCACCAGCTGTAAATAATTTTCCATCCAAATTTTCGTATATTTTTTTAACAAAATTTAACAATGCATCATTAGTTGATCTGTTTTTTCTAAAACCAAATTGTTGATTCGATAATAATTTGTTTTGTTCAAGAAATGAGTTGAGTCTTTTTGCGATAACTTTTTCAAAAACTTTACTAAAGCAAGGCAAAATTGAAATCAACCTGTAGTTATTTATGTTTTTTTTCTTCACCCGATTTAAATATTGGTATAGATTTGGCCTTTTTTAAACTTTCTGGGAAAATCCCTGTTTCAAGCGATAAGTTAATAATATATGCTAAAGGCTTTCTTATATGTTCAGATATAATTTTTATTGTATTTCCAGAAATTTCGTCTTATCCCTTGGAATTTGATTTCATAGACGAGATTAATTTATGTACTTCGAATTCATTACAAGGTGTCATAAACAGTGAAAACTCTGATGGATTATTAAGATATTCCTCAAACTCATTACCAACAGGTTCAGTATTAGTATGCAATTTACTAAAATGCTCGACAAATGTTTCCGCCACTTGTTCATTCGGTAAACCAATATCAATGATTTTTTCATGTTCTTTCCTTCCCATCATCAAGTTTAATATTTGCCAGCTTTGTTTAGGATTCCCTTGATTTTCTTTAAATTTTAACTGCAAGTATTCATTTTTTGCTTGACGAAGTAATTTGGTCAATATGTTTCTATATTTCTTGTAATATTTTGTGTATGTTATTGGCCACTTAGTTACCAACCTAGTCAGACGATGTTTATTTTTTATACATTTTTTCAAGTTTTCTGTTATATAAGGGTGTTTTTCCGATTTTAATGTTTGTTTAACTTCAATTAAAGGAAAGTTATTATTAAATAGTTCGCTAATTATATTATGAAATATATTATAGGCTGTGTCGGGGCAGTGAATATTGTAGATACAATTCCAATCTACTTTGGAAACATCGCTTATGAATTTACATTTATTTTTATTTGTAAAAGGTCTGATGAAGCAGGTCTTGTCACATTTTTTCTCTACATCAGACAGGAGAAATTTTGATACTACTGGAAAATGATCCGAAATATAATTTTTGATGATAAAATTTCCAGAATTAGTTTCAATTTGATTACACCATATGTGGTCAATAATTGTTGATGAATTGGGAGTTACCCTTGTTGGTTTTGAGATTAATGGATAAAGAGAATTGCTCATCATCAAAGTTGTAAACTCATTGACATAATTATCATCCTGTTTAAGAAGATCTAAATTCATGTCGCCGAAGATAAACATTTTATCATAAGATTTATTTTCGAGATATGTAAGCATTGATCTGAGTTTTTCTATATACAGTTTGAAGTTACAATTAGGAGGTCGGTACATTGAAGTCATGAAACATTTACTTTGATTTTCACAAATTTCTACTGAAACACACTCAAGATGTGGTTCGTTAAATGTCATCTCAGGTATTAAGTTCGACGAATATTTTTTAGCTACGTGCATGGCGACTCCGCCTCCCTGCTTATTTCTATGTTGACTATACATTATATACATATCAATTTTATAAAGAGAACTATTGTGTTATCTAATCTTGTTTCACTTAGTCCTATAACATCAGGTGGTTCAATAAAATGGAGAACTTCATCTTGTAATTTCTGTAAATTGGTTGTTACACTTGCTATGTTCAAAGATAATATGGTAAACATTGAATTATTATTGTTTAAATTATACACACATGTTGTGTATGTGTATGTGTGTGTGTGTGTGTGTGTGTGTGTGTGTGTGTGTGTGTGTGTGTGTGTGTGTGTGTGTGTGTGTGTGTGTGTGTGTGTGTGTGTGTGATGAACTGTCTATCTTTTGAACTGTCTAAGGTATTTGCCGATGAGTGCGTGTGCGTGTGTATGTGTTCTGCCTGAATTGTATTGTGTTGCTTTGTAAATACGAAACATATATTTGAATATGCATGTGATTGTACATGAATGTATGTGGTGTTAAATGTTTATATCAGCGCAATTGAGACATGATGTGTGTATTGCGCTTTACAAATGACTCAATAAATAAAAAATAATGTGTGTGTGTGTGTGTGTAATGGCTAGATATACGATTGAGTGCGAGCACGGAAGGTTTGGCTGGACCATTCGTCGCCGCTACAAACACTTCAGCAGTCTGCACAAATCGCTGCGACTGTTTCGTTCGGCCATGCGACTGCCGTTTGCACACAGCTACCATCGACGCCGATCATCGGCCTCGACCGGCCGCGGCGGTGGCGGCGGCGGCAATGGTGGAGATGCTGAACTAAAAGAACAGCCAGTAATTCCGCGGTGAATATGTGACCGTGTGTTATGGGCTGTGTGTTCTCACCAGCTGTGTTTCCAATTGTCGTAATGCTCCTTGAGCAGATGAATTATTTTCTGTTTGATATTTTGTGTGGTGGTTTAACACACTCGTTGGTGCATCCAGCAGCGGGAAACTGTATTTTTGCCCATCTTTTTTAACTCTTCTTATCAGATGCTTGTTATTGAACTTTTTGGATGTTGACAATTTAAACATAGTCAGATTTTGAATTTGTTCTTTGTCAATCAAAAATCGGTATACATTTATAATATCTTCCCTTTCTCTCAATTTCTTCTAGTGTAGTTATCTTCCATTTCTTTAACGTCCCAATTTCTCTGTATGTGTGTATGTGTGTGTGTGTTTGTTTGTGTGTAAATGTCTAATGAAATGTGTGTGTGTGTTTGTGTGTTTGCTTGTGTGTAAATGTCTAATGAAATGTGTGTGTGTGTGTGTGTGTGCTTGTTTCGGCGACTTGCTCAGAATGCCCAAGCGAGGAGAATCGATGATAGCCGACGATGAAGTACCAGAGCGCATGAAACAGCTGGAAGACTACCTGAATGCCGTCCTTAAATCCAAGCTGTATCGCAACCACCACGAAATGGTGAGCTTGTGTAATGTTTGTCTTTTGTTTGTGTAATGTTTGTCTTGTGTTTGTGAAATGTTTGTCTTTTGTTTGTTTGTGTAATGTTTGTCTTGTGTTTGTTTTTGTAATGTTCTTCCTTCTACTTGTATTATGTTTCTCTATTTCGTTTCAGTTTCCACTCAGACAGATACACACACACGCACACACACCCACACACACACACACACATCTACACACACACACACATCTACACACACACACACATCTACACACACACACACACACACACACACACATCTACACACACACACACATCTGCACACACTTATACATACATGCACACACACACATGCACACACACTCACACACTCACACACACATGGCGAAATGTGTTGATGTGTGTGTGTCAGCTGGAGTTTCTCGAGGTGTCGCCGTGGTCGTTCGTCGACCAGCTGGGCGGCAAGCACAAGGAGAGCATGGTGAAGAAGCGTATTGGCAGCGCGCTGAGCAACGAGGGACCCAAGTACTGCGGCCTGTGCTACCAGTGAGCGACTTTGTGTGTCTCTTTATTGCCATCGAACTTTTTCTCTGTGTGTTTCCCTTGTGTATCATCAGCTTCACACTCAGGCTAGCACTCAAGCTACGCAAGGGGAATTTAATGTCGCACATAAGGACAAGCGTGTGTGTGTGTGTTTGTGTTTTTGTCAATTGGTATTCGTTTCTGTTCGCTTCCTCAAATTCAGTTGGCTGAAACAACCGAGTCTAGTGGATTTATCAGCGCTGTTGAGTAAGATGAACAGTTGGCTCATGACGGAGTTGAGAATCAGATAGAAAAAGATACACACCACAGATACTGAGGCAACGAACTGTTTCAATGGTTGTTGAAACACACACACACATACACATTCATGTTTTCAATGGTTGTTGCGTGTCAGGTGTCGCAAGTGCGCTACTGGCTATTGTGCCGGCTGGCGCAAACGCTGGCTCATCGTCAAAGACTCGTATATCACCTATGTCGGCCCACGAGACGGCACTATCCGCGCGGTACAAACACACACATTAACACATTAACACACCCACACACACACACACACACGTCAATACAATCACACACACACATATACACAAACACTGATACTAACACAAACGCACAAACACATATTCACTTTAACATACGCACAAACATAAAACTACACCCACCCACCCACACACACACATATACATATTGAATACGCAGCACACACACATATGCGGTAATTTGTGTGTGTGTGTGTGTGTGTGTGTGTTGTTCAGGTAATGTTAATGGACAGTGATTGGGATGTGAACCGCGGCATTTTCGGCACCAACACGAACAACTCGCTGACTATTGTCAACTCGTCACGCAATCTTCAGCTGCACTGCTGGACCAAGCGCAAGGCGCGCGAATGGCTCACAGCGCTCAAACAAGCCTACGACACGCGAGGTGGCACACACCCACACACACATACATACACACATATACACATACACACACACCTCGTGACACATATACCAGTGGTCCGTAACCTATATATATATAATGCGTGTCTTTATATCTGTAAGTGCTTGTGTATTGATGTTTGATATTTGTGTTTGTTCATCTTTCGTTTGTCACGGTCAGTTATGTGTGTGTGTGTGCATGTGTGTGTTCTCTTTCTTTCTCTTTGTGTGTGTGTGTGTGTGTGTGTTTTAGTTATGGTCAGTTATGTGTATGTGTGTGTGTTATCTCTCCCTTTATCTTCATGTGTGTGCGTTTGTTGAGTGTTGAGTGTCTGCGTGTGGGCGCTTTTGAGACGTTCGGGTGAAGAACACGATATAAATGTGCTAATGTAATGCGTATGTGTGTGTGTCTGGGCTTTTAGGCAAGGACTTTGTGTGTGTGTGTGTGTGTGCTTGTGCTTGTATATATATGTGTGTGTGTGTGTGTGTGTGTGCTTGTGTTTGTATATGTGTATGTCTGGGTTTTTAGGCAAGGATTTTGTCGACGCCAACCGGTACGAGTCGTTTGCGCCGGTGCGCGAGCGGTGTGCACGTGTGCGCTGGTACGTCGACGGCAGCGAGTATTTCCGCGACGTGGCCGACGCAGTGCAGGCGGCCGCCGAGCAAGTGTTCATCACCGACTGGTGGCTCAGCCCCGAGATTATGCTCAAACGACCGGTCGCTTCCGCCAGCAGCGACCTCTATTGGCGACTAGACAAACTACTGCTGCGAAAAGCCGTCAGTGTCCTGCGTGCGTGCGAGTTTGTTGTTGTTGTTCCTCAGGTTGTCTGGCCGAGCAACCTCCTGAGCTGCTGAAGAAAGACACGGCGCCGACCGGGTCATTCGTGGATTTAATTTTGTGTTGGCGTCTGAGTTGTGTGTGTGTGCTGTGCAGTGTTGCATGATGTGTGTGATGTTGTGTGGCATCGATTACGCGCGCGCTTGTGTGTTCTTATGGCGCTTGTGCTTGGCTTTGGTTTTTGTCATCAACTGGGCTATTGGGCAAGATAAATACTGTGATCATATTTGGCTATGGTTTTTTACAATTGAACATTAAAAAAAACGAAAATTTTATTCGACATATATATATATTTTACATTGTACATTTTTTATACATTTTTACCAATGTAAATTGTACATTTTACATATGTACAATTTAATTATATTTATGACTTTTGTGTTTATATTCTATCTTTCCTTTTTATTTAATTATACTCTACCGTACGCTATATTCTCATTTACTCATTACAATCGTTTGATCATTATAGTCAAAGGCTCAATTAGCGTAAGAGGAGCGTAAGAGCAGTAACCGTGTGGAATGAAATACAAAAATGCTTCAAACAAAGTAGGACATTGAAGACATTTAAAAATAAATTCATTGAAGGGATGAATCAAGATAAATGTAAATAATCAGTGATGCTTCGACGTGTCGAGACACGATTGACTGATTCAGCAGTGTGCCTATACTGGTTGTAATTATTTTTATCTTGTTACGATGTCACTTTCTTTTTTGTACGTTGTCTTTATTCATTGTAAACATGTGTGTATCTGGGTGTATCTGTATCTTCAACATGGGTGTATCTGCGCTGTGTGCTCATTGGTCGCGTTGGCGGGGCGCTGTTGGACTGACAGGAGGAGGGTGTCAAGGTGTACGTGATGTTGTACAAGGAAGTCGAACTGGCACTGGGCATCAACAGTTTCTACAGCAAACAGAAGCTGATGGTGCATGAGAACATCAAGGTGACATCTTATCTGCGTTTTGCTCTACGATCTGTGTGTGAGTGTGTGTGGGTGTGTGTTTGCTACCTGTGTGTTTGATCTGTTTCTCTCTGTATGTGTGTGGGTGTGTGTGGGTGTGTTCGTGATTGTGTATATGTATGACTCTTGTGCTTGTGTGTGTGTGTTGTGTGTGCGTGTGTGTGTGAGCGCTTTTGAGACCCTCGGGTGAAAAGCGCGATATAAATGTCTTAATGTAATGTGTGTGTGTGTGTGTGTGTGTGTGTGTGTGTGTGTTTGTGTGCTACCTGTATGTTTGCTTGCGTGTGACCTTTCTATCTCTGCGTGCGTGTTTTTATATCTGTATGTGTGTGTGTGTGTGTATGTGTGGGTGTGTGCTACCTGTGTGTTTGATCTGTTTCTCTCTGTATGTGTGTGGGTGTGTTCGTGATTGTGTATGTGTATGACTCTTGTGCTTGTGTATGTGTGAGTGTGTGTGTATGTGTTTGCTACCTGTGTGTTTGTCTGCGTTTGATCTGTTTCTCTCTGTATGTGTGTGGGTGTGTTCATGATTGTGTATGTGTATGACTCTTGTGCTTGTGTGTGTGTGTGTTGTGTGTGTGTGTGTTTGTTCGTGATTTTTTATATGTATGACTCTTGTGTGTGTGTGTGTGTGTGTGTGTGTGCGTGTGGGTGTGTTTTGTGTGCGTGGGTGTGTTGTGTGTGTGTGTGTGTGTTCGTGATTGTGTATATGTATGACTCTTGTGCTTGTGTGGGTGTGTTGTGTGTGCGTGTGTATGTGTGTGGGTGTGTTCGTGATGGTGTATACGAGGTACGTTCAATAAGTAATGAGAAAATGTCAGGAAAGACATTAAATATGGTATGATCAAAATACTTTTTCATGGAGAAGTACACATGCATATATTCTACAAAATTACTAACTGGCAACTTTCTATGTTAGCAGGTTTGAGCGTCGTGGTGATTGAGGTGGAACCAGTTTGATCCGGTTTGCCGATCTCCGAGCACTTGTCACGATGCAAGGAAATATGGAGCAACGTTACGCCATCAAATTTTGTGTTAAACTTAACAAAACAAAACAAGAAGCTTATGGATTGTTTAAAGAAGCCTATGGGGATGAAAGGATGAGCCAAGCAAGTTTCTACCGGTGGTTTAACAGATTTTTTGAGGGAAATGAACACGTTGAAGATGAACCCAGAAGTGGAGCACCAAAAATTGCACGCAAGGAGGAAAACATTGAGGAAGTGCAAAGGTTAGTGATGCAAGACCGTCGAATATCTGTGAGGATGATATCTGAAGCTGTTGGCATTAGTACTGGCACAGTAGAGACAGTTCTGACCGAAGATCTGAAGCTTCACAAAGTCTGTGCCAAGTTTGTGCCAAAGATTCTGTCCGACGATCAGAAGCAGTTTCGTGTGGAATGTTGCACTGACATTCTCGAGATGATAAAGGCCGATCCAGCTTTCCTGAATAAGG
>OU696573.1:10919805-11127305 GCA_916048095.2 Sacculina carcini
TCAACATGCATTCGTGCATGCGCAGACACACATGTATGTGTGTATGTGTCGGTTTTTTGTTGACAGACGGAAGGTGATACAAAGGACACCACAAAGAACGGGTGAGAAAATTATTATTTTCAACTTTGTTATTATATGTTTTACTTTTTTCAATATATTTTTTCAATTATCAACAAATTTATTTGCATTTTTCACTGTGTTCATTATGTGTTTTACGATATATTTTCCTCAATTTCGTCTACTTTTTCGGTGTTTTCGTCTAATGTTATTGTGTTCACGATTTGTTGTGTTCTGTTTGAATGTGCAACCACAGGTCTGGTTTTTTGTACCTGTCTGTGTGTCGTGTGTTTTCTATACGCAATCTATTTGTGTACAAAAATATGTTGAATGTTGTTGTTTTTTGTTCTGAGCATCAGGTTGGTTGTTGATTCAGCACACTATGGTTTGCCGATGTTGTGGTGTGGTGTGGGTTTATTTTGGCATTTGTATTTGGGATACACTGTTTGTTGCGTCAGTTGGGGTGTGAGCATTTGTGTGAGCGTCCTTGGAGATGTCATATCACAGCATGTCAGTGTATAGACTCATTTCCGGCCTGTGTTTACGTGCGTTTCTACTTGCACACACACGCCTCACAAACACACACACACACACACAAACACATCTCACAAACACACACACACAAACACACACGCCTCACAAACACACACACACACCTCACAAACACACATACACCTCACAAACACACACACACACCTCACAAACACACACACACACACACACACCCATCACGAACACACACACCTCACAAACATACACACCTCACAAACACACCCTCAAACACACACCTCACAAACACACACACCTTACAAACTCACACACACACACACACACACACACACACACACACACACACACACATCCATCACGAACACACACACGTCACAAACACACACACACACAAACACACACCACGTTCGTGCTACTCTGTCACGACTTGCTAGCACTGGTGAGGATGTCAATGGCGCGGCAGTGATGCAGCTCCGCGACGCCGACGAGATGATCAAGGGCGAGACGCCTCCGCCGACTCGGCGGCGTGGCATTCGTTCTCTGCTGCATGCGCGGCATGTGGCTGCCGCGTTGAATCAGGCGCGCAACAAGAGGTCAGTGGCCGACACACACACACACACACACACACACATACACACACACACACACACACACGAAGGCAACAAGCTGGGCGCCGCACTATAGAATCGCTCACAAAACCAGTCAATTTTGACGTTTTTTGTTGTTGTTCGGAGGCGAAACGTGAGTGGCAATGTTTTGTGTTTGTGCTGTTTTGTATGTTTTAATTTACTGTATTTTCATCACTGTGTACTTCGTCGACAATTGAAATTACGTGTGTGTGTGTGTGTCTTTGTGTGTCTGTGTCAATACTTTGGTACTCAAGTTGACTTATTGGTCAACCTTATATGATAATTTAATTGACGCGTTAATTAATTGAATTGAATATGGAAATGTGTCTGTGTGTGTGTGTGTGTGTGTGTCCTGTGTGTGTGTGTGTGCGTGTGTGTGTGTCTGTGTGTGTGTTTGTCTGTGTGTGTGTGTCTGTCTGCCTGTGTGTGTGTGGTAATGATCAGTGATGACGGGTCGACTGTAGCGAAGGTGAATGGTTCAGGCGGTCATACTGATTCAGCCACACACACCGCTGCCAGTGCCGACGCGAACGCAAATGACAACTTCGATGTGTGAGTCACTCTGTTTACCTTTTTTTTGTTTTTTATTTTTATTTCAACAACCAACAGGACAACAGCCCCAATTACAAGTTAGAGTACATACACACATACAATTTTTTTAAACGTGTGAGTGTTTGTGTGCGTGTGTGTGATTCATAAGCGTGCTTCTATGTGATGTTATACACAGAATAGCCAATTAATTGGAGTGCATTAAATGCCCAAAACACACATTGGCACACACACACACACACACAGAGAGATATGACACAAGCAAAAAATATATTAAAATAAAATATAAGGTTATTCATACACGCCCTAACAGCCACTCACGCACAGTCAGACACATACACACACATACACACACATCTCAGCTAAATCTATCAAATTTAACATCAGGTTTGCACTGGGGCGAACTTATATAATGCGTGTGTATATGTGCGCATGTTTGTGTGTGCATGTGTGTTTGTGTGTGTGTGTGTGTTTCAGAGTCGATACGAATCGTTGCAAATTCGTGAAGACCAAACTATGGGCGGGCAAAGACTATGCCAATTTTATCGTGAAGGATTTTGGTGTGTTGGATGCGCTACAGGGTGAGTGTCACGCCATCATCCGCCAACGTTGAGGTATTGCTCACGTCTGGCTCAGTGTATGTGTGTGTATTTTTCGAAGACAATTGTTATTCTTGTACACGTGATCACTCTAAGTCTGTCCCTGTACACGAGTGCGTCACATGTAGCTGTACTGTAGGAAAAACTGCAGAGCGTGTAAATCCTCGGGAAAATACGGCATACCGAACTATTAGCAAACAAATACAACATAACCATAACACACTCATTATATGGCCGATTGTGTGACGCGATCTCATAGTGTATCAAGTATATGTATGTTGTTATCAATCAACCACGATGTGATATAATATAGAATGAGTCCCGTTTCAGTGACAATAACAATATATTTGGTGTCGGGACTGTGTGTATGTGTGTGTGTGTATGTGTGTACAAGTCTGCTTTTCCTCTTACTAAACATGTTTTTGTGAGACGTATACTTTTTTGTCAACAACAATTTCAACATTTTGCATGAACAAGGCGTGCTCATTGACAATGCTTTCTAGGCCAAAGGATTATTTCGGACATCTGTGTTTCAAAGGCTTATTTCGGACATCTGTGTTTCAAAGGCTTATTTCGGACAAATGTTTTTACTTTTTCAATATGTATTTCTAGGTGATATATGTAGTTTATGTGCACAAATTTAATTCTTATACACAATAATTTTATTAAATCTTTTTATCAATTTTTATTAAATCTTATTAATCAATTCTTATATACAATTTTTAATTTTATACTTTTTCAAATATCAATAAATTCCATTATACATGTAGCATTAAATGTTTTTTGTTTTACTATTATTATTTGTGTGTATGTATATGTGTGTGTATGTGTGTGTGTGTGTATGTATGTGCAGACCAGGTGGATCGCACTTGTGTGCCTCGTATGCCGTGGCACGATATCGCAACAGGAGTGGATGGTGCTGCAGCGCGTGACGTGGCGCGCCATTTTATTCAACGCTGGAACGCTGCCAAGGTGCGCCTCTCCAATGTTTTGGGTGTTATTCCAATAATAGTATTATTATTATTAATTACAGGCAAATCCAGTGGCATCGCAAGAGTGCATGTGCACTATTACCACCCTGTGGTGGGTTATACCCTGGTAGCGCCCAAGGGTTGTAGAGGAAAGAAAGGTCAAAAAGTAAAGAATTATAGAGAGAAATAGGGGTTCAAGACCAAATAATGAATAAATAAAAATAAACCTCGATTTGAACGGCGTGCCGTTCTATTTTCCCAACCTTCTCCCGTATTGCCGTTAAATTAGACGGTGTCGTTCTATTTTTCCACTAGCTGGTGAGAATTTTGATAAGATACGGTAGATGTTGTGTATAAAAACCAGGTATGCCTCAGGTTTGCCCCTTGGCGCCGGCATTGCATCTTGACAATGTTGATATCGCCGGCTGTGCGTTGTTGTCGGTGTGTGTATTTCGTCTTGCAGGTGGAGAAACTGCGCCAAAACCCGGACTACGAGTATTTGCTGCCGAAAAGTTACGACGGTTGCGACGATGAAATAGACGTCGACTTTTTATCATCGGCCAGTTTCCCGGCCAAGTGTCAAGTACGGCCTTCTCTCGAAGTCTTTTCTCTGTTTGCTGTTCATTTTATTTTCTCTTCAGGTGCCGTACGGCTTATGTTGGACTCCATGGTGTGGTGTGGTAGCACACTCGCCTCACAAGCGGGGGAGGTCCGTGGTTTGAAAACCGGCGTAGAAGAATTTATTTGGGGGAAATCTATAGTCCAACAATCCCTGTCCACCCAGCAGTAAGTGATGGTGCCAGATATCAGTCATATGTTGTGCCATGCCTTCTACCTGCATTAACATTTAATTTTTAACGTCAAGGCAAATTAATGGCGTTAAGTCAACGTATTAACCAGATTCGCTTATTGCTTTACGCATTATTTTTTTGGTGTCACCGTGTCATGTATATATGTGTGTTTGTGTGCTTTTTTTGTAATGTATTTGTCAAAAACTACAAGAACAACATGAAACCATTTTACAAATCATGACAATTAACATGAAAAAGAAATGTGCATCAAGCATAGCTCGTACATGTACTTTGTATGTGTGTGTGCTGTTGTCTCTTGTGTGTGTGTGTGCTGATGTTTGTGTGTTTGTTCGTGTGGTCAGATTGTGCGCAGTGCTTCACTGTGGTCTGCGGCACTGTCCGACCCCGAGGATTCGATCCAGCAGGCGTATGTGGACGCCATCAGCGGCGCACGCCACTTCATCTACATTGAGAACCAGTTTTTCGTCTCGTTTTGCGGCCTCAACGCCGACGTACACAACCGCATTTGTGAAGCACTGTTTCAACGCATATTACGCGCTCACAAGTCAGTCTTATGGCAGTGATATAGCTCACAAGTCAGTCAGTCATATTGTATGTTGTTACTGGACCTTCGCTTTGTCTACCTGTGTTTTATTTACTTGTGTTTTATTCGATTCTACCTCCGTTATGTTATCATATACTTGAATCATGTGAGCTCTAGCAAGAGTTTCATAATTGCCATATTATATCTCTCTGTGTTTGTGTGCGTGTGTGTGTATATATACGTTTGAGTGTGTGTGTGTGTGTGTGTGTGTGTGTGTGTATTTGTTTGGCTGTGTGGTTGTATGTATGCGTATTTGTGTGTGTGTGTGTGTACACTCACTGTATGTGTATTTGTGTATTTGTGTGTTTGTATGTGTGTGTGTGTGTGTGTGTGTGTGTGTGTGTACACTCACGGTATATGTATGAGTGTGAGTGCATGTGTGTGTATGTGTAATTGTGTGTGTATTTGCTTAGCTGTGTGGTTGTGTGTGTGTGTGTGTAATTGTGTGTGTGTGTGTGTGTGTGTCGGTGGTTTGTGTGTGTGTGTGTGTGTGTGTGTGTCGGTGGTTTGTGTGTAATTGTGTGTGTGTGTCGGTGGTTTGTGTGTGTGTGTGTGTGTCGGTGGTTTGTGTGTGTGTGTGTGTGTCGGTGGTTTGTGCGTGTATGTGTAATTGTGTGTGTGTGTGTGTGTGTGTGTCGGTGGTTTGTGGTTGTTTGTGGCATTGACCGGCTACTATCAGTCAGGGCAGCAAGTTTCGCGTGTACATCATTATTCCGCTGCTGCCCGGCTTCGAAGGTCAGGTGGGCACCGCCGGCGGCACTGCCATACAAGCCATCACTCACTGGAACTACTCCTCGCTGTGCAGGTGGGATGGACTGATGTGTAGATGGAAAAATAGATAGATAGATGTGCCTGTGTGTGTGTGTGTGTGTGTGTGTCTGCCGATTTGAAAAGGGCGCAAACACTGAAATAATTCAACAACCACTGGTGTACGTGGTTGTAGATATATATCCAGGTAGCCAGTTGATTTAGGAGCGCTAGATAGATAGATAGATATGTGTGTGTGTGTTTGTCTGTGTTTCAGAGGCAAGTACAGTTTGTTGCACAAGTTGCGCGAGCGTGGCGTGCAAGAGCCGAGCGATTACGTCACGTTGCACGGCTTGCGTACTCATGCTGTGCTTGCAGGCAGACCTGTCACCGAACTGATCTACGTGCACAGGTGCGGCCGGGCGGCGTTGCAGCTGCACCATTGATGACAACAATCTAACATATATTGGACAACAGATAACGGCTGATAAATCAAGATAGAGACTGATAGCTCATATTGAGCTTGATGAAAGAAAGAAAGAAATGTTTATTTTGCTCAGACTCAATAAGAGTATGGAGCACAGCTCCGCATCAAGTAACTGCGGTGTAAAAACAATAACAACAACAAAGCACAACATCAAAACAACAAACAATTCAATATGACATTATATATGAATCCAAATATGTAAATTCCCAATCATAATGCAACAAATCACGTATATAACTTGAATGCTTGTCTAAGAAATCTAGCGAGATTACGCTGCTCTTGTACATTCTTTGTTTGAATCAAGTTAATGAAACCATATGTATTTGCACAATTATTAAACTTCTGTGAGATATATATTTGTCTCAGGTATTCTATTTGCTTATTTGTACACACATGTGTGTGTGTGCGTGTTTGTGTGTTTACAGTAAGTTGATGATTGTGGACGATATGATTGTCGTGTGTGGATCAGCCAATATCAATGACCGCAGTATGTTGGGAAATCGTGATTCTGAAGTGTGCATCGTCGTTCAGGTACTCTCTCTCTCTCACTCTCTCACTCTCTCACTCTCTCCTTGTCTATGTCTGAAGTGTGCATCGTCGTTCAGGTACTCTCTCTTTATCTCTCTCTCTCTCTCTCACTCTCTCCTTGTCTATGGTCTATTGATCAACAATAATAATTAAACTAAAATGGATTGTAATCATTGGAATTGTATGAATTACGGTTTGGTTTTTTCGCTATGTGGTTATAGAACGCTTACTCACTATATCGCTTGATGTGTGTTTGTGTTTTTGTTTGCATTTTTTCAAAACAAATAATTTTATTTACAAACGTGTACACATATTAACAACACTATAATTCAATGGAGGCGGCGTTGCCACGAATGACGGCCAGGCTTATTCGCTGCCGAAGCCAGGCCGTCTCTCGCGGCTCCCCTGAACGCTCGCTCATTCTTCCGCCCAGGAGCTTGATGAAGTCATCCAGGGACGCCCCCATCACGCCGGTGCTCTCGATAGCCAGCGGCACGAAATCATACCGCTGACACAGTTATGCGTAGCGCCGCGGCTTTCGCTCTTCTGCCGCCTGTGTTTGCATGTGTAGATGGATGTGTGTATGAGTGAATATTTGTGTGTGTGTGTTTGTGTGTGATTTTCGAGGACACCGAGTTTGACGAGGGCACAATGAACGGACAGCCGGTAAGTGTGGGCAAATATGCCGGCAGTCTTCGTCGCCGGCTGTTTCGCGAGCATTTGGGTCTTCTAGAAGCATCTACAACAACAACCAACACGACCACCAGCGACAAGCATGATGAAATAGACGTGACTGATCCGGTGTGTGACGCGTTCTACTCGCATGTGTGGCAGCGTGTATCCTCCAACAATACAGCAGTATATGAAGAGGTGGGCTTGTTTGTGAACTCACTAAGGGGTGCCAGGAAAAAATAATCTAGCATTATATAAATATAGAAAAAATGTAGGATTTCTGTGAAAATTATAGGCAAAAATAAGTTTTTGTTTATGCTTTTATATACTTCCCTAAAAACACTTTTTTCTTACAAGAGCTTTAAGCTGTATGAATGAATATTGAATAAATATTTGGTTATTACGTCGTTTGTATTCTTATTTTTTCAATTAGCTATAAAAAACCCAGGGGGTGCGAGAACTGACTTCTGATTTGAAAACGGTGCGAACGCTGAGCAAGGTTGGGAACCACTGGACTACGTTGTACAGTGTCTGTATCATCGGTGGTGTGTTGTGTCCTGTCTTTGTGTTAAAGGTTAAGGTTAGATTAAAGGCCTAAGTGGCAGCTACACGGGAAGAAGCCGAAGCTTATGAACACACACAGATGTATCCCGTGCAGCTCGCTGCCACCGCAGAACCGACCCTCTCCACGCTATGACGCCACAAGGACGGAAGACGTATTAGAGAGAGCCACCTCCCCAGAATGCATGACACAACACATGACTGATATCTGGTACAATCATTTACTGCTGGGTGGACAGGGGCTGTTGGATTATAGAATTCGCCCAGAAATGTTTTCTTCGGCTGGGATTTGAACCCCGCTTGTGAGGAGGGTGTGCTAGCCACTACTCCACGCAGTCCAACAAACCATTGTGTTGGCCATGTTTCGGCCGATGTGACGATTTTTTGACGCATTTTTGCCGTAGTACCTTCTAGCAGCGCATTTTCAGCGCTTAGTCTGGCCGATGCTAGTGTTGTCTATTGTTGCGCAACTTCTGCAGGTTGACTAGCCTTATAACTGGCAACTCTTGAGGAAACAACCTGGCGTGAATTGGCTGGTGTCTGTCTGTCTGTCTGTCTGTAGGTGTGTGTGTGGGGGGGGAATTTTTCGTGTGTGTGTGTGTGTGTCTGTATGTGTTTGTGTTGGATATTTTTCTATGATGTGTGTCAGTGTGTGCGTGCATGTGTGCATGTGTCAGTGTGTGTGTGTGTGTGTGTCTGTATGTGTGTGTATGTGTTTGTTGGGTTATCTTCTATGATGTGTGTATATCGTTGTGTGTGTGTGTGTGTGTGTGTGTATGTGTTTGTGTGTGTGTGTGTGTGTCTGTCTATCTGTATGTATGTGTGTGCTGTGTTGTCTTCTACGTGTATGTGCCGTGTGTGTCTGTGTGTGTGTGTGTGTATGTGTGAAACAGGTGTTTCGTTGCATTCCCACCGACCAGGTGCGCACGTTTGCCGACCTGCAGCGTTATCAATCACAAGTACCGCTGGCCGTCTCGTTGCCTAGCCGAGGCCTCGAATCGCTCAAAGCCATCAAGGTGAAGTAGTGTGTTTGTGTGTGCGTGTCGCCCGCCTAGTATAAGTGCACCGCAGTCAAGCCAACCGTCATTAAGATATAAGGAAACGCTGTTGTGTCAGTGAGTTATTACGGTATCAACCCAGAAGCAACGTGGCCGGTTATGTGTGTGTGTGTGTGTGTGTGTCTTGAAACGATGTGAAAAGGTGAAAATTGTTTGAGGAATGCAATTTCTCATACATGATAAGGTCTTGTAAAGTCTTGAGAGTCAATAATCTGAAATCTGAAACTTTATATCTAATTGCCAATTGAATTTTGTCAAACTCGAATTTGAGTTTACACTTTGGAAAAATATCGAATGTTAATTTAATTTAAAATTAATTTAACCTGAGTATATGTTCAGTGAATTCAGCATAGTTTCATTTTATCATGGGTTGTGTTGGTTGGTTCGTGTGTTGTGTGGGTTGTGTTGTATTTTATCAGGGCTTCGTGGTGGACTTGCCGCTGGCCTTTCTACAAGATGAAAATCTGCAGCCAGTGGTGGGCACCAAGGAAGGACTGGCTCCCAATTACCTCTGGACTTGAACATGCACTTGTGTGTGTGTGTGTGTGTGTGTGTGTGTGTTGTTTACCACTTTGTTACCATTACCACTTGACTTCACCACACCAACCCAAGTTACCACGTCAACAAAACACGTCACTTCTAAAACAGTTGTATCAGCTGCATTATTGGGAATGTCTTCGCTTGAAATTATCCTTATTCAAGAAACAGCCACAGCTAACAAGGCGTGTGTATTTTGTGTGTGTGCATGTGTGTTTGTGTACCACCTGTTGTATAGTTGTATTATGTATTGAGGCTGTCTATTGAATCTTTTGATTCCAATTGATGAGGCTGTAGTGGTGTTTGTAGTGGGATTGCACATTTGTACGGAATGTTTCGTCTGATTTCGCTCCTATATTTTACCGACAATGCATGAGGCCATAATGGCTCATTTTTCAATCGTTCAGTTAGCGTTTTGGTGGAGATTTTTTAATGTGGCGTGTCTGATGTGCGCAGCCTTTATTATACAAGGCTAAAATATCTCTAGTTGTTAGCATTTATATTTCTAGTGGTGCTGTCATTATTGCAGGCTACCTATGTCATTTTGCAACGCGAAATTAATGTACTTGTTATCTTTCATAATGATATATATTTTCTCATGTGAACGCAATTGACGCCACCTATATCGACCGGTATTTTGTTTTTGAGCGAGGTGTGTGTGCAAGACTATGTGCCACAAGAATGCATGCATTTTTCTGAACGAATTGAGGCTGAACTGTTTTCGTTAGCAATAATATGATCTACTCTGTAATGTCGGGTACAATATTGGGTAATGCACTTTTTAAGACCATTTTACTGTTGGCGTAATACTGTATATATACTGCTTAATTATATACATAATTGTTGAGAAATACACGATTCTATACAATTGTTGGGTGTTTTGCATAATGCCGATTTGATGAATATTCAACGCTATGTCATAGAACATTCACAGTGCGATAATTGTTGTAGATACAATGGCATGTGGAAATACAAGTGAAATTGTTTGCACACATGTGTTCAAATACTTCTCAATCGAATCAACATTTGTCGTTTATTAAAAGTAATACTATTGCCATTGTCCAACTCCGCCTAAAGTGATTTCACATTAAAAATAAACGTGAGTATGAAGCTCTGAACGCCGAAATGACAATCAAACTCTCACCAGAATAATTTCACCAATTCCTAAACAATTCGGACCGCTCGTAAGCCGAATATGCTGCTGAACAATTCTTCCAGGCCAGAGTAAATTCCTCCCATTGGGGGACCTTTCTTGGGTTGTATGACTTTATGGAGTGTTATCGGATTAATTGTTTATTGCTATATACAGGGTGTCTCATAAAAATGTACTCACTCTTAGAATCACGAAAAACCCTTTATTTATGAGCATATAGCGAAATGAAATACCTTCAAATACATGAGACAGATGTAATTGAAACATCCGCATGATGAAGCGTCTGCATTGGAAATGCTACATTCCAAGGCTGTGTCATTCTCTCAACGAAGACGATCCTGACCGGAGAGTCGAATTTTGTCACTGGTACCTGGCAAAATGTGCAGAAGATGTCGAGTTTGCACACAAAATTGTGTGGAGCGATGAAGCAACCTTCAAATTAAATGGTACCATAATTGTATACCATAATGGTACCATTACCGCCATAATTGTACGTACTGGTGTCCTGCAAATCCTCACGTAACAATTGAACACCATGTAAACTTACCAAGAATAACAGTGTGGTGCGGGATATACGCATTGGGCATCATAGGACCTTTTTTTTCAACGAAACTGTCAATGGTGAGAGCTACCTCAACTTGCTTCAGGAATTTGTTGGTCCACAAATTACAGACATGGTGGAGATTACAAGATGGAGCACCTCCCCACTACCATCGCGATCTACGAGCTTCCCTCGATGCAGTGTTTCCTGACACATGGATTGGACGAAGGGGCCCCAATGAATACCCTGTGTGTTCCCTAGACCTCACACCCATGGACTTTTTTGTGGGGATACTTAAAAGACAAAGTATATGACAACAAACCAAGGACAATTGATGCATTGAAATTGGAAATTGAAAGACACTGTCGTGATATTCCTAATGACATGTTTCGCGACGCTTGCGAATCCCTTGTTGCGCGTTATCAGCTTTGTCTGGACAATAATGGTCATCAGTTTGAACATTTGCGAACATGATTCTTCAATTACATCTGTCTCATGTATTTGAAGCTATTTCATTTCACTCTATGATCATAAATAAAACTTTTCGTCATTCTAAGAGTGAGTACATCTTTTTGAGACACACTGTATTTATTATTCACTTTTCGAACTCTCTTTCTCTTTACGTCTCCTGGGCGCTTCCAGTACATGGGACCACCGCAGTGTAGTAATAGTGCTTTCACTCTTCCCATGCTACTGGCTTCAGTGGCAGACCAAGGGGGACGGGGCTCGAGGGTTGAAGCCCCCCTCCAAATGATTCCATCAACTCCTCATAACTAAGAGGTTCCCTAAAAGAGGTCAAGAAACAGTACGTTTTCATAGAGTTTGTTGATATAAGCATTATCGCAAAGCATATTGGCGCATAATGCGTAAATGTGTGTATATATCATAAAACAAATTCAGCCCCCCCAAATCATTCAGCCGCCCAAATCATTCAGCCGCCCCAAAATTGCACTCTGGATCCGCTACTGACTGAAATCGCCTGTAATTATTATTAATAATATTATTATTATTATTGAAATGGGGAATTCATTTGTTAGCCGTCTGATAGCTTGTGAACTTCAGCCTTGGAAAGTCCACTAGGAGTTTATTGCGAGTGAGCAAACTACGGCACTTCAGACCATTCATGAATTTTATTCACTTCAGACCATTCATGAATTTTATTCACTTCAGACCATTCAGGAATTTTATGTGATAATTTTCGGCGTCTTATGTTTTTATTATGTGACGAAAAATGCAGAAATATATTGTCAAAAACCCCAATCCAACCCAACCCCAATATTTCATTCAATTTTAACAAAATATGTGAATTTTGGACTTTTTCGTATAATTTATGCATCCTAAGCATGTATCCAGCGACATTCCGTTGGGTAGTCACAGAAAAGTTGAATTTTCAGAATACGTGGGGAAAATTTTTCCTTGCTTGAGCCCTTTCTATAATTGTAGTGGTGCAGTGGCGGCGCCAGGATTTCTCCGGTGGGGGGTCTGAGGAAAAAGATACGGGACTTAGCAAAACATGAGACACTACACTCGAAATGCTCATGGTAGATGTGCCATTTTTGACTGTTGCTTCGAGACGCAATGTTCTCATGGTTCGATTCTGCATGTATATTTACATTAATTGTTTTTTCAAGTGAGTAGTCGATTTGTTGTGTTGATCGAACTGCGACTTGTGACCAGCGGACACGTTTTTCTCACATGCAACGCACAACACGCCCATGTTACCATCAGACATGTTTTCCTGGGAAAATTCGATTGAACATTGAATTCGTTCAGCCCCTTTGAGCGTGACAATATAGACGCCACTAGAACCATTATTGATGAATAATTCCCGAAAATATAAATATGAAGTGCATGTATGTATAATTCTACCTCCCCAAAAAGCCAATGTCACGTGCACCTAGCTTGGAGCGATTTGATCTGCATAGCGAATTATTGCAGACCATCTGAAACCCGTTGCCACGTTGTCGGACTATCAGGAACGTTGCTATATTTTCATTGTTAACGTTACTAGCGTTAATATTGTAGCTATATGCAGTGTTCGAGCGTATCACAACATCCTGAATACGTGATATTTGAGTAATTATTAATTAATATTAATTATTATAAGGATTATAAATTATTATAAGATTATTAATTATTGTATTAATATTAATTTATATAGAGGATTATTAATTCTTATAAGAATTAATATTATTAATTAATATTAATTATTATTAATTAATATTTGCAGCCATCCTAAATTGCAAATTATCAGGTATTTTGTGAGTGAATGTTTGTGTTATGTTGGGTTTGGCAAACATATGATGATGATGATGAATTACAATTATTAACAGAGCTAAAAATAATTAATTCCATGTGCAACCCATACAATTATATATCTGGACAACTTTTTTCACTGAAAATGACATTTTATGTTTTTTTCTCACAAATAAAATGACATTATATGTGAAAACATATTTGTTATGTGATCACATAAAATTCCCAACTCTAGTCATTATATTCTGAATGATGCATGTTTTGTAGGCTATTTGACGCTAAATACATACTCATTATGATCGCATGACAATTGGAAGCTGGAGTATTTGAAAAGAGAATCTCAGAATCTGAATCTTCTAAAAACATTCAATGTGAAAAAGAGTTCGAACTTTGGACTAGCCAAAATCGGAACAAAATCAAAGTTATAAATGCATATTTGAAACAACGAAACATTAGAAACAGGTCACTGTTAGAATCACTTATTAATATTAATGGTTGTGTTATATAATATTTCTTCTTTCCTTATTTCTATCAATTGATTGTGCGCGAAAATATATTTACAAATTGCATGATGAAGAAAAGTTCAAATTTTCTCAGTATTCTTCTTATTTTTTAGATAATGTGTTTAGTTATGTATATAACTAAGCACACACTCTTTATCCAATTAGGCGGGCATCTTCGCTTCGCTGAATTACCAAAGACGGGGGAGAGCGAAAAATTGAAATATTGTTCTTGGTTCAACATTATGAAAATCTCAATTGGCATTTTCGCTTGACAAAAATTTCGTGATTTTCATCTCAACTCGCTCAATTAATCTCATATTTAAATAGGAAATAACACCCTTTTATATTATAATTTTCGAGTAAACGGCAAAAATGTACCTCAAAAACGTTTTCTTTGATCAAAGAATTTTACGATGGTAGAAAAACACCACTATTTCCACCGCTCAGACGCCATTTTATCTAGTGAGGCTGTTCTATTGAGCTTACAATTGTGGAATTCGTTTGTGCGTTATTGTGGTAGTACATAGCTTATGGGTAATTAGAAAACATCTAGGACAAATATTTTGCAGGTGAGTGATTTATATACTGTATCTTTTAGTCCCCATGTTATATTTGGTTTCAAATAAAAGTCGGCATCCGCGGAAGTATATTGTGCGCATTTGTCGACAGAAATGGCGTTTATTTTTCTTCCATTTCGTGGTTGATATATTTTTGTATATTTCATTTTCATTTTGTTTTTCAAATGTATTTTAATTCTTTGCTGCTGTGCACCTGTTTATGAACTGTATTAGCGTTATGATGCTTAGTTTTGTGCTCCAATTCGTGTGAAATTTTGGTCGGGCAATTATACAATATTATTACAGTTTGCTTTGCCGTATAGCTTTTGGTGTATTTTTCCGGCATATTCTTTGTCATATATACGTGTTTTGACCATATGAGTGTGTTGTAGTGCTTGCTTCGGGTGTGCTGTGTAGTCCAGTTGCTTCATCGCTGAGCTCTCGTATTTGTTGTCTGTAGTTCGATTTTTTTCGTGGTTCGTTTACTGACACTGCGCTGGTCTCCCATAGGGGATAATGCTCCACCGTAACGATGCATTTGCAACTATTCATCAAGACATGTCTGTTGATAAACTGTTACAGCAACTTTTTCAGTATTTTTAACAGTTTTTGTATTGTCATCCTGCCACAAAATCGGCCTTTGCGGGCTGTCCGAATGAGGGATTTATATATCTGTTAGTGTCAGTGTTAGTACGATTTCATGGAGCTATCAAGGGTAATGTGAAGGTGAACAATACGCAGGAGTAAACAGTATATGGTTATGGTTTATATGTTATTATATGGTTATGTTATATTATATGGTTTCCACCTGCATTAGCGTTTGTGGTGGGTGAGGTCTCTTTCAATAGTCTCACAGCCATTAATGTCGAGTGTTTAGATAGTCCTTGGATAATGAAGTGTTTTTATTTACATAGATAGACTTTGTGACTTTGATTTTCCGCCGACCGGCAATACAATACACCTACTGCTGTGCAGGTTTATGTGGCCCAGTTGAGCCTTGTCGGCAGCGATGGGGGATCATTTGGGAGAGGCGCCGCCGTCCAAACGCCAGAAATTCGGCGGTGACACGTTTCCGTCGTCGTTGGAATCTTCGACTAGTGGTGAGTCCGCTCTGTGTGTTCTCTGCATATTATTCTTAGGCCGACTCTTTCACCGATTCATTCGCACCCATTCATCTGCGAATGCGCGGTGTACCCTTCTCGACTCATTTTCATGCATTTCTCGCTGCACAGCGCTGGAATAATGCGTATTGTTAAGGGCCACTAGGCACGAACAAGGTCATTTATTTATGCTTCTACTGATAATGTTGATTTGTGTACATGTGTAGACGTATTGTCATAATGTCGCTGGCTTAACCGACTATCTTGTGCGATGTCCGTTCACCGGACACTCAGCACAGCTAAGAACAAGACCAATCAGCGGCCGAATCCGGTTCCACGTCCAATTGGCAAACAAAATCGTGGCCGCTTAGTTGGCAACAGTCATATTTAGCTTGCGTCGGCGTAGATTTGTGTCGGATATCGAGTGTGTATGTTTGTGTGTGCGTGTGTGTGTGTTATCAGCCGATATGCCGATGACATCGTTTGACCTCGAGTCTTCGCTGCCGGACGAGTTGATTGGCGACGGCTTGACGCCAGGCGACACCACCGGCCACTTGTCATCAGCGGCGGCCATGTACGCTTCGAAGCCGGGCGTCGCAGCCGCCGGCATAGTGAACGGAGCCGGCGGAGCGCCGACGGGCTCAGCCAACGTGGCTGTCGTAATGGACGGCCAGACGCAGATGCAAATGATGGTGAACAAGCAGCAGCAGCAGCAGCAGCACATGATGGCCGGCGCGTGCGTCAAGGGTCAGGTGAACTCGCTGCAGAGTGCCGGCGGTGTGGGCTCAATTCCCTGCTCCTCTGCCAACAAGGGCCTGCCGCTCGGCGACGATACGGCTGCTGCTGCGGCGTCCAGCTCGTCGTTGTTGCTGTCCAATGCGCTGTCGTCGGCATCTTCGGCGTCGTCCAGTCCTATGAAATCGACGGGCGGCGGGTCGTTGTGGAGCGGCGTGGGCGGCGGCGGTGTGGCCTCGATGGCCAACGGGCCGATTTGCGGCGGCGGTGTGGTGGCCGCCACGCGCACAGTGCCGGCCACACCGCTGCGCTCCGTCGGCCCACTGCAACAACAACAACAACAACAACAAACGCCGCAGCAACACATGATGCTGCAGCGGCAAATGATGCAACAACAACAGCAACATTTGCAAGGCAGGGTGAGTGACGGCGTGCAATTCCCACACTCACATTATGCCGCACGGCTTTCCAACAAGCAGGCGTTTAGTTTTTATATGTGTGGATGTTGTGTGTGTGTGTGTGTGTGTGTGTGTGTGTATGTGTGTGTTTGTGTGTGTTATTGTGTAGTTGGTTACTGCCTATTGATTGTAGAGTGATTTTGCAGTCACGTTGTGTGTCGTATTTGTTGCCAAACTCGATATTATGTGGTCAATTCAACATAAGAACATAAGCTGTTTCAACCACAGTGTAATCTGCAAGTGAGTCAACTGTATAATCTCCTCATTTGACGTGTTTGTTGATAAATAATGAAAGCTTCAAGTGCGTTTGTTTACTGAGGTGATTTTTTTTGTTAAGATCACATTACATCACAGCACAACACTTGTATCAGTCGGGCACAATGTGTGTGTGTGTGTGTGTGTGTGTGTGTGTACATGCAGGATGGTCACATGTCCACCATGAACATGCAGCATGTACAGCGACAGCAACACTTGAGGTTCTCCAACCAACAAGCACAGCCGCAACATCAACAAGCGCCTCCACAGCAGCGTGCTGGCGTAGCGTTATCAGTTAGCAACGGCGGTGGTGTGGTTACTTCCGTGTCGGCCGGCGGCATGTACGTGTCGGTCGGCAGTGTTGGCGGAGCAGGCGGTGTTGTTGGTGTTCCTCCGACAGCCGTCACTCCCGACCACCATCATCACCAACAACATCAACATCAACAACAACAACAGCAGCAGAGGTTTGTCGGTGCGACGGCAATTGGTCCGACAATGACTGCACCGACAACGCTCGCCTCCGTCTCTGCCGCTCAGCGACCGCCACATCAGCCGCCGCAGCATCAGCAGCCGCAGCCGCCGCCCTCCACCGGCGACCCGGAGAAGCGCAAGCTGATTCAGCAGCAGCTGGTGTTGCTGTTGCACGCGCACAAGTGTCAGCGACGCGAGCAAACCGGCGGCGAACAGACCGAGGTGCGTGCATGTGTGTGTGTTTCACGTGTTCGGCTGCTGTGTCCGCTTGTGTGTGTGTGTGCGTGTGTACAGTGTATTACTGAACCATTTTAATCAAGTGTGTATTGATATTCAAACTTGGAGTGTTTGTGTGTTTTGCAGTGTCGTCTGCCGCACTGTCAAACGATGAAGGACGTGTTGAACCACATGACGTCGTGTCAGGAGGGCAAGTCGTGCAAGATGCCACACTGTGCGTCATCACGCCAGATCATCACGCACTGGAAGAGCTGTCGACGCGCCGACTGTCCCGTCTGTCTGCCGCTCAAGCAGGCCGAGAACAGACGCGGTCAACAACAACAACAACAGCAGCAACAACAACAACAACAACCGCCGCCAGGAGTTACCGCCGCTGCCGCAGCCGCAGTTTCTCGACTATCTGGCGTTGCGCCGCAGCAGCCACAGCAAGCAGTGCCGCAGACCAATGCCAACACGGGCGGTGGCGGCGTGCACACGCAACAGCCAGCGGCGGCCGGCGGTGTGTTTGCCGCCGGCTCTCTCAATCAGCATCAACAACAGCCTCAACCAGCTCAGCAGCAGCCACAAGGCGGTCACCTGGCCAGCCAGCTAAACGGACCGCTGGTTGCGCCGCTGAATAACGTGGCCGGAGTCGCGGCGGCCGCTCCATCGCCTGGCGCCGGACCGCAACAGCAGCAGCAAGCCACGCCCACTGCGGCGACGGCGGCGGCCGCTGCTGCTGCCGGTGTTAATAATCCTCAGCTAGCCAATATCAATCACTATTTGTCGAACAGAATCGACCGGTTGCCGGGCATGTCGTACAACGAGCCTGCCAGCGGCGCCACCGCCGCCTCAGACGCGTGCAACAACACTGCCGTGAGTAATGCAGTGTATGTGTGTGTGTGTGTGTGTTGTGCCGGTGCTTGCTGGTTCAATTTCCCATCCGGTGGTGTTTTTGTGCAGCGACTTTGTGGACTCCGTGGTGCAGTTGTTAGCACACCCGCCTCACAAGCGGGAGGTCCGTGGTTCGTAACCCGGCGGAGCAGAATTTCATTGGGCGAATTCTACAATCCCACAGCCCCTGTCCACCCAGCAGAAAATGATGGTACCAGATATCAGTCATGAGTTGTGCCATGCATTCTGGGGAGGTGGCCCTCTCTAATACGTCTTCCGTCCTTGTGGCGCCATAGCGTGGAGAGGGTCGGTTCTGCGGTGGCAGCGAGCTGCACGGGGCACGCCTGTGTGTGTTCATAAGCTTCGGCTTCTTCCCGTGTAGCAGCTGCCACTTAGGCATTTAACCTTTAATTTTTGACTGTCGTGCTGTTAAGATGTTTCTTTTGGTGTTCATAATGTTGGTGTGATTTCGCACTTGAACTAAGTTAGTTGTGGGTGATTTTAATTGGATTTGTTTCCAAACCTGGCTCAGCATGCAATGCGCTCACACACATGTGTGTGTGTGTTGTTCTTGTGATTGCAGACATCGGGTACTGCCAATTTTCGTGCAATGCTGGACCCAGTGCAGGCGAATCCTGTACACGACACGAAGGAGTGGCACATGCAGGTCACACCAGACCTGCGCACTCATCTCGTGAGAAAATTGTAAGTGTGTGTGTGTGTGTGTGTGTGTGTGTGTGTGTGTGTGTGTGTGTGTGTGTGTGTGTGTGTGACAAATTACCATGGTTTTGTCGGTTGTAATTGGTCTAGCACGAAATCTGCGCGCAAGTGGTATTGTGCTACAGTTGGGCCACCAGTTTTAGTCATTGTCATGTTTGCTGCGCTACACACAGACGCAAAACTTACACGTGTTTGAGTGGCATTCTCAATTGACAGTATAATTCTCAATTGACGCAACCGGTGATACCTTGAGTTACAAACAATGGATTATTAGTCACGTAGATCAGTGTTTCTCAAGCCTTTTCTTGCCACGGCTCCCTTCAACTCGATGCGAGTCATTGCGGTCCACCAGAAACAGTCCGTGCCTCGCCCTATAAGTCCTTGTGCCCCATGTACACATACACATTCTCCAGAGGAATAAATTATTTCACAATTCGTGAATGCCAGACATATGTCCCACGTTGAGAAACACTGATGTAGATTCTATACATAACACTGACTCCATTGATGGTTCATGTATGTGTGTGTTTGTGTTTGTGCAATTCGACCATACACAACAGAGTTCAGGCAATATTCCCGGTGCCAGACCCTTCGGCAATGCTCGACCGGCGCATGCACAACCTGGTTGACTACGCCAAAAAAGTCGAGGGCGACATGTACGCCATGGCCAACTCGCGCTCCGAATACTACCACCTGCTGGCCGAGAAGATCTACAAGATCCAGAAGGACCTGGAGGAGAAGCGACAGCGACGTCAGGCGGCCGGCGCGGCTGCCGCTGCCGTCGGCGCCGGAGCCGGCAATATGACCGCATCAGTGCGACTGCCAGTCGCCGGCGCTGCGCAACAGCAGCAACCCTCAACGGCGGTCGGTGTGGGCGGCATTGTGCGTACGCCGGCCGGTATTCGCATGATGCACCAGCAAATGGCACCGCCCCCGCAGCACCAGCGTGTCGGCATGTCCGGCCTGCCGTCCTACAACAGTCTGACGGCTGGCGGCGGAGGTGTCGCTGCCGCCGGCTCGTTGGGCACACGGTTCGCCTCTGGCCAGCAGCCGGCAGTGACGGCCGTGTCTCAGGCCGACCAGCGATTGTCCGCATCGTCCGTCTTTCTCCAGCAGCAACAACAGCAACAACAACAACAGCAGCCGCCACAGAAGCAGTTCAATAACGGAGTGGTTGATTTGCCGACTGCGTTGCAACACCAGCAGCAACAGCAGCAGTCGGTTTGTGAGCAGCCGCCGCAGTTGTTCAGTCCGGCGTCTTGTGCAGGCCCGTCGTCGTCAGCAGCGGCAGTGGCGGCGACTGCGTGCTCGGTGGCAGTGTCATCATCGTCGTTGTGTGCGTCGTCGGTGGCCAACTCGCAGGCGGGCGACTGTGCCACTGCACCCGCCGCTTCATCGTGCCTTACCTCCTTCACTGCCGTCTCCGTCGCCGCCGCGGCCGCCGCGTCTTGCTCGGTCGAGGCCGACCTCAATCATCAACTGCAAATGGCGTCCGCATCATCGGCGCCCACCGTCAAAGTAGAGCAGGTAAGATTGACGTTGTGCGTTTTTGTGAGCGGCGTTATGTGTGTGTGTGTGTGTGTGTGTGCGCGTTTGTACCTCAATATCTGTTTTCACTTCTCACCCATCTTTTTATGTGGTCTTTTTTTGGTGTACTTGTGGTCATATATCTGATCAGCACCGTGAATCGTGTGCCATCGTGCGGCGTTGTGTGACTGCACGGTTGTGTTTGTGTCGACAGAACACTGCGTTCGACAATCTGCTACGCGGCGGTCCTGGCTCGATGAGCAACTCTGCCCGCCTCACATCGTCCGAGTCGCTGGGCGGCGGTGGCGACGCTGGCACGGCGGCCGTATCGTCCGAGTGTGCCATGTCTGACGCCGCCGCCGCCGCCGCCGCTGCCTCACAACAGTACAGTCCGTGTGTGACAGGGGGCGTTGCGTCAACGGCTTCAACCGCCGCCGCCGTATCGGTCGCGTCCAGTGCAGTCAAGCTGGAGACGGTGATCAAGTCGGAGCCGACGGAGTCGTGTGCCGCTGGAGTCACCGACAAGCCAGCGTGGAACTGCGCCGACAAGCGTCAGTTGCACACACACATACACTTTGGCTTTTGCTTCAAATTTCACATTTACGACATGACACAGCTTGCTCGGTCAATATTTGACTACGACTTGTGTTTATGCGTTCGTGTGTGTGTGTTTGCCTGTGTTTTTACAGCTTGCGTTAAGGAGTCGAACAGTCCCAAACCAAAACCGGCACCGTCGCCTGTCGCCAACAAAATCTCAACGCCGGCCAGCTCCTCGGCCATCGCCACCACTGCCGACCGCAAACAACCGCGCAAACAATGTGCGTTCTGCTCATAAACACACACACACACACACACACACACACACACACACACTACAATTCCTGTTTGATGCTTGTTTTTTGTTTGTGAGCGGGCAGCCGTGCTCTGCTAACCATCTGAGTCTGAGCAAAATTAATTCACGCGGATATTTTGTCCATTAATCGTGCCGAATTGGACATGTGTTCTGTGTTCTGTGTCTCACTGTTTACTTTTGTGTGTGCATATGTGTGTGTGTGTGTGTGACAGTGTTTTCAGCCGACGAGTTGCGTCATGCGCTGATGCCCACACTGGAGAAGTTGTATCGACAGGAGCCGGAATCGATTCCGTTTCGGCAGCCGGTCGATCCGATAGCGCTCGGCATTCCCGACTATTTCGACATTGTGCGCCAGCCGATGGATTTGTCGACGATCAAGCGCAAGCTGGATGCCGGCCAGTTCAGTGATCCGTGGCAGTATGTCGAGGACGTGTGGCTGATGTTCGACAACGCCTGGATCTACAATCGTAAAACGTCCAAGGTCTACAAGTACTGCACCAAGGTGCGGCGGCTGCTGCTAACATTGAAGCACATTACACAAACGTGAAAATTAGTGTGTGAAAATAACGTGTTTGTCGAATGGCAGTATTATTGGTGAGCTCATGTATACATGAAATTCAACGTGCAAACTAGTTCCTCTACCGGCCTTAATATAGCCTCATGTTTTGCTAGTTTTAATAGTTTTATTGTTGTTCTTTTGAAGCCGAAATGATGTGTGTGTGTGTGTGTGTGTGTGTGTTCATAGTTCATACCAATGTTTATAGTGTGTAGTTCATTACCCACAACAGACACAGAATCTTAATCAGAATCAAGCTGATGTTCTTAGGTTTTCTTAACCGGAGGTGCTCGGTTCCCGGTGCCTGAGGGTTTCATGGTTCCAGTAAAAAATTAAAAGTAATATATATTTTCACTATGTTCTCTATTTTTCCTGTTAAACACTTTGCTTAATTCTCTTAAAGGACTTGGAGTTGTATGAATGACTATTGAATGAACTTGTGTTCTTCGGCTGATTTGAAAACAGGGCGAACACTGAAAAACGGTTAAGAACTACTGTCTTAGACGGACATGTAATATTGTGTGTGCGTATGTGTGCGTGTATGTTTGTGTGTGTCAGTTGTCGGAGATATTTGAGCAGGAGATAGATCCGGTGATGCAACAGCTCGGATACTGTTGCGGCCGCAAGTTCACCTTCCAACCGCAGACTCTCTGCTGTTACGGCCACTCGGGCTTGTGCAGTATTCCGCGCGACGCCAAGTACTACAGCTATCAGAACCGCATCACCTACTGTGTCAAGTGTTTCAACGATATCGCCGGCGACGTGGTCAGCGAAGACACCAGCCAGCCACCCATGTGAGTGTATCCGCCGTCATGTGTGTGTGTGTGTGTCTGTGTGAGTGTCTCCGCCGACATGTTTGTGTGTGTGTGTCTGTGTGTGTGTATGATTGTTTGTGTCCGTATATGTGTGTGCGGGTGTATATGTTTGTATGTCTTCTTAGCTGTGTGCGTGTGTGGGTGTGTGTGCATTTTGGTGTTGATTAGAGTGTATTTGTGTGTGTGTGTGTGTGTGTGTGTGTGTGTGTGTGTGTGTGTGTGTGTGTGTGTGTGTGTGTGTGTGTGTTTATCCGTATATGTGTGTGTGTGTGTGTATTTTTGTGTTTGTGGGAGTGCGTGTATTTGTTTGGATGTGTATGATTATGTATTTGTGTGTGTGTGTGTTCGTGTGCTAGGTCGATCAAAAAGGAGGCGTTTGTCGAGATGAAGAACGACAAGTTTGAGCGCGAGGCCATGGTCGAGTGTTCGGACTGCGGTCGTCGACTGCACCAGATCTGTGTGCTGCACATGGACACTATCTGGCCTCAGGGGTGCGTATTTGTCTGTCTGTCTGTCTGTCTGTCTGTGTGTATGTGCACTTTGATTTCTGTCATTTGCTCGGCGTTCGCTATTCTTCAATTGGTAAGAATGCGCGGCGTCCAATGCGTTTTTATTTACGGCGCATTTGATGTCAGAGGTGTGTCTTTCAAATAGTAAAGTATCTAGTGTGTGATATTGTGATAGACACACACACACACACACATACACATGCACATTGGTAGGCACGGACGTTTTGTTCAATACACGCGCACGTACGATAATTGGCAATGTTTGTGTGTGTGTGTGTGTGTCCGTGTGTGTGTGATAGATTTACATGCGACAATTGTCTGAAAGCCAAGTCGGTGAAGCGCAAGGAGAACAAGTTTGTGGCGCGCCGCTTGCCGCAGACCAAGTTGGGCACGTACATTGAGAACCGAGTGAACAACTTCCTGAAGAAGCGCGAGGCGGGCTCGGGGGAGGTGTTTATCCGTGTTGTATCGAGCGGTGACAAGGTGTGCGAAGTGAAGGGCGGCATGAAGACCAGGTGATTGTCTGACGATGCTCTGTTTCTCCGGCTCTGTGCGGCGCTTATTCCTACTGCATTTTGTTGTTGTTCTGTGTGTTCGCTTGTGACTTGTTTCTGTTTGATTCGCTCAGCCGCGGTGAGTTTGCCATTCCAGTACAAATGTCAGCGTGTGTAATCCCTGGATATCTTGAAGAGGTGTGTATATCATTCTATCATTCTGTCGTGTTGTTCAGGTTTTGTGACGCCGGTGAAATGCCGCACAAGTTTCCCTACCGTGCCAAGGCGCTGTTCGCTTTCGAGGACATTGACGGTCACGAGGTGTGCTTCTTCGGCATGCACGTGCAGGAATATGGCTCCGAGTGTCCGCAGCCCAATCGGCGGCGGGTCTACATCGCCTATCTGGACTCTGTGCATTTCTTTCGACCGCGCCAGTTTCGCACGTCGGTCTATCACGAAATTCTGCTGGCCTACCTCGACTATGCCAAGCAGCTCGGGTTAGTGCTTCTCACGTGTCAATTGTGGTTGGCATTGTCAATTGTCGTTGGTGTATGTCGGCTTTCATTGCATGTGCGTGCCTACTAGCGGCGTCTTGATTGTGTATGTGCGTGCGCGCTTGTGTGTTTGCTTGGCAGCTATACCATGGCGCACATCTGGGCGTGTCCTCCGTGCGAGGGCGACGACTATATATTCCACTGTCATCCGACCGACCAGAAGATTCCCAAGCCCAAACGTCTTCAGGAGTGGTACAAGAAGATGCTGGACAAGGGCATCATCGACCGCATCGTCATGGACTACAAGGACATTCTGAAGCAGGCGCACGAGGACGGCGTGGTCAGTCCTGCCGAGCTGCCGTATTTTGAGGGCGACTTTTGGCCGGGCATTTTGGAGGAGAGCATCCGCGAGCTCGACCAGGAGGAAGAGGAGAAGCGCAAGCAAATGGAGGCGGAGGAGGCGCGCGCCGCGGCCGCCGCCGAGCCCGAGCTTGATGGCCTCACGCCCGAGGGCAAGAAGAAGGGCGCACAGAAGAAACAGAACAAGAAGAACACCAAATCGAAGACCAACAGCAAAAACAAAATAAAAAAGTCGAATCAGAGCGGCAGCGACTTGTCGGCTAAAATATTCTCAATGATGGAGAAACATAAGGAGGTGTTTTTCGTGGTTCGACTGCACTCAGCACAATCGGCCGCCAGTCTCCAGCCAGTGCACGACCCAGACACGCACATCTCGTGTGAGCTGATGGACGGTCGCGACAACTTTCTCAGCATGGCGCGCGAGAAACATCTGGAGTTTTCGTCGCTGCGACGCGCGCTGGCCGCCACACAGCACATGCTCTACGAGTTGCACAACCAGAACCAGGAGTCGGTGGTGTACACGTGCAACAGTTGCAAGAGCAACATTGACACGCGCTATCACTGCACAGTCTGCGAGGTCGGTGCCGTTGTTGTGTTTGTGTTTTGTCTACTGTAATTTTGTAACTTAGTACACACGCGCACACAGTCGCAACATAAACTATAAAAATGGCAATATTGCTTGAGCCGCAGCTCTTGAAACCAACATCAGATTTCTGTATGGCACATGACATTTAAACAATATTTACATACAAAAACAATCATAATGTAAGTGGAGACAATCAAAAAAAGGTTACAGTACAGCAATTGGAATTACGCTAACACTGTGTGTGTGTGTGTGTGTTTGTGATTCGGCAGGACTTTGATCTGTGCGCTACGTGCTACGCCAAGGAGCGACATCCACACAAGATGGAGAAACTGGGCTTCGACCTGGACGACGGCGGTGCGTCGGGCGAGCAACGCGGCCAGCCTTCGTCGGAAATCCGACGTCAATCGCTCGAGCGCTGTATCAAATCGCTGGTGCATTCTTGCCAGTGTCGCGACGCCAACTGCCGACTGCAGAGCTGTCAGAAAATGAAGCGCGTCGTGTCGCACACCAAGTCGTGTCGCAAAAAAGTCAACGGCGGCTGTCCGATTTGCAAGCAACTGGTTGCCGTGTGCTGCTACCACGCCAAATGTTGCAAGGAGGACAAGTGCATGGTGCCGTTCTGCAACAGCATCAAGTCGCGGCTGGCCAACCAGCAGATGCAGGCTCAGTTGCAGAGCAAGGCGCTGTTGCAACGTCGCATGGCTCAGATGCGCAGTGTGTGTGCTGCCGCCGCCGCTTCTTCGTCCAATGCGCCGGCTCACGCTCAACCCTCATCTGCCGTGATGAACATGCCGGCGGCTGGCGGCGGTGGCGGTGGAGACGTGGTCGGCGTGGCAGGACATGTGCACATGACGTCGATGGCAGCAGGAGGCGGTGGAAAGCCGGGCGGGCCGGCCATGATGCATCAACAACAACAACATATGCATCATCAACAACAACAACAACAGCCGCCGCATATGCAGCAGCCGTCGCATAATGTACTCATGGCTGTTAGACAGGTACGAGTTTGTGTGTGTGTGTGTGTGTGTGTGTGTCGTGTATACGTCTATTTGCCCGCGTATAAGTCACCATTTTTAGTGTAGATTTTCACTTTATAATAGGGCATATCTTATACATGGGGTAGTAAGTCTTTTGGCACCACTATGTGCCTTTTTCCAGAATGTTTGTCCAAGAAATTTGTTATAGACGATAAAAGTTATACACGAGATAAGTTAGATAATAAGTTATACACGAGAAAATACGCTAGTTCGGTTTATTATGGTTCCATGGCTTGTTGTATGTATGGCTTGTGTTACATCACATCTGTGTGACATCTTAGATTAGCATTATTGTTGAAATCCATGAACACGGTGGAATAGGAAGAGTGTGAATGCTGTAAATTACATTATTCTAATCCCCATGCATCTTGATCATCAACAAATACAAAGAGAGAAGAGTAAAAAGCCAAATGTATAAATGACCTACCAATAAACATCCTATAGGATTTGAAAGTGTGCTGCTTTGAATATTTGGTTTGCATAAGGCATGTGCCGCACACAGTGTATTTGCTCATACAACCAGTACCTGCCCGGACAGGTTCAGGAGGCGGCCGCTCGCCAACAAGCACCGCAGCAGCCTTGTCTCGGCTACGGCAAGAACAACCCGGCGATGACGGGCGGCATGGCTGCCGTGCAACAGATGAGACCGCGCGTGCAAATGGCCGTGCCGCAGGCGACGGCCGCCGGACGAGTTCTGCCCAGCATGAACGAGTGGGGCAACAGGTGTGTGCTTGTGTGTACCTGTGCTTGTGTGTCTGTGTGCTTGTGTTTGTATGCTTGTGTTTGTATGCCTGTGTGCTTGTGTGTGTGTACCCGTGTGCTTGTGTGTGTACCTCTGTGTTTGTGTGTTTACCTATGTGTTTGTGTGTGTACCTGTGTGCTTGTGTGTGTACCTGTGTGCTTGTGTGTGTGCCTGTGTGCTTGTGTTTGTATGCCTGTGTGCTTGTGTATGTACCTGTGTGCTTGTGTGTGTACCTGTGTGCTTGTGTGTGTCTGTGTGTTTGTGTGTTTTCTTTTTGGCCAAAGTTTCGTTTTGGCATGTGATTAAGTGTGTGATTTCCGGTATGTCGGCATGTTTTCCCGGTGATGTGGTGTCGTGTGTGTAAATCTCTGTGTGTTTGTGTGTAGGTTCTCGGGTGTCAGTGGCGGTGGAGTGTGTATGCCTCAGCAAGCGGCCGGCCAGCAATCTGTCGGCATGCGTCAGCCAATGATGTCTGCCGCCGGTGGCCAGGCTGCGGCGATGCGTGCGTCGATGGCCGGTGCCGGACCGGCCGGCATGATGACGGCCGGCGGGGCGCACGCGCAAATGTCTCAACAACAACAACAACAAGCGCCGCAACAACAACAGCGAGCCCTGCCCGGCCTGCAGGAGCTGTTGCTCAGCTTGAAGAATCCGAGCGGACCGCACGCGCAAGAAGACGTGCTGCAAATTCTCAAGTCGCATCCACAGCTGATGGCCGAGGTGATCAGAATGCAGCAGCAAAAACAACAACAGCAACAACAACAACAGCAGCAGCAACATGTAATGATGCAGCAGCAACAACAACAACGCATGCCGGTGCCTGCGTCGGTCGTGGCGGGCGGCGTTGTCAATCCGGCCATGAGAATGCAACAGCAACAACAAGTTCCCATCAGTCAACAGCAACAATGGGCCGTCAAGCAGCAACAGTTTATGGCTATCCAACGCCATCAACAGCAACAACAACAACAACAGCAACAACATAATTTCCAGCAGCCGCAGGTGCCGCCCGTCTACGCGGCACAGAGGATGCGTCAGCCGCACGGCATCAGCATTCAACAACAACAACAACAACAGCGTTTCATGACCGACGGCTCGCAGTTTCCGTCGGCCGGACAATTTCAGCAACAACAACAGATGCAGTTAATGCAACAACAACAACAGCAGCAGCAGATGAAACAGGTGAGTCCTCAGACGGTGGCGGCGGCCGTGTCGCCTCATCAGGTGATGATGGGACCGCCAACGCCACAGCAGGCGCTCAGTGCCGTCCGGTCGCCGCCGCCCGGTGGAGTCGTGCTGCCGTCGACCGTGCGCTCTCCGCAGCCGATCGCCTCGCCGCGCCACGCACCGTCGCCACACAGGCCGGCGTCGCATTCGCCGCATCCGGCAGCCGGTCACGGCGTGTCGTCGCTGGCTGGCGGTGGCGTGGTCGATCAGCAGTTGTCCAACGAGATGATGTTGTCTTCGATGCAGGTGCCGGTGGCGGCGGCGGCGGGAGTTATGCATCAGCAGTCGTCGTCGTCGGGCTCGGCTGCCACCGCCACCGGTCCGCCGCCGGGTGTTGACAACGCGGCCGACAAACTGACTAAGTTTGCCGACACCTTGTAGCCGGCGGCGTTGCCATCGAGCCATCACGTCACGCTCGACTCAATGTGACTTGTTACGCTTGTGTGTGTGTGTGTGTGTGTGAGTGTAGGTTTGTGATAGCGGGTACGCTTGTTCTGTGATTTGGTTACACTGTGTGTGTGTCTGCGTGTGTGTGTGTGTGTGTGAATGTGTACGTTCGTGAGATTGCGAAAAGCTTAGTTTGCATCTTGTCATGCCATTATTGTGATGTTTTGTGATTGCAAGTTCGTGTCATTTTTCGTGCTGCTCATGATTTCGCAGTGTTCTGCTATGTGCATTGTTCCGTGTGTGTATGTGTGTGTGTGTGTAAATTTGGCAGTCGATCATTGACACATCATATACATGCATGTGCACACACACACACACACACTCATTGCATACATTGTCCTGTGTGTGTGTGCGTGTTTTGTATATGCTAGTATGGCTGTATTGTAATAGCGTTGTGGCCAACGATTGATTTGGTCGCTTGGTGCGTGTTTTTCGATGTTTTTATTATTTATGATAAGAGTCGGTGGTCGTCTAGTGCGCACTGCATGTGCGTGTGTTTGTATGTGTGTGTGTGTGTGTCATATGTGCACCATTGACTGAGACATTTGTGCATCGCTGTCCTTCGAGATTGTTACTTGTTATATTCGCTGCATGACGGCGCATGCGCATCTGTCGCCGTGTGATCATGTTCTCCTGTGTGTGTGTGTGTGTGTATGCCGCGTCATATGGTTTCTACTGTGGTATCAGTACAAAGCGGTGATTACCCTGGTTATTAGCGCACGCGCGAAGGTTGTAATAAAATAATATGTGTTTTAGACGGGTGGCTGTTTTGCAGGAGCACCCTCGTTGAACTATTCTCCGTGAGAAAGACCGCCTATTTTGCACAAATCTCAACATTTCATATAAAACACGGAGAACATGGATAATGTGTAATGCAACTATTATTGTATGATTTGAAAAGACAACGAGACGATGAAAATACAGGAGCACTCAGTGAGTATCAGCGCGCGCAGTCTAGTGCGCCAATTTTGTCGAGAAACTCGGTCAAGCAGGTCTGCCAGTCGATTGCCAGGAGTTCGTTTTTCAAGTTGGGCGGCACGCACGTGCGGACACCTGCCAACACAACCACGTGCACTCAGTCAGCTAATATTCGTCCATATTGACACTAGCCAAGAATCGTTCAGTTCAAAAGCCCGCTCATTTACTCCACAGACAATACTTGCAACAAATCCCACGAGAACAGTGCAACCAATATTGCCTCAAAACCAACAAAACCAACACATGAAATGACATCGTCAATTCGCTAATCCAGTCGTTCTTACCCTTACTGGAGCTAATGAACCCCACAAGTTCCATACATGCATTCATCGAAACCTTCGTGTTTGAAATATTACGCAGGGTGACCCAAAACAAGTGTCGCTCACAAAAACCTCGATAAAATCCACAATTTGAATTTCAATCCAACTAAACTTTGTACAAATAGGCTTTAGTCTATGCCTGACATGTATCGCGTGAACAATCATTTGGAATGGGTGGTGGGGTATACTTGCCTATTGATTGTCCATTGAATATGCAATATGGATATGTATATGTTTGTATGTATGTATATGTATATAGAAAACTATATCCTTACCGTTTCTGGTGAGTTAAAAATGTTTACTTGTTTTGTGTGTATAGTAATAGTAATGTATTGCCACAACAAGCACAAGAAAAGCAATATTAATTAAGTACAATAGCATAGTCTGTCAAGCCAATTATTGGCTTCTCAACAGACAAAGAAAAAAAAACGTGTATGTATGTGTCTGTGTATGTGTGTATGTGTCTGTGTGTGCACGTATGTATGTTTATATGTGTATATATGTTTGTATGTATATGTATTGACATGTATATGTATGTGTGTGTGTGTGCGGGTGTGCAGGTATATGTATGTATGTGTGGGGTGGTGTTGGGATGTGTGCTGTGTCGAGGCGCGTTGGCTCGGGTGTGGGGGTGGATGGTGGCGGGAGTGTGGTGGAGAGGAGTGGTAGCTTGGCAAGAATGGGGGGTACGACTGCAACAATAAGCAGCGATAATCCACCTGGGTTGGCTCCTGTTGCAGTCGTTCAGTGGTTGAATTAAAAAAAAGCCTGACATATCATTTGAGTTTCAGTGATAAATGTTATTTTGTCTTTGTTTTACTGGTGCTCCATTATGTGCTCCAAATTTCCGCCTCTTTGAGTTCACACGTTCGGACAATAAAAAATGAGCCCCATCAAAGAAACAAACATCGCTCAGAAAGTCTGTATTCTCATCAATCTTGTCAGAGAACCATCGACACACCACAACCCGCAAATTCTTGTCCTTTTGAGAAGCTGATGTTGGATTTGTGTCCTATATGGGCACACTTGCGGATTCTGGACCAAGGTCCTTCGAATTGATTCCCTAGGAATGTCAAGCTCTTGGCTGCGACGGCGTAATGACTTGCGGGGACTGCGCCCAACAGAATCTCTGACAGTATCAATATTGGCCGGCGATCGAGAAGTCCTGAGCCGATCAGGATAAGAAGCTTTATTGTCCTTAGCATTCAAGTTTAAGACTGTTACATGGGCCTGAATTTATGCACCCATCTGTACATGACCCTGTTAGCTGGATAATGACGACATCCAAGTCGTCTTTTGAAGCGCACCTGCACATCAACCATTAACTTCGTCTCAAAGTAGGTCTCTACACAAAACAAGTCTTTTCGTGAAGTGTCCAAGGCGTTTTCGAAATTTTTCTGTGCAATTCCACCTTGCAATTATTTCTCTTCATAAAACCTTATCAACATAAAACATAAAACATTCGGTTTAAAATATTATCCGACATAAAACATTATCTCTGTGGAGGGGGATCAGAATACCTCCACCGCACCCCTGCGTGTCGTAAGAGGCGACTGATGGGTGGTCGGGTTGTCGGCGACTAAACCGGCTCCCCCACTGGTTCCTATCAGTGCGGAGGGTGGCTAAACACCCTGCAGGACGAAATACAAAACCTGTCAAGGGGCGGATGAGCTTTTAACTAAAGCCAACGGCCATTTAGCTCGAGGGTGGAATATGAATTTCGTTGCCATAGCTGTGTGTCCCAGTCTTCCAGCGATGTTCCCATTCTCATCTGTTTAACGGGCTGCACGTTAGACTCTTCCTTTCTTTCCTTCTTTTCTTGCCGCAATCTCAAGCTGTGTAGGCAGGGTGAGGAGATGGATGGTGGCAGCGGCCTTATTTGCCATCGTGACTGTCAGGGTCCGTGTTTCTGGGCGTACTCACGGTTCCACAAACTAATTGCCTTACCTGGTGTGGCGGCACCTCCAGGAATGACCTTTTGATCCGCCATCTCAAACATCGTTTCATGGATTTTTCACTCACATTTTTTGGACTGTTTTCTATGGATTTATTGACCTCGGCATGTCCTTGGATACGATTTTGTCTTCACGTTGGATTGTACTGTTTTGGCATATTACTCCTCTGCGGCGACATCGAAACAAATCCCGGGCCTGTGTTTGAGCGGCGGTCATGTAGGGTGTTATGCGCAAACGTTCGCGGCCTTGCGAAAAACCTCCAGGACATTTCGCTCGTTGCCCAGTCGCATGACATTATCATTTGCTCTGAAACCATTGTGTCCAGTCTTCGCCACAAATCTGAATTGCTGATTTCTGGATTTTCAGAGCCTGCGCATATCTACCGTGATTGCAGACGCGGCATGTCGCTATATGTACGCAATGGCTTTTCTTCTCACCGGTACATTAAGTTCGAATGCGACTGTCATGAAGGCCTTGTCATTCGTGTATGTTCAAAGTTGACCAATTATTATATATTCGGCTATTACCGCAACCCGGACTCGGACGATTCCATATATGATTGATTCATTCGTGCAATGTCTGTGATCCAGGAGAACGACCGTAAAGCGGCCTTTGTCTTTGCCGGTGATTTCAACGCACGTCAGAGCGAATGGTTTTATAGAAGCACGACTGATTCACATGGTCGTGCTGCATTAGATTTTGCCAATATCTCCGGTTGTGATCAGCTGGTTACCAGTCCGACTCATTCATCCGGCAACGGTCTCGATCTGGTTTTCACTGATGTACCTGATGTCGTCAAAGTGACCATCCTCGCTCCACTTGGATCTTCTGATCACTCTGCTCTGAGCATTCAGCTCAATCTTCGGCAGTCTGTGCCCGTGCATACGATCAGAAAAGAGGTGTTCATGAAGTCACGTGTTAACTGGGACAATGTAATGAACGATGTGCGTAACATTCGTCTAGGTCCGATTTTGAGTAGCGACGACCCTGTATCGTCATTGAACGACCAACTGTCAACGATCATATCTCGTCGGGTGCCCGTTAAGAAACTTTCCTTCCGTTCCAATGATAAGTCCTGGTTCAATGCCGATTGCCATTCTGCCCGTCAAATAAAACAGGCAGCTTACCATCATTGGTCCAGGTCCAGGACTTCCGAAGCTTGGAATGAGTATGTGACGGCCAGGGCTTCTTGTGCGGCGACTTACCGGCAGGCCGAACGGCAGAGACACAGTTCTGCCAAAGAATTGTTGTCGTCGATGTCTGACCCTCACAAATGGTGGTCCACTCTCAAGTCCATCATTCACGGTGTGCGTACAACTCTCCCGCCTCTCCTCTCTGCAACGGGGAAGGTGGTGTCAAGTCCGACTGAGAAAGCAGATTTGCTCATGCGTCATTTCGACAGCAAACTCTCTCGTCGTCCTTTATCTACTGATGACACTGTATATGATAAACCTGCGTTGACGGGAGTGGCTTACAGATCTAAGGAAGTGAATAGTCTGCTTGAATCTCTTGACTCCAATGGCGGCACTGATCCTCTGGGTATGTTTCCCTTATTTCTGAAGAAGACTGCTGTAGCATTGGCTCCAAAACTTAGTGCCGTTTTTAGACGACTAATTAGGCGCGGCAGTTTTCCATCGTGCTGCCGAATCGCCAATATCACTCCAATTCCAAAAGGTCCTTCGTCATCCGATCCCAGTCAATACCGGCCTATTTCAATAACACCTCTGCTATCCAAGGTTTTTGAACATGTGGTTTGTCGTCGTCTGGCTCAATACCTTGAAAAACACAGTTTGCTGCCGCCTAATCAATTCGCATATCGCAAAAATCTCGGCACCACGGACGCCTTGCTCTCCATCACTCATATTGTGCAACAGGCCCTAGATCGAGGACAGGAAGCTGTGATAGTCCAGCTAGACTTTTCAGCCGCGTTCGATGGAGTCAATCACGATGGCCTGATCCGAAAGCTAAAGTCTCTCAGGGTCGGAGGAAGAGTCCTATCAGTTATGACCCAATTCCTTCAAGGTCGCAAGCACAGAGTATGTGTTGATGGTAGGCACAGTGAATGGCATGATGTTCACTCGGGTGTTCCCCAAGGGAGTGTATTGGGTCCTCTCTTGTTTAATGTCTACACATCAGATTTGCTCAGCCTAACTTCGCATCCTGTTTTTGCTTACGCGGATGATGTAACTATGGTGGCTACCGTTGACACTCCAGAGCGGCGACCCAATGTGAGTTGGTCACTGAACGAAGACCTGCGCAGAATATCCATATGGTGTGACACTTGGAATATGAAGCTTAACTCAAAAAAGCCGAAGTTTTGTGTGTTTCTCGGTCTCGCACATTGAATCCATCGTTCGATCCTTTGTTGGTCAATGGCTGCGCAGTGGAAGAATGTAACGCAGTCGATATCCTTGGAGTTCGATTCGATTCAAGGCTGACTTTTGAGAAACAGGTTCGTCGTCTTGTGGTTTTCGCTTCTCAGAAACTTGGAATTCTTCGAAAGGCATATCGTGTACTCAATGATCGTTCGATATCTGCCTCGTGTTTGCGCTGCTTCGTTCTTCCTGTTCTCGAGTACTGTGCTCCTGTTTGGTCGTCAGCTGCTGATTCGCATCTCTGGCTCATTGACAGAGTTGGCTCCTCTGCCAGCTTCCTCTGTGGTGGAGATGCATGCTGGAATCTTGGTCATCGTAGGGACATCTCCAACGTTTGTATGCTGTTCAAGATATTGACCAACGAAAGACACCCTCTACACGGTGCTGTGTCTCATCAGCGACACTTTGCTAAGGTCACTCGACTGGCAGTAAATTCACATTCGCTCTGCCTACAAGAGCCAAAATGCAGAACGAATCAGTTTAAGCGTAGTTTCGTTGCCAGCTCTGTGCGGTTGTGGAATCGGTTGGATGAGGGTGTGTGCAGGGCCAGCACAGTCCGATCATTCAAAAGTGCTGCCAACAAAGTTTTGAGAAATTGACGAGTTTACTTCCACCTAAATTATTTATTTATTCATTTATTTGAGATTTATTTTGAGATTGACCTATGTATTTATTTATTTATATTATTTATGGATCGTTTTGTGATGTGTGTGTATGTGTGTGTGCGACTATCGTGTATGTGTGTTTGTGCGAGTGCGTTTATGTTAGTGTGTGTGTGTGTGTGTGTGTGTGTTTCTTGCGAATTAATCTAGTCAAATTGTTGTTCTGCACTTCTCGTGCAGCATATTGTGCAATTTCTTTTGATCTAGTCATTTTCGTATGTATCATATTAATTGTATGTGTGTGTGTGTGTGTGTGTGTGTGTGTGTGTGTGTGTGTGTGTGTGTGTGTGTGTGTGTGTGTGTGTGTGTGTGTGTGTGCTTGGAACCTGCTTTTCCTTCTAGACATACTCACTATAATCGTTGTTTCTCTATCTTAGGACCCCGTATTTACAATAAGCTCTCCCCAACACTACGTTCTATCAATTCTATCCCTGTCTTCAAAAAACACTCAAAGAATTTTTTCATGGTTAAATCGTATTATACTCTAGAGAACATTGTCTATATTAGTGATGATTATAAGGTGTGAATTATCTCTCTTCTTTCTTTACCTTTCACTTTCTGTGTGTGTATGTGTGGCTATGTGTGTGTGTGTGTAGGTGTGTCTGTGTGTGTGCGTTTGTGTGTGTGTGTGTGTGTGTGTGTGTGCAGCGCCCTAGAGACCCTCTAGGTGTAGGGCGCTATATAAATATCTACCTAATGTAAAAAATGTGTGTGTGTGTGTGTGTGTGTGTGTGTGTGTGTGTGTGTGTGTGTGTGTGTGTGTGTGTGTGTGTGTGTGTGTGTGTGTGTGTGTGTGTGTGTGTGTGTGTGTGTGTGTGTGTGTGTGTGTGTGTGTGTGTGTGTGTGTGTGTGTGTGTGTGTGTGTGTGTGTGTGTGTGTGTGTGTGTGTGTGTGTGTGTGTGTGTGTGTGTGTGTGTGTGTGTGTGTGTGTGTGTGTGTGTGTGTGTGTGTGTGTGTGTGTGTGTGTGTGTGTGTGTGTGTGTGTGTGTGTGTGGATGGTGATGTATTGATCTGTCATGATTATGTGTGTCATATTGTCTTTGTGTATTTTTACTCTTTCTCTTATTCTCCACGTTCAAAGTGCGCAGGGGCTGCATGATGCAGTTTATAGCGCTTGCGCTCTTCCTGTGTCACTTTGTTCGTTTTGTTCAATAATAATAATAATATAAAACCGAAAAACAAAGACAATTAGTTAAATATTAAAGATTGTATGGATGTTTTTAGGAGAGACACTTGTTTTGGGTCACCCTGTATGAGAAAAATCACAAATCACGTACGATCAAGACAGTCACACAAGTAGGCTACTAATGAGTGGACCGAGTTGCTTGCAGCACAGATATCAAGGCCAAGCGATGTGGCGTGATTAACTACAGCCAATGATGACCAAGCAGAGCTTGACGTCACGAATCATACACTTGTGGGTGAACCAAACCGCCGAACCCCTGAATTTGACTCACGAAACCCCTGGGATTCGATCGAACCCGCCATACCTTTAGCCGAAACCACTGTCCATTCGTGTTGGAAGCGGCCGTCGTGCTCCGTCGTGCACACAACATCCCACACGAACTCGGCACCGCCGGGCAGAGCCACATGCACGGCGCTGTCACGTTCTTGCCAGGCGGCCCCGCAGCGGTCCATCACAACACGACGCTCGCTCAACACGTGGTTCAAGTGGCTCATGCGACTCATCAGCTGAAACACGTCGTCGCACTGGCCAATGTGAGCCATAGAAGGCTGCTCGCTGGCACTGAGCACGCGAAAATCCCTGCATTCTCGCCGGGCAAACTGCAAACACAACGTACACACCCATACACACAGTGTAAGCGTGTACATCTGAACCTGTGTATGCCAGATTGTGTGGGCCTGTATGTATGTAGGTGTGTGTGTGTGTGTGTGTGTGTGTGTGTGTGTGTGTGTGTGTGTGTGTGTGTGTATGGGTGTGTGTGCATAGCGTAGCAAGTAATGTTTCTATCAATACTTGCACTTTCATTTTGCCTGTTCATGTTAATATTCAATGTGATAGACCTAACTGGTGAATTTGCCAATTGCGCCGTGTTCAATTCAGAAGACAAATGAATTTCAATAATATTTAGAACCAGCACGCCAGTCAATTGGTTCATGTCTCACTAGGATATTTATCTCGTTATCAGGCATTGTCAATCTGTTGTCAAGCTGATGTTTGTATGTTTGTTTTGGCAATACATATTTGAACTTGAACACACACACACACACACACATTTCGTTACATTAAGACATTCATACCGCCCTTTCTATACGAACGTCTCAAAAGCAGTCACATGCAGACACATAACACACACACACGCATACAAACACATGGAGACGGGCCTGTTTGTCGGTGAGTAGAGTGCACGTGAACTCTAGGAAGCAGTGTGGCGCGTCGACACACGTGGCGTGCACGTGACAATCAGCTTGCTGCACGTTCAATCTTAGCGAGTGAAGTCGCCAGCTGATGACGCGCAACTGCACGCCACTGACACGACGCTGTAGCGCCGCAATTGCCCGCAACACGCCGACATCGTCACTCTCGCTACACACACACACACACTCACACTTTCTCATTTGATTTTCATTCGTTTTAGATATTTATGCTGCGCGCAATCCACACACAACACATACAAACAGACACAGACAATACATGTACAAACATTCACAAGCGCACACACATACATTCATTTTTTTCATTTATTGAGTCATTTGTATAGCGCAATACACACATCATGTCTCAATTGCGCTGATATATACATTACACACCACATACATTCATGTACAATCACATGCATATTCAAGTATATGTTACACACTCATGAACACACAAATAAGCTCAAGGACTATACATCTCAAGGACAGACAATTCATCGCTTAAGTCGGCCAACCCAGATACACTCACTCATTCAACGAGAGGATCTCCTCCAAGAAGGCAATATCCACATCGACAGCATCGCACGCCTTCTGCAGCTTAGTCTTGATTTTCTCCAGGTCGGCACAGTTCATCGTCATTTTGCCCATTCTACTGGAAAAAACAACAGCAAGTGTGTTGGCGCATATGGTCATCACCAGGGCCTTCTCAACTAGCAGAAAAAGTCGCAAAGACAAAAACAAACAGAGAGAGAGAGAGAGAGAGAAATTAGAAAAAAAGGTCACCAACACCCGGATTCATTTCAGTCTCTTCTCAATATGCAAACCTCGGTTTTGTTGCATGCGTCTTCAAAATACTATTGAACTTTAATTGTCATAGCTGAATATTTGCTAGAGGTGTAGAAGTTATTTACCAGTTTAACTAGCTGATATGCTCTACGTCAACCAGATTCACTAGGTTTAAAAGTCGAATATTTAAAGATACCATAATTACATAGCATCCTTAGAGCCAGGAGTCACAAATTATAACCGAACAATCCGCATATATTCAATATTCAAGTGTATTAATCCACACACAAAAATACATCGCATCAAGACTGATTATATCACAGTTTACGGTATTTACGGTAGAGATAGACGAAGACCAATTGAAGAGATATACAGACCTCTAAATGTATAATGAATGTGATATAGGGCAAAAACGCGCAGTGATACCGAAACACGGCAACATGAAGCCCTGAACGTCGGTATCTGTTATATGCAGACAAAATAAACGCTTCACGTCTTAATTGCGTTAGCACACAAGTGTAAATGAAATATATGCACTCTTTTGAAGTGATAAATATAATCAAAAAGCAGCCTTGGGATTATAAAAATGTTTGAGGTAATTAGTACATACAAATACAAGAACATCATGAATATATTTATTGTACAAGGACAGAGAAGTGGAAGGCCGCGATGAGAAGAGTAGGATTCACTGTGAGAATATAATGAAATATAGAGTGAAGAGAATTTATACAGAAAATATCAGTGAAATGTGTTACAAAGTAACAAATGAAGTGAATGAATGAAATACAGAGTGAACGGAAAGATCAAACAGATATAGACGAAGATGGTGAGGAAATGACGAGAGGAAAGGGGTAGCGACGAATCAATTCTCGGCCTTCAGCTTTGATCAAAGTGTAGAAAACTACCATGTGAGGGAGAAAGAGAGTTGTAGAGGCGAGACTAAAAAAAGAACAATGCTTTTGAGGATCAGGGAGGTTCGTTTCGTTGACGGCAAGAGGACAGAGAAGGGGCCAGACAACCGCCCAGACTGGCCGCACACAGACACGCAGCCCAGCCTTGAGAGCGACGCCGGAATCGCCGTTCAGCCTTGGCAAAGTGCACCAGCAACGTTGCGCTGACGTCACAGACAGCTGGGTGATTGGTGCGCCACCTGGCGAGGGCCCGCCGAAGCTGTTGCCAGACACAAGGAACTGTGAAGAGGATGAGTGCATCGTAGTGCGCGGTGCTTGCAGCGGCGTTGTTGTGTTCTAATTTGTACGGTTGCGTGTGTTTCGGTAAATGGTTTGTGTTGTGTGTGGTGACCGTTGGAGATTGCGTGTGAATATGTTGTGCTCAACTTGTCTTGCTGGGCCATTGCTATGTTAACCGTGCACAACACGGCACCGATTGCAACCGTATCTTCCATCGGCTCTGTTAGGTTAGTCTGTTGGGGAAACGACACACTTATTTTCTGTTGTGTTCATAATTGTGCCATGCTTGACATTTTTGCTGCCAGTTTCCGATACTCCGTCACTTCTTCCTTCATCATATATTGCGATGTTCTCTAGTTTTTCTAACCTTATATTTGTTTGCCGTCCGCTGGAGACGAGTGTGTGTATGCGGGTGTGTTTTCCATTTCTTGCATACTTTCAGCCTGCAATTTTAGCAGAGACAGTGTTGGATTTAATTGCGGAACTATATGGCAGACTTATGTGGTTATACGGCTTAACGATACGCGGATTTTTCGCTAGCATTATCGGCGCTTTTAGTTGTTGTTATAATTCGTAACAGCGTAGCAAAAATTAATCAGGTGTTTTGTGATCTGGCGCGAAATTGACCCAAATGACCGGGCTTAATTAGGAATGGCTTAATTGGCACAGATTGTGTAAGACTTTTATTGTTTGTTTTATATCGCTGATTGTGTGATGGTGATTAATCAGCACCTATGATACAAATTGTTCAATGCGATATTTGATGTTGCAGGTGAGATCGCGCCGTGTATTTTTCTGTCTCATCCAAGGTGAACGTGTTCGGTTGGGTGGGATTTGAGGCAAAAATAGATAGCGACTTGCCATCGACAGAACAAGTGGTTAAGGTTAAATTTGGATATTTTCCGTTATATTATATGGTCCGTTAATGAATCAGTGAAGTTGTTGCCATCCAGTGGTTTTTAATTAAAACTCGGGTAATTTAATAGGGACCATAGAGGAATATACAAAAAACAAAGCGATATCTCTGGCCAGAGCCGATGCGAGGCTTTATGCTCCATAATGGGGGCCCCATTATAAATAATGCACCTTTATAATTGAGGTACCTCAAATGCAGTTTCGAGCAGCCCCTCGGTCTCCGGTGGACTTACGGTACTTTTATACGCTACTTAATTATCAATTTCAATATCATGCGTGAGGCATTGTAAATTATAAACTGGGCCCCCCAATACCCAGGGCCTCCCGTCCGGGGGTGTGGCCAGAGCCGTTGCGCGGACTTATGCCCCCCCCCCGAAGCATCACTTGGGGCCCCCATTATAAATAAAGCACCAATTAATGAATATATTTATTAGACATAATCACATTATACAAGCTCAGGTGAAAACATCTGAGCAAACAGGTAAAGGCTATACATAATAGATATGATAAATTTTAATATCATACGTGAAGCAACGGGGCCCCTCAACATTCGGGCCCCCCGGCCGGCCGGTACGGGGGGCGGTTGCTACGGCTCTGGGTGTGGTGAACGGTTACGGCTCTGTATCTGACAATGCATTTCCATTGCGCTTCACGTTTAAAAGCCGCCTTCCACAAAGTGATATGAATTAATTCACTTTGGGAGCACTCAGTTGATTGTGTGAAGATTTTTGGTGCCTTCAAATAGTAACTTGCACGCCAACTGCTAAATTCCCAGAACGACCACCAACACCACGTTGCATGCTATTTAAACGTTGCATGCTTTTTAAACGTTGTATGCTATTTAAATTTGCTCACGCGGAAGTGATTAATCAGTATGTATACAAGTACCGATTGACTACACGAATAATTCATCCTGAAATATATTCACCTGTCATAACACAATCTACATGATACCAAATCTACAAAATACATGTGTTTGTGTTTGTATGTGCGTGTTTGTGTCAACCTCATGGGGTGCATTAAATGTTAGGCCCATTCACACACACACACATGTGTGCACTGGTGGTATTTTTAGCATTCTCTCTTGCATACACACACACATACACATGGGTGTGTGTGGGTGTGAACTTGTGTGTTTGTGTAGGTGAACTTGCACACACCGTATGCAAACACATCTATTTATTTGAGGATACACTGTGAAAAACAATAATCAGCAATGCCATATAAATATTTGTATTGATGCTCGGGTGTAGATTTTGTTATCGGATCAGATGCGTGAGAAATGATTACATTTTGATGAGTCAGATATTGCCGAATCAGATACCGCTATGGAAAACACCGAATGAGTAAGCTTGAATGTTATACATGCCATGAAATCACAGTCACTTCCTGACATTTTCTTTGATAGAACAACAAAATTAATTGAATCTCTCAGCTCTCTTGTGAAAAATGAAAATTGGTCTAATTAGAAGTAGGGTATAAGAGGAAAATGGTGCCTATTCTTTCATACTCCAAAATAGTGCACTTGGCATCTCGAATGTGTATGTATGTGTGTGTGTGTGTGTGTACTGTCGGCAAATTTGTACTCGGTGGGTTCTTTGTCTGTGCCGTTTATTGCTCACCATCCAGTTTGGAATGTGAAAGCACTTTGTGCGTGCGTGTGTGTGTGTGTGCGTGTGTCGTTGGGTTTTTTATATACCGATGGGCGACACATCAAAGAATTGACATAGTGTGTTTATACGCCCAATTTACTGTGTGTGTGTGTGTGTGTGTGTGTGGGTGTGTGTGTGTGTGTGTGTGTGTGTGTGTGTGGGTGCCCTTGCACAACATATACGTGATCTGGTGGAGACCACATTTGCAGTGGCTTGAAAAAAGAAAATAAATATTATACAGCATCCGACGTGCTTTGGTAAATTGTTAGATATCGTTCATGATATAGCACTGGGACGGCGTGTACCCAAAGCCACCAGGTACAATCTATTCGAGGGCGTAGATTTGTGTCGAGGCTCGGGGGGATGACAGCCATCATGCATTAGTGTATAATGATGGCTCAGTTGGTCAATTGCATGAAATTCTCAACCATTTTTTGTCGAATTGAGGTATATGCATGCTGTAATGCAGTGCTACTCAAAGTGTGGTACGCGTACCGGTGACGGTACGCGAGCCATCGTCTACCGGTACGTGGAGATTTTCCAGAAAAGTAATATAGAACAGTAATATTGAATTACTTGTTTACAAAATCGAAAAAAAATGTCAACTTAATTTTATTATGTATTCATTATATTTTTCCTGTATATATGAATATTACTATTATTCTACTATTATTATTAATATATGAATATTACTATTACTATTTACTGAATATTGCTTCACTTGCCGGTCCCTGACACATTGAAAAAAAACCTGCCGGTCCGCCACATAAGATAGTTTGAGAAGCACTGCTTTAATGGACTAAATAATATTGCATATAATTGCATACACTTGTCGTGTTACTTTAATACATGTATGTATACCCCAATGAACTGCACTCAACATAATTCTCGGGTGGTATAATCAATCCCCCAGTCAATTTGTCGGGGACATCATACCCCCATACCCTCAGCATCTACGCCCATACATTTTTTCTACACACAACAGTTGTATTTTGGTGCGCACGGTTCCATCCTATTGTTTTGTGAGAATGGCATTGTGTAACCGTGAGTGAGAGTGTATCGGGTTTGACCGAGTGCTACTTGGAACGTGCCGGTTGCTTTGCGTCCTCAGCATCCATGCTTCTCTCTGTGTGTGCATTGTCATCTGTTAAATTACAGAGCGCAGTGTGGGCAGACGTGAAGTTTCTCACACGCATCCCCTCTTTCTCTCTCACGCTCTCACGCTCTATAGTGTCTTCATATATCCACGTTTTTGTATTGCAATTGGACACACTGTGTGTGTGTGTGTGTGTGTGTGTGGAAGGAGTATGTTGCCTAGCCCATTCAAATCGTGTGTTGCTGGGAGTGAGTCATATGATCGTGGAAGTGTGTCTGTGTGTGTGTGTGTGTGTGTGTGTGTGTGTACAAATCGGTCGTGTTATGCAATTCATTCGTTGAACGCGGATTACCGCCGCACACATACCGATCCGTTTGGTTTGCGAGTGTCGGCATTGCATCGCCGTTGCTAGGGATGACTGTGTGCATTCTGACGTCATCTTGCACACACACACACACATACACGCTTGCAATCACACGTACAGACAGCAGCTCAACGGACAGTGCGCTTATATAGTGGTAGTGATGTACAATTTCGTTGACATTCGCTCGCCGATCGTGGTTGGTGTCGGTGGGTCCTGGCCCGGTGGGCCTTCGGGCCCACTGGGACCTTCGGATCAACGACGGTGACGGTGACTTCTATTTTCCGCGTGCGAGTGCTCTTGTACTCTCTCTCTCTCTCGCTCTCCACTCTGCTCTCTCAGATCGGATCATGGAATCATTGTGCTGTTGCTGATGACAACCGACATTGCTGTCCCGCGGGTCGATTATCTGCCGGCCTCATGACGGTGAGTGACACGACGCTTGTGTATATATAATGATGATGTCTATTGGTCTGTCTCCTGTCTGTTGGTCAGGAAGTTTGTTTGCTGCAGTGTGCCGCTAGTTCAGTGGTCTCTAATCAGACGTCCGTGCAGAACCGTAGCAATCGCTTTGCGAACCTCCCGGTCGAGGGAGCCCGATTGATGTTGATGTTGTGCATCATGTAGACCCCGCACCGGCTCTGGTGCTTTTCTGATGCTGGCATAAGTGAATCTTATTTTTCTGCTGCCATTATTTGTCGTATTGGTTCAGTTTTTAGAACCGATTCATGGCGATTAATTAGTCCATTATTCCCGAGTCCCAGTTTGCCGATCTAGTTTGACTAATCGATCCAGTAGTCGTGCTCTGCCCCGAAGGCGAGGCATTTCTGCTCGGCACTGGAAAAACAAACACTCCGTGGCGTCATGTGCGATTCGGGCGAGATTCCATGTGCTAGGCCCGGCGGCGACGCGTTGTTAAATGCCCTCGCCTCTCAACACGACCAGACCCCTCCGTCCTCTCTCTCGCCTCTCAACTGCAGCCTGCCTTTCACGCGACGGTCACGTGGCGGCCCCTACCGGATTCACGCGCAGCTAGAGCATGCGGTCGTCGCACTGTTCCTATTTCCCCTCTTGCTGTGCGCTAGGGCCCGGCGCATGCGCGTTGTCGATCGATCGGGTCTCCCCGCCGGCCGGCCGGCGTCCTGCTCTCATCCATCGAGCAGTGCGCTCTCTCCTCCTCGTCTGTCTCGGCGCTCTTTCCCTCCAAGGTGCGTGTGTATACGGTGCGTGCTCAGTATGTCGTGTTTCCGTGCGTGTGTGTGTGCGCACTTGGATGCTGTGCGACGGAGTGGCTTTGGTGTGCGTGTGCGTGTTTACTTGTAGGCCCGGTGATGCACACACAAGTGTTTATGCACTCATGTATGCATGCGTGATGTGTGTGTGTGCGGCAGTGTTAGTGTGATACGACGTGGTCATTCTATTGACCACATGCAGATGCTGCCGTTCTGGGCCTCACCAATACTTTCTCACGCTGATGTAAGTGTCTGAGAGAGTGTTGACTCCATTTCAAATCAGAAATCGGCAACGCAATTCCGTAAAAGATTATGTTTTAGAGACTCTTCTGAACTAAAGTGTGTGTATGTTGAAATTTTGATATTGGTAGCTGTTGTTTGACATGCTAACCTCGTAATTCAGAACGTCGATGATAAGTTCGAATTGCTACAAATCTAAAGTTTACCAAAGTTTATGGAGTAAGACTAAAGTTGATCTTTGGAGGAACCTTGACAAACCTTCAGAAATATACTCTTTGTTTGTACATTAAGAAAGTAGGGAACTCTGACTGTACACCAATAATTATGCTGAATCGTGATCTCTGCTCTCGACATAACCCATGGAGACAGGGTTATTACCATGGCTATAAAGATCTGCGTTATTTGAGATCTTTGAGATTCGCTTCGACCCCGCTATTCTGCTAAGCTACACGAATTCTTTCATTGCTTGTGGATGAAATCGAGTTTGTGAACAGAGATCGCGATGATTTCTAAATTTAAGGTTATAAATTGATAGGACACTAAATTCTCCGTTTGAACCCCTGTTTTTTTGACGTCGTGGATTGTTTTTGGGCCCATTTGCATGACGATTTTTTGGGCCGTTCGCTGTGGGGATATGTGTGTATTGTTTGTTTGATCAATGAGGTCGATAGTCAATATCGTTTGTTCTGTAGAACCTGGCATTCTTGGAACCTTCCATCTTGGTGGATTTAGCGTGTTTGCATTCACTGTTCTGTTTCGGATTGCATTCAAGGCCACACGAACTATTATCATAGCGGTGCATATCTGATCTGCGCATTCTTGGCGGTGCTAAGTTCGTTGTTCTTATATTATCACAATACATCACAAGCTGCATCGGCGTAGATTTGTGTCGAGGCTCGGGGGATGACAGCCATCATGCATTAGTGTTCAAAGTTGACTCAGTTGGCCAATTGCGTGGTACCCTCAACTATTTTCAGCCTATTTAATTACAACACACATACCCCAATGAAAAGTATAATGCGTGATATAATTCTTCACATATTTATAATTTCTTGCATTTTTTGCCTATTGTCATTTGCCTAATATGCTGAGTTCGATGATAATATACCCAATGAACTGAACTCAGCAGACTTATCGGGGGGTATAATTGCATATTCATACCCCCCAGCCAATTTGTCGGGGTTATATATACCCCGCATACCCCCCAGGATTTACGCCCATGACAAGCTGTATCGACACACAAGAACTAACCCGAACCTCCACCAAATTCCGAGCTCCATGGCGACTGAGCGAGGTCGAAATAATTAATTAATTAATTATTAACCAACGTGATTGTCTAGATGGCGCTTGTAACACTGTTTCATGTATCACGTATGCATTTATTGCAGCATCTATACCAGTTGTTCTATTACTCGTTTCCATTACTTTTTTCTATTTCTATTTTCTTATTTTCTGTTGTTTCTGTTATTTTCCTATTTTCTTTTATTTTCTTATTGCTATGTTCTTTCTTGCTATGTTCTTTTTTATATTATTAACAACATACAACAATTTACATGGTCAACGGACCTTTCTTAAGCGAATGACATTATGACATAGAATGAACACGAGACAGAGCATAAAAAACGGGCTATTATCGCGCATTAGTCATATTGTTCTGCGTTGTCCGTATCATATTCGACTTTTTTCTCCACAGACATTCCACGGCCAAGTTCAAGTCTCCTTGATCGGGCAAATCCTCAAAAAATTAACCCCTCTTGTGTTTCTTCGTGCTTTTTCGCACTATGCATTTTTCTCCTGTGAATGGTGTGTTCCTCTTTTATCCTTTCTTGTGTGTGCGTGTGTATGCTGTCCCAGTGTGTGCATGTGCTTGCGTCGAAGGCAACAGCAGCAAATGGTGTCATGCGCGTCCAGCGGTCTGGCTGTGATGTCGCCTAGCTCCTGCAGCGTGGCGCCTCGTCGCACGTGCCGCCGCCGCAGCGACGGCGACCTGTGCGCTGCGGTTATGTCACACACTCCACCACCACCACAACAAACACAGCATCACGCAGCCGTCACGGGCAAAACCTCGACGACGTGTGTGTGTAACAACGGAGGCGTCGTCTCCCCGACGATGAATGCCAATCCCCAGCAGCAGCAGCCACTCACGCGGCCCATCCAGATAGCCAACTGCGACAGCACCGTTGCCGAGGAGGGTTTGACCCACGGTGATGGCGACGGTGGAGATTTCCTGACGATCACCGGCGAGGTGGTGACGGCGTGTTGTGATGACAGCGAGGATGACCGTGCAGCCAAGCGTTGTCGCCGGCTGGTGAGAAATTCTCCGGACAATGTCGAGCCCGACTCTACGACCAGCTCAACGTCGACGGTGACAGCGCTGACAGTGGAGGAAGACACGTCGGCATCAGCAGCGGCGAGGGTCGCTGTCGTCGGCTGTTCGGACTCGGGCTGTTGCTCTGCCGACGGAGGAGAAAGTCCGACACCACCGCTGCCGCCGCCGCCTCCGCCAAGATTGGATCTGCTGCTGTTGGACTCTCCGCCGACCGTTGAGCCTACTGGTGACGAAGAGCCGTCCACACCGCCCGAACAGCCATGTTCCACCATCACTCTACGATTTCCTCCTCCGTCTTCACCGTCTTCGTCACAGTCTTCTTTGAGTGCGGGAGATTCTGCTCAGCCGTCTTCGTCGTCATCATCATTGGCGGCGGAGCACCACACATGCGAGTGGTTCGAGTGTGGCGTGCGGCATCGTTCAGCGGCTGAGTTGCTGGCACATCTACTCGAGGTTCACGTTCAGTCACAACGACCATCTCCGCCATCATCCTCGCTCCATCCTAGACAGGTGCGAGGGCAGGATAAAGGAGGCGAGGAGGAGCCGGAGCTGTGTCGGCCGCGGTGTTTGTGGCGTGGCTGCAAGGTGTACGGTCGCTGCGGCTCGCTCAACTGGCTGCGACGGCACGCGGCGCACGCGCACACCGGCCGCCGTCCGTACGGCTGTATTGTGAGCGGCTGTCAACAGCGTTTCTCCACGCAGGTGAGCGCGGGTGCATTCACATTCACGCACAAACACACACAAATACTGATCATGGACATGTTGAGTGTAGTTCCTCATGTTTCACCAAGTCCCGCAGTTCTTTCATTAGCCACCGCCTTCGACCTCAATCTGCCCACCCACCGGAAAAATCCTGGCACTGACACTGACACACACACACAGCTGGTGTTTATTTACCCTTTTCAGTTTTTGTTCGCGCATTCCTTTCGAATGAGCAGTTAGTTCTCGCACCCTCTGAGTTCTTAATAGCTATGATGAAAAAAATACAAGCGACGTAATAAGAAAAGGCATTTATTCGATATTCATTCATACAGCTCAAATTCCCATCAAGTTTCCTTCAAAAAATGTACGAGAAAAATATAATGCATAAGTAAACATAGTAAACATAACATCAGGAATCACAGGAATCATTTTCACAGGAATCCTCGCACCCATTAAGAACCAGGCTCGCACCCCTGGTTAAGAACCCCTGCTCTAGATCTAGGATGCTGCATAAACATCTGCTTAATGTTTGTGTTTGTGTGTCTGTGTATAGTTGATGTTGGAGAGACATGTGAACAGTCACTTCACGACCAGTTCGCCTCAAAAGCGACAACCGGACGCGGCGGCGGCTTCGTCCAAGCAGGATCGGCAGGCGCGCAAGAACCGACGTTCTCTGCTGCAACAACACCAACAACATCCCTACTCCGGTGAGTGTGGTTTTGAATGAACACACACACACACACACACACATTAGCTCAAATCATGTTCTCCTATATAATTTGGACTTCCGATTCTTGTGCGTGCCGAAACGAAGCCTGTACACACACGTTCTTGTTAGTACCAGTGACAATCGGTGTGTTTGTTTGTGTGTGTGTTGTGTGCAGCCCGCATCTTCGACTTTTGCGATGCCAGTGTGATGCAGAGTGTGCAACATCGCTTGCTCACCGCGTCTCCAGATTGCGCGCCCTCGGCACGTTTGCTCCTGCACGCGCAGGTACTAACACACACACACACATGATATCTAGATTTGAGGTGCTTGCTTGCTTTCCTCTCTAGAAAGTTGCAAACAATCCAGCTAAGTGGATTGTGTACATGTAAGAGTCCGATTTTGACAAAATGCAGTTACGAGCAGTCCCTCGGTCTCCATTAAGCTGGGAACCACATGATAAATGTCTGTGGGGCCACGTTGTCATAGTTGTACATGTTGGTGACCACGGCTGTGTGTTTGCACGTGCAGATATTGGCACGAAGGGTGGACACGCGGACATCTTGTGCCGAGGTGCTGGTCTTCTGGCCTCCCGCCAACAGGTCAGTTCATATGCGCATCCAGAACAGCGGTTATTAACCGGGGGTATTTATATGGGAACCAAAGGTCAGGACTTTCGTTTGTTTTTCTAGTAATTTGTGTCTGAAAAACAGTAAATCCAAGATATTGAAATACTCGACGTTCTGTAAGACATGGCCAATATTTGGATTGCTGATAATAATTGATGAACAGTCAAGTAAAGGGGTATGGACTTCCTCTCACTGAATTCAGTGGAGCAGGTGAATTTATAGAATTAACCAGTGCTGTTGTGGAAAATCAAAGAAAAACGCTGAAGGACCACGGGAAACCAGGATGGCTTGTTTTCACCAATTGTGTGTCTGTGTGTGTGTGTTTCATGGACAGTTTGGACGCTCGCTGGGTGCCATTGGCTCAGCTGCGGGCGTCCAATATCCAGGACGGCGGCGGCGGTGGCGATGCACAGTGTCCAGCTCAGCCGCACAGGTAGCCTCTCGCCAACTGCTGTCGACGCCGTCTCAAGTTCCTACCTCTCGAGCAGAGTACAAAGGCAGCAGCACTCGTGTGTGCTCTGTGTGTGTGTGTGTGATTTTGTATGTGTGTTTGTGTGTCGTGGTAGGTAATCAATTATACAGTCACTCGATGTTTTACGATCGCTGACACAACCAGCAAATTTACTGCCTCTCACCGCCCACTGACCAATGCGTATGTGTGTGTGTGTGTGGAAATTGACTGCCTGTAAGCTTGTATTTGTGTGTGTGTGTCGTAGTTTCATTGCGGAGTTTTCATTGCGTAGAAAATACCCGCATGGCAACCGGCCTTCCACTGCCTACATTAATGTGTTTTTTTTATTGGCGTTAGCGACATGTATGCACGTGTTTTTGTGTGTTTTCTGTCTCGATGATCAACGTATAAATTGTGTCTTGTATGCGAATTTTGTCAAGTCATATCATAGAGTTGTACATAAATGGCGCGGCGCTAGCATTCTTCACTTGGAACACACTACAATTCAACATCTAGATTATTTGCAGACTGTTTCAAGCATGTGTGTGTGTGTGTGTGTAATTAGTTTATCAGTGAGTGTGTGTGTGAACTCATTTTTTTACATTTGTGTGTGTATGCGCGCGTGTTTCCCATGGAAGATCCAGGTGATTTCTAGAACAAAATTTCACTGTAATGTGTATGTGTGTGTGTCAGTGCGTTTGTAGATTTTTAGTCATAGTTTCGACCAATGTCTTTCTTTTTTACCTTTCATAGCACGAAAAAATGTCGCGGGTGCGCTTCGAACCTGTGGCATTGCTGAAGGGCGCACACACGTAACTGCCCGACATACCTTGCTATGTACTCGTGTATGTACTGAGTTTTCACGTGTCTTATATACTGTCGCACTTTTGAAATATAACGAATGATCCGAGTGTTTGTGCTGGTTTCATTGGCGGCTTTGGTTGAAGCCCCCAGAAAAGTGTAAATTCCTCACAAAATCCAGATTTAGAGTAGTTCCATCTGATTTCTTAGCCCCCACATGAAAAGCCTGGCGCCGCCACTCGTCTGTGTGGGTTTGAGCTGAAAACTGCCGGTGTATTTCTGTGCGTGAATTTATTACCAAATATTACAATATGCATAACGCGATAAAATATAGCTGACAAAGCCACACTGCCTGTATATAGCCGAGAAACAGTCGAATGCGGCACGCACGTGGCACACTGCTAATAATGAGAGGGGTGGCCGCCAACGGCAGCACGTGCACTTTCGCGCCACGTCCCCCCGCCCCTCCCCACACACAAACGTACACGCCACAGTTTATCAGCGCCGCAAAACTAACGAAAAACACACTGTACGCGCATCGCCAAACTAGTGAATAAATCAACAATCGAACCAACTTAAAATATTGTATGCATTCATATACACAAAAATCAGCTTGCGCGGAAACTTACTGATACATATGTGTATATGTGTGTATATGTGTGTATATGTGTGTGTGTGTGTGTGTGTGTGTGTGTGTGTGTGTGTGTGTGTGTGTGTGTGTGTGTGTGTGTGTGTGTGTGTGTGTGTGTGTGTGTGTGTGTGTGAGTTAAAATTCTCGATTTAATGGATGAAACAAGGCATATCGGCGGGAGAAATGACGCAATTGAAAATACGCTCGTTTCTATAACTCGTCGCCCCGCGCCACAAGTGTATAAAAAGCCGGCGAAGTCGCCGGGGGACGCACCGCACGTGGATGCAGCAAATAATCCACCGTTTGGCAACCGCCGCCGGCAAATAAAATATAGCTGAAACGAACGATAGACCGAATATAAAGAGACGGACACACACACACACAGAGAGGGAAAGAGAGAGAGAGAGAGACAAACAAAGTGGAACATGTAACGCGCTGTGTGAAATGTCGGCGCGATGGTAGCGCCATCTACTCCGTCTTGTCATTATCAGCGACGGTGGCAGAAGTTTCAGTCGACTCTGACGGCTGCGAGTCGCAGCTGATTTCAGCCGGTTTTTGCTGTTGCGCGTCTTCGGCAGTCGCGGCCGCTGGAGTCTCCTGGTCGGCGTCGTTGTTGTCCTGTTCGGCGCCGTTGGATGAGGCAGCCTCTGTTTCTGCCGCCGCCGTCGCCGTCACTTCCTTCTGCTCTTCGTCGCCATTCTGAACCTGGCGCGAAAAAGCAAACATGGTAATCGACAGTCCCCATCTGCAGAACGGACGAATACGAAAAGAAAACATGGCAGACAAATGGGGCAAGTACAATAACAAACCTCTTCCTTGACACATTCCTTGGTTTCGCTAACGCAAGACGACTCCTCGACTGGTTTCTGTTCCTCAGCTTTCGTTTCCTGAAATCACAAAAAAACCAACATCACTCAGAGTGCTGAAATTGAGCGCGGTGATAATTCAACGTTTGTGCAAATCTAGAAGAAGAGTGGATGAACAGAGGCCAAGCCATATCAAACTATAACAGAACTTCAATTTGGTCTAAATCTACAATTGTAGTTCGATTAGAAGCATCAGCTTCCTATCTTGGACAATCATGGCACCGGATGTCCAGAACACCTAAGGAAACACTGGGTTTATCAGCAACACCCACAGCATCAGCAGAAACTGAATGTCATCCATTGATGAAGACATCATCATAGTTAAGTTCCATTCACCGACAAAACACCCTCCACAATGGGATCAAATAGGTCTTTACATATTTCTTGGCAGTGACAAGCTATACCAAAAATACACCTAACCCTAGTACCTGAAATGATGAAAATGTGCTTGGTTTTAAGACTAACTGAGTTATTTTAACTGAAATTATTTTTGAATCGTTCGCGAACGATTCAATGCGATTTGTTCTGGTGCGATAGGGCCACAACAAAAAGGCCAAAAAGTGATATTGTGGTCCGATGCAGCCTGCACTTTGGGTCTAGCACGATTATGTGAGATGTGCTGAGATCGACGACCTGTGTGAGGTCGAAGGATCTGTATAGATCGTGTGATCTGGTGAGATCGAGGATCCGGAGGAGAGTGGATCGTGAGGTCAGACGTGACCGGGTTGGAGTCTGAGGAAGCTCATAAGTCTCATGTGACAGCTGCTACACAAAATGCATAGCACAAGGTAAGGTGTACAAGGCTGGTAAGGCTGCATGTAGAGTGTGAGCGTCTGAACAAGACACGACAATGAGTCGTGCATATGCGATTCAGACGAAGGCAATTCCCTCACGGCAATATAAAACATTCATTGTGCATTATTAGACTTACCCATACACATTGAGATTCAAGTAATAAGCCCAGAAATGCCAACAAACGAAATGGAACGAAACGATGACGATGGGATAGAAGCCGATAACCCTGGTGTAGGAGAAATTCACACCCATCACTAGCATAGACTTCATATTTCGTCCGCAACTTCACGGAAACTGGGCGTTTCCTCGTGCACCAGGCTCCTATGCACACATCCAGGTCCACTAGCGTGCTACGACTCACGTTCGATTCCAAACTACATATTAATCCACATTGGTGTCGAAGTATAAATAAATCCAATGGTAACTGATAACTTTGTTTGATATCGTGTATCTGCCCCTCACAGATTGAAGATGCACTGATGATGGCGGAAGCGCATAGGAAGGTGATAGATGCTTCCTTTTCTGCTTCCTGAAATACTCGACTACAGGAGGGCTGATAGAACGACTCATCAAGTGGCCACCCATTGATTGATGGACAGAAACAAACGTGTCGATAACCACAATGGACCAAACATAATCACCCTAGTGCAAATTCTCTTTCTCTAGCGCAGTGGATGTTAACTTGGGTTCCATCGAACGCAGCGTTTCGATGGAACCCAAGAACGCAGCGGTTCGGAGTCAGTTTCAGAGGTTCGGCGTTTTGGTTCACCCACTCGTATGATTCGTGACTCTGATTGGTCATCATTGGCTGCAGCTAATCGCGCCACATCGCCTGTGACTTGTGACTGTCTTGATCGTACGTGATTTGTGACTTTTCTTATAATAGTTCAAACACGAATGGTTCGATGAATGCATGTATGGAACATGTGGAGTTCAGTGGCTCCAATAATGCCAAGAACCACTGATCTAGCGGGACGGCCTCACCTCGGCCACGGCTGGAAGCTGCTGCGTCGTCTCTTGAGCCCGCTGCAACACTGAATGCACCAATTCACGACTGACCGCCTCGACAGCACCAGACTGCGATAGAAATCACACCTCCACATATATCGACCACACACGACCGCCAACCAGACAACCAACACTTTGTTCCTCAGGGCCGGACGACAAAACACGCAAGTACACCAAATCTCGCAATGATAAGACGCTACTTCAGGATTCGGACTTTCGCTTAACACAGGAAATAAAGGCGAGCGAAATGATGATTACTATGAATTTTTTTCGTTATCAACAGATCTCTCCTAGTCAATATCGATGGTGGTCCAATTTGGGGATTGACAAACATGCCTGCGGCTACAATGTTTTCAGTGTTCGCAATAGGGAATTCGTGATTGTCTCTCTGAAAAGAGCCGTGATATGTTTCTGAATCAGCGGCCATAAAAGATTCAGTTCACCATTGACTGAATGCATCGTAGACTATCTCCTCTGAAGACATCAATAAGCGAAAGCGGACAAAGGAATAATTAAATCATACCGGCGCGCCAAGGACACATCTGAGCTGCACAAGTGTCACCGCTACTGTCTAAATGTTGATGGTTTCAAGAACTTCTTGTACGACACAGCCACCTCGCGCAATATTGTACCTCTGCCAATATTGATGGCAACATCAGTAGCACTTTGTGCTTACCGATTCCTCCATGAGAAGAAGTGAAACGGAAGTAAGTCCTAACAAAACGCGACAGAGACAATACCTCTAAAACGATATCTCAAGTCTACTGACTAAGAAAATCTGATAGCCTACATCACCAATAGGAAAAATAGAAATCAAATAGTCAAATAATCGCATAAAAAGCTGAATATTGTTGTAATGAGTAGTTTAGCATTGAAAAATCAAATTTCATATTGCTAGCATTATGTCGCAACTTTTGATTCGATACTTCTGTATGTCGTGAATTTTTTTGTACCCGTGGGTCATTAGTCTGAGCTGCGTGTGTGTGGTGGCTAAGCGATAATGAAAGACTTTCCCAAGGTGGCTTCCTACCATTCTTTCATGGTTACACATTGATAGCTTAGGTATCTGTTTGACTGTCTATGCGACAGGTTAGTGAAGAACGGCGCACCGCCAGACACGCTTCATTACTTCGTACTTGTTCGCCACTGACACACGACTGATTGCAGTGTGTTGGTGGTCGACGACCATCTGTGACAGACGAGGTCGCACTGAACCAGTGTGCGGCGATACGGTCATTACAAAGGCAAAAAAGGTGACCGCCATAAAGTCAAGATTGACAAAGGAACCCGAGAGGATGAGCGATTTCAGGGAGCAGTATGCATGTACCACATGTCTACCAGTGAATTACTGGGCTGCGAATGTTCACACAGCCAAAAAATACTCGTTCACATCTGAAAAGGTTAACAAAGGGGTGACGTAAACCAAAAGAGAGAAAACGAATCAAATGAAAGAAATTGAATCAACCAATCGCAAACAGAAATGATCAGCGGGAATATGTTGCGATGTTTGTTTCGAAAAGTTTCACATTGACGCCTCAAGTGTACATCCGCTAAAACTATTGAACACTTCGGTAATTAATTAAACTAATCTTTTTCATCAGCAAAAACGAAACAAATACGATGGAGCACCTGGAAGAGTGGAATAAACTTCCAAATAAGGCATGCAGATGGTATAGGGACCGTGAAACACACATTGGAAAAACGCTATATACTGTGTAAAACAGCCCAGTGGAGCAAAAGTTCACATCTCAAGTCGGGTTTTATGGTTCGAATCTGTTAATTCGAACACCTCTGTCACAGCCTACCGAGAATCCAGTTGAGTGAACGGTATGAATTCGTGTTAATGGATCACAAACATTGCGACTAAACCACGGCTAACATCGGCCAACCACCTGAGAGTGTTCAGCTATGGAGCTCTAATCAGCTCTCGATTCTATTCTAAACTACTCTACTAAGGGATGCACTAGATTATGTGGCACGCACAGAAACAAAAAAAAACACAGCTTGCAATAGTGTTTGGTCGTCCAACCCTGGAAGAGTAATGACAGAAAAAGCAAACAAACCAAAAACGCTATACAAATGATGACAAAACAAATGAAAATCAGCCAATACTCTGTTAGTGTCTCACTCACACTCAAAACAGTCATGACACGGAAACTCACGAAGATTAGTCCAAATTGAGCAGGTTTCGAAATTAGACTGCGTTATATATAAATGATGGACACCCGATTGTACAAACATCCGGAGCATGCAACAAACGAAAACTTCAAAATTTGGAAATCGCGCTATGAATATGATAAAAATAATTCACGTACATGTGAAACTGTGTGAACAAAACTGTTTTGTCCTGTAGTGTCATGATGTACAACGAGCGCATCAATTGGAAACAACATGTAAGGATGAGACCATGAAGGAAGGCAGACGGACAATAATGCACATCACAAACAAGTGTAGATGCAGTAATAACACCACATCAGAACACGAGACTACGCTACCAAGCAAGACAACTGGAACCATCATGCACGTGCAACAATGAATCTCTACAAACTGAAGGGTACCTCAACAGGGGAATCTTTGGATGCCGGTTCCTTATCAGCGCTTTCAGATGGGGCGACAGCGGAGGCCTCTGCAGACTCAGCGGTCTGCACAAACACATATGTATTCATATATATAACACCGGCTTTTACAGAGGATTGCATCACAATCGAAAAAAACTAATAAATAAGCTTTAAGAATCGAGTCACGTAACCGAAGACTGTAGGAGTGCGCGAGTACTGATACAACAAATGAGAAACAGCTTTAACATAACAGACAATTAGACTAAGCAATTCGACTGAAAAAAGACAAGCGCAAACCTTGTCGTTTTCTACGGCTGCAGCGGAGGCTGACGCAGAATCGCTGGTGGCTGCATCATTGGTGGCGGCTGCTTCGGTTTGTGAAGACTCTTCCTCGGTGGACTTCTCGCCAGACTCGGCCTGTAAAAACCACGAACCAATTTAACGCATACGGTCATAACCCTGACCTTGTGAACTACCAGAAAAGGTTGAATGACCGCAATCGACGATACCTGTCCAGATTGCAATTCAGCACAACAAACCATCTCAAACACCATGCAACAGTGCACATACAAATCAGACGCCAACACAACATCAAATCCACCACAAGGTCCTGTGAAATAACCCGGTCACAGTGCCGTGTCTTTCATCATCAGCATCATCAGGTTGTTCGAAAAGACAACCTGGGCAACGTCAACAACAACAAACTCAGCAAAACCCACACGGCCATATACATCGAACAACAGAAACAGATTGTGAATCGAGCACGCCATACAGATGTCTGCAATAACATCAGGAATTAATAGAAAAACGCGACAAATATATCGCTCGATCAAACCACAATGGAACCACTACAAGATCAGAATACAAGATCCTCTTGTTTCAGTCCGAAAGTCGCAACGTGTCGGTAATTCCGACACGCGATTGACCCTGATCCAGCAAAACCACGGAGGAAAATCGAGAACAATAGGAACGAGAGAAATTGTAACATCTCGCTGAAGGCAAGCGTGTGATTGGGCGGCGAAAAAGAGGAAACTTCACGATACTTCACCAAACCACCGACAACCGAAAGCTGACCAAATTCGCCCATCACAAGCAAGACACACACACACATACACACACACTCGGTTCCTGCGGTCAGGGGAAAAGAATACTGCCGCCGTACCCGCTGCGTGTCGTAAGAGGTGACTAAAAGCGGATCCTCTGCTTCTTTTCTCCGAGATACTACTGTCAGGACCGGTGGGGGCGCGATAATTCAGCAGAGTTGGTGCCCCCACTGTAACGGCAACTTTCTTCTGTCCTATAATTCTCCCCGAATTGGAAAAAAACACACACAAGAGCACGGCTGGCTCACACAACGTACAACGTCAGTGATGGAGTTGGTGATGGACGGCTGAGGTCTGAGAAGCCGAGCCAACCAGCGCCAGCACTCCATGCCGCCGCGCGTTCACGCACACACCAACCAACACAGACTGGCTCCACACACACCCACACACACACAAGAGATTCAGCAATATATTTATAGAGGCTGTCGTGTGCCAGCGAATTCCTCGGTGCGATGTCGTCATATTGACGAGTGTGTGTGTATGTCTGTGTAGGACACACAGACATACACACACTCACACACACACACACACACACAGACATACACACTGAGAACAGAGCATCGTGCAATTGGAGCTGACAAGTATTCCGCAACACAACCATGTAAGCGTCAACACACACACACACAGCTAGAAAAAAAGAAGAAAAGAGAGGATGCCATAATGATATACAAATGTTCAAGTAGAAAAGACACAATTCAACATGAGCGAATGTTGAAAATATAAAAATCTACCAAGAGACACGACAAAAACTATTACAATAAACAAAAATAAGGATGTGTAAAAAAATAGTTTTCCGTACAGACCTATGTCAGATTGGAATAAATTAGCGGTAAATATCACTATTAAAAATATTTGCAAAGGATTAAAAAAAAACTCATTCGATCTATGGAAGGCGGGACAGACGAGCGACTCAGCCCTGCGTACTACAATTCGGTGAGAACACACACCCACACACACACACCCACATACACACCCACACACACCCACATACACCCACATACACACGTGCAGAACACAGCCTACTCACAGCGACCGAGTGCACGTCTGTTCTGTGAAGCTTCGATTTGATCTTGTGATCGACTTCCTTGAAGAAAGTCGAGATTTTGTCCATGACTGCGCGCGCAACACAACACAACAACACAAACTACCCCACCCAACCGTCAGCTCAACGGCAGATCGGGAAATTACACCACAGTGCCTCTTACACAACACACACACTCACTCACTGACGAATGCCAACACAGTACAATAAGAATTCATCGAAATCGAACTCTAAAACGTAGAAACACACACACACACTCACACAAGTGCATATGTGAGTGTATGAGCCATTATATTTGTGCGTCTATCAAACTCTATTATAAGCACCTGTCTAATTGCGAAATTTGACTGGGCCGCGACATACGGTAGGCCAGGTGTTGCACACGCACACACACACACACACACACATAGCAAACGACAGTTGCGGACGGACAGACAGACAGCCAAGGGCACACTGTTTCGTCTGTATGTCTGTCCGTCTGTCGAAGTTCGAAATTCAACCCAGCGCAGATGTAGGGCTCACACACACACACACATGCACAACAACCATCAACCCAATGGCATCGCGGTTGTAAGGTATATATTGTGATCAAAGACAATATTCGCACATGTTGGTCACAATAGATCAGTGTAAATACTGCATTACTGGTCGAAAACGCACCCAGAGAAACTTGCATATTGAGTGATTGACACAGAAGGAAAGAGACTACTCAAAACGATTACACAGATTTAGCTTCGACGCTAAACTTTCGCGCTACCAAGAGACATGACAAAAACTATTAAAATAATCAAAAATAAGGATGTGTAAAAAATAGTTTTCCGTACAGAGCTATATCAGATTGGAATGAATTAGCGGTAAATATCACTATCAAAAATATTAGCAAAGGATTATTATAAGGAATATTAGCCGTACTTAAAGGCTGGTGCACGCTTAAAATCTCAATAGCACAATGAACTCATTAACCACCGTTATACCGAACGTCGTTGATAAAAACGACGGACATTTTCAAACTGAAACCGTATCTAACTGACGCGCTTATTACGCGCAACTAAGCTGATTAAATACAAGAACATGCGTCAACGGCGACCACAATGCATGCAATCGGACCATATAGTCATTTGGGGCAAATGGCGATTTGGTTATTTTGGGGGTAAAAAATGATTTTGTCCTTAGGAGAGTTGAAATCGCTATGTACGAGAAATGAGTGGATAAACTATTAGATCATTAGTTTGCGGTCATTTCAGTGTATGAATCGTCTTTCTACGTTAAAAAATGAATGTGTGACACAATTTCTCCCAAAACCTTTCAAAACATGTTGCACAAAACATTTGCAATGTTTCAAAAAATTTGTCATAATTCACCACATGGACAAATTTTGGGGGCAATTCGCGATCGCTTCAAGAAACTGGGGCAATTGGCTATAGCTATCTCTTCCATAGCATTTATATGCAAGTATTAAAGACACCACATCATTCTGAAAGTGGGGCATATTACGATCGGTGTGGGGGTAATTGACGATCGGGGTAGCGATCGTCAATTGCCCCACACCGATCGTAATATGCCCCATCCCCGATTTCTATTTACCCCTATAGCGATCGTCAATTGCCCCGTGGTGCACCACGTGCGACGACGTCTTGCATTACTTCGAGGAAATGTACTTCGCGAAGCCCGCCAGGAGCCATAGTCGACTAGAATACCGCGGCGGTCATGCAAACAACTTCACTTGGCTTGCATAGAGACTGTCCTACACTCCAGAAGACGTCGTGCGACCCCCTCACAAAAAAGAGGAGAGTCATTCCCATGAGCTGTAATAACTGATGAGAATTGCCACCAAAAGATTGCAGAGATGAACAAGTCTAAGACAAGACATCGCAAGTAGGGAGCTCCTACTCAAACTGAGAAGTCTAGCAAGGAATAACCAAAGAAAAAGGCAAAAGTGAGAAAGAGAAATTCGAAAGGGGATGATGAGGACTCGGAATCAACAGTGTCGCAATAACTGAAGCAAATACATACAGTGAGTTATCTCTGGGAGACCTAATGAGAGATGGCATTGAAACCATGCTACAACGGAACAAAACACTTCTTTTCGTAGAGTGTATTATGTATCAGCCTTAAGGCCAGGCTAAGTAAGCTAGCATTGTAATGTGAGCTTGTTCATCTTTGTTTTTCGTTTGAATATATTTAGTTGATAATTTCTGTCTTTATCTATCATCTAGAATGCCAAATTACCTTCAAATTAACGAATTACGGATCGATCGTTAATTACCCCACGAAAATCGTCATTTACCCCACTGGGGTAAATGACGATCGCACCACTAAATTCGATCTGTATTTGAAAAAACAAAATTTTCAAAAGCTTTCAATACGGGGATAGAAGCACAGTGTACCAACACACTATGTGGTACTTAGTATGTTTTGCTATCGTCATTAGTATAAGCTCTGGTTAGATGTTAATGAAAACGATCGTCATTTGCCCCGAATGACTATATCTCTGTGACGTCACGTGAAAATACTCCACTGGCACTGGTGTGAAACTATACCACTATGATATCCAACACTGACAACACTGGACAATCCGACAATTTTCGGTGAAAACAACAATATGGAGGAGGAAAGCAGACGCAACGCATGTCATACCGACAACATAGAATGTAAAAGCGCACATTTGTTCAGCGCAACGAGGAAAACCAGTAAACATCGCAGTCAACGGGGTTACGACCATTTCCCCCAAGCGTACCATCTGACCCAACACAGATGCATGAATCTGACAGTGGCTGGCTATCTAGAGACTGAGTTATGCGAGTGACCATCTTGAACAATATTTATCAGCTGTATGAAGTTCATGTTTGGGTTGGGTAGGTTAGGTTAAATATATCTGTAATAATATTCTAATATATCACATATCATACAAATATTCACTACAGATATAGGATATTAAGGTCGGACTTTGAATTGTACGTGTAAGAGTTGAACTGTTTGAAAACCACTGAACTACATACAGCTGAGGAAAGATTGGCCAAGATGGTCACTCGCTTAACATTCACACACTAGATATACCACTTCAGATGAACACTGATTATTGGAGAACAAGCAGTGTTGGGGTAGATGGTAGCAGAGCTCAGTCAACGACAAATGGCCCATGTCCAAAATCCAAATTTAATCTCAAGTTTAACTCCATATTTAGCTGTCAAAGTTGTATTTATCCAGAAGAACAAGCTTCATTATAGTATCAATTATATCAATGTTAATGAAGCACAAATATTTACAATAGTTTGATGAAAAACGTAAGTTAACACTGAAATGGACGAAAGATAGAAATGGACGGATTTTTTCAACATATTGTATATGTGGAACAAACATAACATTTGAAAAACGCTACCAGAGAAGAGTTCAAATTTTAGCTGGGCTTATTGGAGTGTACTACTACTAAAAAGCTAGAATTTCAGCCCTGAAGTGGCATGAGCTTAATGGTCTGGTGGGTTTAATAGCCAGGATCTACGATACACAAACGTTGAACAACCAACCATCCAAAAACAACCAAATGTGGATGAAATTACCTCATTCAACTTCTTGGCGGCAACGACTTTCTGCTTCTTTTCGCGCCGCAGAAAGCTGAAGCTGCGAAAACTGCGTTTATTCTTCACCTTCTTACTTTTCTCCTTCTTTTCGTCCGACTCGCCGTTCTCCGCTTGTCCGTTCGTCTCCTCTGGTTTGGTATCTGAGCCGTTTTGTTCGGCGGCCGGCGATGCGGCACTGTCCGAGCCCGTCTCGGCCACAACCTCAGCCTCCACACTCTCCCCGTTCTTCTTGGACTCGTCAAGTGCCTGCACTCGCAAGCACACACACGCACACATACGGTGATATAAATTCTAGAATAAATACATCATATTGCTGCAAGAAACCGCCGGATAATCATTTAGCTCACCAGATAATCTGATATGTACCAGATAAAGTCAAGAGAATACACGTCATGAACCACAAAACTGATTTCAGTGTCTCTCTGAAGTCAGTTTCGCTATTAACATACACGAATCACGCTGAATCTCATTGTGGTCACTGAGGAAAAGCTGAAGCGAACGGATCAAGAGAACAGGCCCACATCGTCATTGGATACAGGACAAGCCTTATGCAACTAGACGGTCGCCTAGGACTAGTGAGGGACTCGCACACGAATCACACGCCAATACATCCCTTCGTATAACACTGGCAATTATAATTACTATTGCATCGGGGACGAGCTTTTCCAAGTTGAATTTAATAAGAAACTATTTGAAAATCGTCGAGGTATCGTCGAGTCTCTGAATTACTCGGAATATATTCGAGACTTTGCTACCATCAAACCACGAACAGTTAAGTTAATGAATATGATTGTGTTAATATCAGTTAGTCTAGATAAATTTACAAAGAGTGGAAACACATGCACATGCGGTGTGCAATCAACTCAACCATATGACCCCTTGAAATGTCCGACAATACCAGGAGTTCGACACTGATGACACCATTTCGTAACCATTTTTCCTTAGACGGACCGTTACCAACAAATTACACGAACACAAAGTGAATGTTGAACAACGCAAATGCAACGCAACTTTCCAGGCACCGCCATCTTGCAAAGCTTGGATTTCACAACTTACACGTCTTCACACTGAACACATAGGTCACTGTACAAAATAAATCAAATAGACGGAGCAAATCTCGACGGCAGATAATTCAGTTTCCACCTTGCTACCTGCACCTATGTGAATTAATAAGCAAGTAACAAAATTGTCCAAACATACATTCAACAGCAGAAAAGTTGGTGCTTTTTGAGCACTGGCAAAGGTAGCATCTGTTGAGACATTCTGGCCGCTTTGGTGCCCGCTGAAAGTCCAACAGTGCATCTACATACTGCAGCCGTGAGGTCACAGCGAAAGCCAATTAACAGTTGCACCACGAGTGTTGGTCAAGGTTGGCGCGGTCAAGCAACACCACTAGCAAACGGGTCGCCGAACGACGAACGCCGCACACACACACCAACATTACGTGACGCAACGGCAATAAAAATACGAGCCCCGGTTAATAGTGGACCAGCGAACGCACGCATACACAAATCACACACACTCGTACGGATGATAAAATGTACCCAGCTACGGAGCAGATATGCCAGGTATTGCATACGCAACGCATGCCATGAAAGCAATTACTGTTGAGCCAGCGTTGATTCAGCATTGAACTATCTGCCGACTGCTACAGCAGCCTCGCTGAGCAGTGGCAGCACTAAGGGGGGCTTGGGGGAGGGGGCCGAAACACCCCAAAAATGTGCAACCCCCTCCCCCCCAATTCCGATCATCAACATTTCGATTGTAGTTTCGAGTAGTTCGCCAGCCCCACATTTTTCCTTAGTCCCCCACTGGAAAAATCCCGGCATCGCCACTGTGGTTGAGACATTTGTTCGAGCATAGAAAAGATCAAATAAGATCAAACTTCTCAAAAATAACCCTATTCAATGTATAACCAAGTATAAACCTGACTTGTGTTGTTAAAAAATCCTCAACCATCTTGACTACTGATGGTATCTGATGATATGTGGGATCGCATTCACATGCATGCACATATTATCTGACATATGACTCAGAGAATGAAGTCATAGCCTCTCCCGATGAGTCACTTCATGTTACACCTGTGGTAAAGTGCCCGCGCGTGTGTAATTGTATTGCATTTACATTTTTATAATCGTTGGCTTTTCAAATGAATTATTTGTCTACATAAACACACATGCACCCACACACGATACATGTGTGTGTATATATTACGAGAAATTTATAGATGCCTAACAAAAAAGAACAGATACAGAACACAAAATTAGTGGACAGGTATAATAGGTTATGTCTCCAAAAACGCAGTCTCAAGATATGTGTGCAGCTTATAGCTTCCCAAACAGGGCACAATACATGATTGGAACAAATTACCAAATGAAATTGTTAACCAAACGACAACAGAAATGTTTAAACAGGGGCTACAAGTGTTTGACTCCTTTCTGCTGAAACAACTCGATGAGAACACTATCTATCAACCAATCTATCTATCTATCGTGTTTTCTGTGTGTGAACTGCACTTACCGTTGGAGGATGGGTGTTCTCCGCCACGTCACCGTTGCTCACAGCCGTCGTGTCTTCCTTCTTGCTGATTGTTTCGAGCTTGGGCTCTGCGGCGGCGGAGCTCACAGTCACACCCTTCTTGGGAGAGTCGGACGTCACATCAAACTGCTGCTGTTTGCCCATTTTCATACCCATGATGACGCTGCAGTGTTCACAAAACACAAATAAACAAACACGTGGCCACACAGAACATAACAACGCTTCAACTAGTCAGAGATAGCTTGAATTAGATCTTGACAGACAGAATTGGACCAAGATAACTTGAAGATGGACCTTGAATTTACGCGGTTACAGCACGGTGGATAAAACTGAGCTGTCGTCAGCAATCAGACCAAACAAGCAGTTAAGAAAGAGGCCCGGAAAACAGCATTGTTCACACACGCACACACAAACTCTGCCTGCCTGCCTAAGCGGACCAGTTCCGTCTATTGTGAAACGATATGTCGGCTGTACTAAACAGGCTGCGCCAATGCTAATCAAATGCGGTGCTAATTACTGCCAATACACACTCTGATATACGGCAAAAAATCGCACAAACTCCTTCATTGTAACACTGTGGGCCGATTCATTGAATGAATCCGCTCTATCTAGCGTTCAGTCCGGATAGGAAAATTCCCCGCCCGATGTGGTGTGCTGCAGAGCAGTAGCAACCTCCCCTACGTACCCCCGACCAGGGGGCCCGAGTGTTGAGGGGTAAATATGACTGATGTAAATATGATGAATACATAAGACCATGCACCTGGTCTAGAATCGAGTACATACAGTACACTCACTGACGTGAATACATTCAATGAACAAAATAAAAGACTTGGAATTGAGATTGTGACATAATGATGAAGTCAAATTAATCTGTCCAAAAAAACAAGATCATCTAAGAGCAAATCCCAAGGAGCTAAAGATATTATGCCCCAGGTACGTTTGGCTTTCGGAACTTAGCTTAGCTTAACTTACCTAAGCTAACACATATAGCGAAAGAGAACCGGTACCGAAGAGGAACCAGATATATATGGGGCGTGACACGCTGGTTCCATCCCGGATTGCACCCCTGTCCGCTGGTATATAGCTCTTATCCTCGACATTCTTAGTGTTGTAATTAATGGTAGCATGGTGCTCGCACGACACACTTGGAGACACACAGACAGGAAAGTCGTGAAAGGATAATGAAATGAAAGGAAGAAAGGAAAGGAAACGACCTCCTCAACAATTGCATACCTCACATACCACACCAGAAATGACCGAACGCTTCAAAAGTACTTATCAAATACTTGTAACCGTTCGATTCACACTTGACGGCAGTGCTTCTGAAGTGAATCACGAAGTTGTCATTCATAGCGCAGAGCAGACATATATTTCGTTTGTTTTTTGCTTTGAGAGCATTTAATTCGAGCCTAATTCGTTCAGAACTGCAAAAATACCAAGCTAAATTTTGAAATATCAAGAGAAAACAAAATTGCAAGCAAAAATATTAGCACGCAAGCGGAACACCGCAATTAACTGATAAACAATAATGAATGCTGCACTTCTGAACCAGTGTTTGATTCATGTGCGCTTCGGAAGTCCTTATTTCTGAAGTAGTGCATGAATCGAACATATCTACAATATCTCAATTGTAAAATAAAAACAATCAATGTTGTGACAAGATCACAGGATCATCGAACAATCGACATTGATCACGATCGCGGCGCATGAATGTTCGATTCAACGCATGCAACTCACGCATGCTGCAGCCTTGCACGCATGCTCGTCTACGCAACACACAATCGCCTCGAGATAAGGTCGCCGACACACACACACACACACACACATACATACACACACACAGACATACAAACACGCCGACAGTTAGAAAATTCTCGAAGACCAGTGATGCAACACCGACACACACCCCGCATGCACGGTTTACACACGCACGCACGCACGCGCATGCACACACTCACACCCACAAAATCGGATAAGGCGCGTATGTCCATTGCACGTACATCGTTTGCGTCCATTGACAGGCACACAGGCACACACACATACAAACGCACATGCACATTAGTTCACAGACACGTTACAACATCGCATCGTTGCATGGCGAACGTAAACACGCACGACTCATTATTTCAACGCGTGCAACGAATAGTCGCAAACAAACACATTATCAATAAGTTGTTGTTTTTCAAAAATGAATCGACAAAATGAAATTGAACAAAAAGTTAAATCGGCATTTATATAGACATTTAATAATTATAAATTAAATCACAGACGTACTTTATTATGACAAAAAAGTATACTGGAAAAGTTGCCGAAACGTAGAAAAGGGAGGCATGAAGACAAAAAAACACACTATTCAAATGAGATGCAGTACAGAGGAACACTGATCCAATCATGAGATATAGCGAACAATTTTCACCCGAAATTGTTGGCAAAATAAATATCTTTCATGAAATATGATATGAATATAGCAGTAATGTTTGTTAATTTGAAAAACCATGCTAAAAATCGTCGGAAATGAATAGCAAGTTTATCAAATTTGCTCCGAGACAATTTAGAAAAATTCGTAAACACATCTATTGTAATGTAATATATAATACACACATAATATTGTAATGTTTTTTTGTAATGTGATATTGTAGTTGTTTCTTGCACAAGCCAGTTTTTGGATTACGGTACTTCATGGCATACCAGTGCTGATGTTTGAATAGCAAAGCGGAAGCCATAACATAATGAATAATGTCACGCGCGGATGTAGAGCGGTTTTCGAGGGAGGCCCTGACGCATGGCGTTTCGCACAAACACGTACACACAAATGGACTCGATGCATAGCCAGTAAGCGGCAGGCAACTGAGGTCGAATAATTAGCCCAGACGGCAATAAATTACTATTTTCCAGCCAGTTAACCCCCTGCCACACCCGTACCTGGCGCTGCCTCTGACACACACACATACATACGGGCGGTTCCATGAAGTAACGACCATCAACCTGCTCCTATACTCTGTCTGCATTCTTCCCCTCTGCCTCTCTCGCATCGACCAAAGTACGCGCTTGTCCTGCGGTCGCCGGACTAATATTGATTCATGCATACATACACACACACGCAGCACACACACATACATACACACATAGACGTGGAGGAGACACGGTATGCAAGCACACTCCGACATAAAACTACGACCAATGCACTAAGGCCCTAGTGTATGTGTTGGTTAGTATCCGTGTGTGTGTGTGTGTGTGTGTCCGCGTATGTGTGTGTGTCCGTGTGTGTGTATGTGCATGTACTCTGCAATTCAAACATGCGACAGTCTAATGTCGCCTCATAAAAATGACTCAGTCACCAGTGGCGAAAGTATGACAGGGACGAAACTCCAGAAGAAAGGAGGCGTAGAAAGTACGGTTACGCAGGAGGATTCCCGAGGAGAATACTGAGGAGAATTCCGCACTGGTGGAAAAAGGACGGATTGTCAAGTGGTGAATTAAAGGTCGGAGAGAAGGACAACTCTGTGTACGTCTATCCGAATTCGTTTATTTTCGTTTCTAGCGAATTTTTAGCGTTTAATTCGACGCAACAACTGAATTCACTGGATTTATCAGCGTTGTTGTAGGAAAATAGCAAGTGGGCTCACAGTTAGAAGTGGAGGAACCAGAGAAAAAGATTACAGATCACTGGTTTAAAGTGAGACGATCCACCACTCTATTGGCCTGGAGGTCGCCGGTCGTGGATTGGTCTCAGAGAGTACCGGTATGTTCACCACTGGCGCCCCCCAGTGGAAATATCAGTGATAATCCTGACCCCGGGCGGTGGTGGCGTGGCTGGACGTCGAAATTCCAAACATACCAGCCGGCATTGATGAGCTCAATGAGAAAAAAACGTCAGTGATGTAAGTACAAAAGTACCAAATGATTTGAACTTTGATCTCAAACTAAACCGCTAAGAACAGCAACTTTCTGAGAACACGCAGCATAGGCAAACAATGCTTCGACACAAGAAAAATGGAAGCTATAAGCTATGAAATAGACATTAGGGATACATGGGCCAAATTCATGCTTCCCTTCAAGAATATGAATTGGGACGTCTCAATCCATTATGAAAGCAATAGCTTCTCGTCGCCAAGATGTGAACCGGAAACACCCAAGCACTGCGTAGAACGAAACAAAAAATAGCGTGAAAAATTCATAATGTGCTTTTCAGAGTAGGTATATCGGAATCCGAGCATGGGGAACGAAAGGTTCCAGAAAAAACAACACTACATAACATAACGAAAGCAAGGCGAAACACAAAATTGTGAATATAATGGACAATTCAGCAATAGTTTGGTAAAAAAATTAAATATAAAAAACGAAAACCACCTTGCAGTCACACGAAAACAGCGTGCTGACATTTAAAAAGCGATCTGATCGTGCAACCAGCGTGAGTCAGACATGAATCATACACGCTGCGGAGTACGCTAACGTGTAACTCCCCCGCAACATGACCAAGATTCTAACCAAGAGTGGAGCGCACGACGAAGCATCGAATATGGAGACAGTAAGTGTGTACAACAAGCACATCGTCGTCGCCAGATATCAGTGATCTGTTGAAATCCACCTCCCCCGACGTGTTTTGATAGTGAGTATTACGCAGGATTAACTCGCTGACTCATATAAACACACACACAGAGACTTGGTGAAGAAGTGTTGGTATGAAGAAATGCTTCAACAATAACTACACTGCGTGTTTACGCGTATTTCTGGGTGCAATAGCGTGATCAGAAGTTGTTCAGAGAGAAGATTGCTCCTTCCTGATAGCTTCCTCCAGATTCTAGAGGTCCTCTACTACGTAATATCCTCTTTACACACTCGTATATACACATTTGAAGCGGTGACAAGTTTGAGTCAAACTCTCGACTTATTTACAATGTTTGGGAAAGGGAATATCTATGTGTGTGTGTGTGTATGTATTTGTATGTGTGTGTGTTTGTACAAATGTAAATATAGTGATGGAAATTGTGAATTCCAGTGTTTGGATTATTCAGCGCAATGATCGAACACAGACTCAAATACTTTCACAATGTCTGCGGTACAAGCGCATTCATTCATCCACACACACACATACACACACACACACACACACTAATACCAATACCACTATCACTTTCCCTAATACCACTATCAAATTTCAAGAGCAATCAATATTGAGAATTTTTGGAGTCCGAATCGAAAAATATCCATGACATTGAAGTAATTTCGCAAATCGAGTGTTGTTGCGCATCAACCAAGAGAAATAATATATTCCCAAATACGGAAATACTATTGACAGAACTATATATCAGGCATACAGAACCGATTTGAATTCCCGACAGTGGAAAAACTGATAGAGATAAGTCGAAAATGACACAGTTCGATAATAAACTCCACTCATCATAATATGAGCCAAAATTATAAGCCAATGCCGGAAGTAAACCTCTGAGTGGAAGGGTTGACAAGTGGCAAATTAACGGTCGGACAAATGTGTGTGTGTATGTGTGTATGTGTGTGTCCGAATTCAATGAATTTCGTTTCAAGTGACTTCCTTGTATTGAAGTTGTTGCAACAACCGACTTTATTGGATTTATCAGCGCTGTTGCAAAACGTGAATAGTTGGCTCATTAGGAAATGGCGAATCAGAGATAAATATATTTGCAACAACACTAGTGCCATAAAATTATGACCAATTCTCAAACCGCCCGTCCATGAAGATCAATAGCAGAAGGTGTAATGTTGCATGAAATTGCACGAAATCAACAGGTTTAGCTACACTAATAGCACGCACAAAAGCTTAGATCAACGTTTCTCAACATAGGCCATATGCCCCCTTGGGAGCCATGGGATTCCTTTGAGGGGCCATATGACCAAATTTTAAACATGGGGGTCACCATATTTTCTCAAGGGCAACAACAAACTCATGTTTAAAAGTGTATTCCATTAATATTTTCGGTGTTGTACATTTGAATAGTGTGATCCGCCGATGTCTGTGTGCTCACCCCACCTGTACGCAAGGTCGTGGCGTTGTTTTGATCATCAGTGGAAATATTCACCGACGTACATGAGCTCTGGAGAAGTGGCCACGCGACTATCCATGAGTGTGTATGGGGCCACAGGGACTTCTAGGAGGACCACGGACTGTTGCTGGGGGGCACAAGGACTCGCATTGTGTTGAAGGGGGCCATGGCAAGAAAAAGGTACAGAAACACTGACTTGGATGGACTCAAGGAAAACAACAACAGACGCATTATGCGGAGTTCGTGGAGAACGAATGCGGTTAGCTACGCCTCAAATGAGAGAGTGATTACTGCTGACAATCTGACACAATCTGATCTGCACAGTTCAAAATTAATGACGAATCCAGGATTACCTCACTTTGTGGGTGTTTGTGTGATCGGCTTACAACAATCAGCGCAGCAACTCGAAATTCAACCTCCCAACTAGCATAAATGTTTCTGGTCGTGCACAACCCCATTGGCTGTTGGGGTGGCAGCCCCATCCTCATTTCAACCCCAAAGTGATTTCACATCGAGCTCATCCACATAATTTCACAATAATATTTGTGACGAATGTCGTGACAAAGTATCGTGGGTCGCATGAAACATGCAGCTAGACACGGCAGTAGCGCTGAATAACACTGGCATTCGACGTAAAAATCATCACATGTGAGGCATGGACAGACACACACACACACACACACACACAGAGGAGGAACAGATGGCCAAAGCAGAAAAAGGTTGGCCTGCGTGTAAACCGCAACATGCCGGATTTGAAGCCGACACAATAAATCATACTCATGCAAACGCTTCAAACCACATTTCAATTGTTCACAAAAATACACGTACACACACACAAATGTTGAAGTACGAAAGAGGAAAAGTACAAATGATTAATCGTAGGAACGAGAAGGGAAAGAGAACAAACACAATGACTTCAATGCACAATGATCAGCTAACACACGCAAACATACGGACATACAAATTCAGAACATTTGCTAATGTATTGCGTTGTCTGAAGTGCATAAATGAATGTACAACGAAACACAGAAGAGTCGGAATAACCAGATGGCAATGCTATGAAAATATTCAAATGATACAAAAATGCACAGCGTTAGCGGTTTGAAGTTGAAAACAAAACCTAGTCCATTAATTAGCTGGGTAATGGTGATTAGTACTGAGGCAATGGTATGATCTCCCATCCAAACAATACACACATGCCCAGCTCAAAACTCGAATGACAAATACGATCAGACATCCAGTGAGATTAGCAAAAATGATCAGAGAGAAAGTGCGCGCATTAGCGAAATTATGTACCGGTTTATGCACCCAATAATCGCGGGCGAGAGAGAAAAATGCACTCTTGTTAGCGTAGCGTTACGCAGTTGAAAACAGTGGACAAAAGAATGCATTTGGTAGAAATAAAATTCACACAAAACCGCATACTGTGATATAACGGCATACTGTAACAATAACGGCATACTGCGAATGATAGCATAAACTCTACAAACCACAAAGACCGCAGCATCAAATGGACACTAATGATCATGCTACAATTAGCAATACACGAAAAGACGTGTGTGAATATTTCCACAAGCAATTATTTCCAAGGCTCAAGCAACCAGAACTGACACTGACGCATAAAAGTGAGGCAATCTTCAATATCGAGCTTGTTTTAAAAACGAAAATGCGATAGGAAAATGTTGGAATTATGAAAGAGAGTACCATAAGCCCGCGCGTGAGTGTTTTCGTGGGCTTTCGGGGCATTACACAAGCGGACAACACCAATAAAACGTAAAGACTATGCGAAAACGATAGCGTACAGCGGTAAACATCAAACACGACAACCTCTGGAGAAAAAACACTTATCTAAAACACGCGCTAGTAGATATCGGCAAGGAGATGGGAGATAGGCCAAAAGACCTGATTGGCGGAAACGCCTCTCTGACGACTGACAGCTAGGACGATGTGAGATGCGAGAAATGCGGCCTATTGTCCCACCAAGCGATAGCGTATCAGCCATAGCGGCGCTATGTCTTAAGCCGCTAGAAAAGTGGAAAGAGCACCGAGCGACTAGTCGGCAGGAGAACTGGGGCGGTGGCCGATGGTATTCTGCCCTTGACAGTTGTGCGCGTGCGGGCGGCGCCGCGCGACATGATGGCGGTCGGGCGGCGGTGGGCCAACACCCGGCACGACATCAAGAAAAAACTTGCCAACAAGACAGCAGCACAGCATCTAGCACCGGCAATTTACCGCTGTGTCGCCGCCGACTGACTCAATTAGCAGAGCCGGCACATTAAACGCCGACGATGGCGACAATGACGTGAAGAAACGGGCGCCAAATCGCATTCAAATCATTTGACACACTCACAATGCACTTCTAACCGGCGGTAATAACGCTTGTTTGAATGCCAAAATGAAGCGAAATAGCTGAAGAAACGAAATATGATTAAATGGGATGAAATAAAACACGAGCGAGCCACAACAGTGAATGACACAACTTACGACAATTCCAGTAGGATTCACTGAATCAGCACTGTAAATTCTACAGACTTGTTTTTTGAGGGTTTAAGACACCATCAACTACATGCGCAATGCACTCACCGTTGTTGTTGGAAGCGTGGTCCAATCAGGAAAAACGGTCGAGCCAACACACAAAGCAACTCGCACAAAGCTAGCAACAGGACGCGCTCCAACGAACTACTAGCGGACGCCGTCAATTCGGACAAGAATGGCGGCCGCTGATTACTCGCAGCTCAACTAGGGGACGCCACTGTCCAATCGATGCGACAGCAATGCCCTTCCAGGTCTGCTGGAGCGTTTCAAGTAGAGAAGTACCCGCGCACGGCACAACCCGCACGCACTCGGCGCGAGGTCGCTGACACACACACGCTCATCCAAGACGGGATATTATGTAGTGGCGCGTAAAGGTGCGACGAACGTTGCGCAACTACATCATGCGTTATCTGATTTCGCTCAAACCAGTGGCAATTATCAAGTTGATGCGCCGGCTGCAGTTGACATTTAGTATTCAGATGGAATTATATTATTACTGTAGCTCAAATATAAAATAATGCTTAAATATGTGTGGAGCTGTTAGATCTTGTTTCCAAGCGTTGGCTACATTACCTTGATTGCTAATATTTATATTATCAATAAATATTGAGATTGATTTACATTTAAGTAATATATTGATGATAATAATAATAATAATACCGATAATATTAATGGGTGCTATTATTGATATTCTTGTCGGAAATTATGTGATCGCATGAAATATTTTGTTAACATATAATGTCATTTTTAAGCGAAAAAACATGAAATGCTAATTTTATTGAAAAAGGATGCCCAAATGTATAATTCTATAGCTTGCGCCTGGAATTAATCATTGTTAATCATGTTAATTATTGTAATTATACACAGATCACATATTTAACAATGTTATGATACACTCGAACACTGCATTTAGGTACAATATTAAAGCCAGCAACGCTAACAATGGATGTATAGCAACGTTCCTGATAGATTCTTAAGTCGGACAACGTGTCAACTGGTTTCAGAGAGTCTGCAATAACTTGCTATGCAGTTCAAATCGCTCCTAGCTAGGTGCACATGTCATTGGTTTTTTGAGAAGCAAGGCCTTCTACATGTACTTACAATTTACTTTTTGGGGAAATATTCAACACAAATCGCTCAAATGGTGCTTGTATTGTTACGCTAAAAAAGATTGAAGAAATTCAATGTGAAGTCCAATTTTCCCAGAGAAACATGTCTGATGGGAGCAGCATGTGTTGCGTTGCATGTGAGAAAAACGTGTCCGCTGGTCACAAGTCGCAGCTCAACACAACAAATCGACTGCCAATTCGAAAAACATTAAATCAAAATGTACATGCAGAATCGAATCATGGGATTATTGCGCCTCGAAGCAGCAGTCCAAAATGACGCCCCTAACATGAACATTTCGAGTGTAGTTTTTCATGATTCGCAGAACCCCGCATCTTTTTCCTTAGACCCCCACCGGAGAAATCCTGGCGCCGCGACTGTACAACTACCTTATCGGAAGGGCCCAATCAAGGTGAAATTTTCGCCACGCACTACAAAAATTTCGCCTCCCTAAATGTGCTTTCCAATACAATGTCGCTAGATGCATGCTTGAAAATGCAAATAATCTACGAAACAGTCCAAAATTGAAATATTATATGATGATATTTTGATTAACCTATTTTGGGATGTTGTAACACCATATTTTGGCATTTTTCGTCACATAATAAAAACATAAGTCGCCGAAAATTATCACATAAAATTCCCAACTCTAGTTATTACTAATAAATAAATTCATAATGTTCTATTAACTCTTCATATTCCATTTTTATATCCATAATTCACTAAGATGTTAGTCGTAATAATGGTTTGAATTGCTGAATGTTATGAGTTATTTTAACATTTATTAGTTAAGCCAGATAAATTTACAAATAGTTTCAATAAATTGCACAATGTTATCTTTCAGTCTGCATTTAATAACTTTCCATTTCATCCTTGGACCGCCTAGTTCGCTTTGACTTGGGCCTCCAATTATCTAAGACCAGTCAAGACTGGTCTTAGATACCAAATTGCCACGATTCATGAGAGGTTGAAACAACACTACTGTATCGTATTCGGGCTATACGGTTATTCGGGATCTGTGTAAATTTACACAGATTTATAGAGGGCAGATCTGATGAAACTAATGCTAAGAATTGATGTATATGTAGTTTTTTCAAGTGTCCAATGGTAGAAACATAATCCATAAGTGTTTATTGAACGCATAAACATTTTTTCCGGTCATTTTGGCAGTAATATAATATTCGACCCATTGGGTGTATCTTGAATGCACTACGGATGAAAATCTCGCCTGTGCTGCAAATCGCTATTAGATTATTTACAATCGACAGATGTCACTATCGAACAGATTGTGTTGCGATGGAAATATACAGCATGTGAAATATACAGCATGAGTGCTTGCAGTGAATATGAACGGTGATGCTCGGGTGGATGCGATCATGGACGACAATGTTCAGCACGCAGGCACAACTCCACACAAGTCTGGCTCACAGACTTCCACCCAGACTTGCCTCAAGTCGGCTCTATAGCCAGCCTTGCGAATACTGACGGGTTATCACTGGCTGAATGCCGGGAATGTTGGGAAACACCAGTGCGCTGCTTGCCGGCGTCAACAGCGGTGCTTGCAGGGCGATCTGGCCAGTCGATGACTCGATGGAAGAAGCACGTGCTTCAGCACGCCCGGGAGCCTGATCTACACTGCTGGCAGGATGCACCCCCATCCTCGGGTGCTGTGCTGTTCTGGACGGCACGGCGTAGCCGCGTGCTGACGCCTCGGACAGAACGGCACGACCTGCGGCAGCGACGGCCGCTCCCGTCGTGTCGGCGTACGCGTGCCTGCGTCGACTCGGCTCATCGCTGCGACTGCGTGTCAGCAGACGGGCAACCCTGGCGTTGCGAGCCGCCTGAACCAGCGTGCTCCAGCGACGACGCACGGCGAGGTGACGTTCGTGGCATCGCTCCTCAGCCACCGTCGTCACGGAACAACGGACGGTCGCCTCGACCAACGGAGCGTTGGCTGCGGCTGTCGTCGGAGTGACGGTGGTCGAGTAGCTGGCCGAAGTTTCCCGACTGTAGCTGGCGCATGATACGGGGTTGGTGGCCGACGAGATCGACTGGATTGAGCCAAGGTGAAAGCCCTTCATGAGACGACGTTCCTTCAGTCGGTTCTTGCGTCCGCCAATCCCTAGCAATGCGTGCAAACAAACGAGTCATAGTTAGGAGGGAATTTTGCGCCACTTCGTCTCAATTCACATCTACACTGCGTGGTTTAATCATACAGCTGTTCAGGAATGCAAAAAGTAAATAAATTCGGTATATCTGCGAATTCATAAAACCATGGGCGTAGATCCTGGGGGGATGGTATATACCCCCGACAAATTGGCTGGAGGTAGGAATATGCAATTTTACCCCCCGAGAATTCTGCTGAGATTGGTTCATTGGGTAAATTACCATCAAAATCAGCATAGCAAAAAATAACGACAATACTCTCCAAATGTGAAAAATTAGAAATATGTGCAAAATAAAACTTTACGCAACATTATTTTCATTGAGGTATGTGTGTTGTAATTGAATAGGTCGAACATAGTTGAGGGTCTCATGCAATTGACCAACTGAGTCAACTTTGAACACTAATGCATGATGGCTGTCATCCCCCCGAGCCTCGACACAAATCTACACCCCTGCATAAAACGTATGTAACCATCGAAAACCGAACCCATTTTTCATGCTAACGCTCCTATGGACGTAGAATCCTACGATATCCTACGATCATATCCTACGATAGAAATCAGCAATGTAATTAATTGTAAACACTGAAATTTTAACCACCGAAAAACGGCTGGATTCAAAGCCAACACCAGTTCCAAAATGTATACGCTATGTGAACTATAGCTTTATGAATTGATATTGAGAAAAAAAGGTTTGCTTCATTGGTATTTGTATCTTTTTCATATATCTCTCAAATGTACAGGTGCGAGAACTGACTGCTGATTTCATAAAGTTGCCAACACTGAAAAAGGTTGAGAACCACTGGAGTAGCAATATTCTACCTGCGCCAGGATGTGCCGACGTTGTGTTCATGCCCGAATTTCTGAGAATCTCGACAAGTTCGTAACGGAAGGCAGATATATCTTGTTTGACCTCGTTGACATCATCTTCGGTCACGCCTTGGTTGTCGGATTTGCGCTGTTCTCTGGTCACGTAGCGCCGAACCAAATTGCGCATGATTGTCTGAAATATTATGTCTTACAATGTAGAAATTACACATGGCATGCAAGCTAGTTTGCATAATATTTAAATTATGTTTGATCCGCTAATTATGCTCTTAAGATGATATTCTTGCGTAGTCTTATAAGATGGTTAACTACTTGATGAAGGATATTTTCTGGGGGAATTCAGAGCTGTTTTTTATTTGGTTTGTGAAATATGCATATCTTTCAAGTTTTTTTGGGATGCCCGGTAAATTGAGGAGTCCATATTGATTGGCAAATGGAACTGCTGTAAACATGTCTCATATTAAAGGTTAAATACCTAAGCGGCAGCTGCTACACGGGAAGAAGCCGAAGCTTATGAACACACAGGCGTGCCCCGTTCAGCTCGCTGCCACCGCAGAACCGACCCTCTCCACGCTATGGCGCCACAAGGACGTAAGACTTATTAGAGAGGGCCACCTCCCCAGAATGCATGGCACAACTCATGACTGATATCTGGTACCATCATTTTCTGCTGGGTGGACAGGGGCTGTGGGATTGTAGAATTCGCCCAATGAAATTCTCCTTCGCCGAGTTGTGGTGACTGCGTGAATCTCAGATTCTCAGATTGTCTAAATCTAAATCTCAGATTGTCCGACGTTAAAATGTGCTTCAAAATGGGCATTAATTTGATCAACTATCGTATTTGATAACTTTTCAACATCATATTTGATCAACGTAACGCATGTGTAATGTGAATATTCTAGCTTCGGACGGTAGCATGCGTACAACAGGTAGGACAATGAAGAAAGGCACTTAGTCAATCGTGTAATCGAGGCATTATTACTCGTATCTTGCCATGCCATACTGACACACACACACACACACACACACACACACACATGCACACAGACACATGCCCACACACAGACACACACACACACATGCCCACACACAGACACACACACACACAGGCACACTTCACTCACCTGATATCGATGGTCTCGCTCGCTGGCCTGTCTCACTTTTCTCTGTTAATCAATGCCGAACCAGCGCGACTATTAGCATATGTCAATTGCTTAGTCGTTAGCTTTGTTTCATTTTGCAAGCCAATAAGACTGGATAGTGGCGGCGCCAGGATTTCTCCGATGGGGAGCTGAAGGGGGGGGGGGGGGGGGGGGGGGGGCTGAGGAAAAAGATGCGGTGGCTTGGCGAAACATGAAGAACTACACTCGAAATGTTCATGGTCATGATTTTTGGGGGGAGGGGCAGAAGAGACTTGACACATTTTGGGGGGCTTCAGACCCTTCAAGCCTCTTCGCCTGGCGTCGCGACTGAAACCCGTACATTCATGACACAAATTCACGCAGTCACCACTGACCCGAACAGTTCTGAGGTGCTGTTTCTTGGCGGCCAGTGAGTGGCCGAAACAGCGACGCAGCGACCAGCGGAACATGCGATAGAGAGACTTGGGAGTGACGATTATGTTGAACGGAGGTGGCGTCGTGCCGCCCTCCTCGAAGTAGCTCATCCACAGCTTACTGCGGGCGAACTTCCACTCGGTGTCGGCACGCTCCTGGCGCGTAAAGCACGCCAAAGTTTACACATCCCTGCCGGTAACTTCGCGGCAAACTAACAGCTGAACACAGACTAAATACACTGAAGCTACATTTGGTCTCCCATGAAAAAACATTTCAACGAGTGTTCATGTAATTTGTAGGTAATTTTCCTAGTCGATAGGAAGTTTCGCGGGACACATTCGAGTGCTGTGTGATGATCTGTGGACGATGAAATGCTGATGCGTGAGGCTAACTTATCAATCAACTATCTATAGATCTGTGGTCGGTAACTTGTGGGGAATACCCTACTGGTGGGGAATGGAGGTTTAAAACTTGGGAATTAAAGCATTGGCGTATCCAGAGGGGGTACAGGGGATGGTAGCCCTGCCCAATGTTTCCATCAACTCCTCATAACCAAGAGATTCACTAAAAGAGGGCAAGAAAAAATGTTTTTCTGTAAAATTTGTTGATACAAGCATTATCGCAAGGACGTTGCATAATGATGCATGTACATGACTGATCGCCCCCATATTTCAGCCCCTCCCAAAATTGCACTCTGGATCCGCCACTGAATTAGGCCTCGGTCATATTTGACAAATATGTGTGTTTTCACCAAACCGAATTGGTTTATTTTCGCTTCTAGTGACTTAAAGACATTTAATTTGGTGGAATAATGGGAATTATTTAATTTATCAGCGCTGTTGTGGAGAATGAGGAGTTGACTCATTAAGAAGTGTGGGAAATCAGAGAATAAAAGTTTGAGGACCACTAATTCACACTACGTCTTGGACGGCGTACGTGTTGTCACTGACCGAAATCAGCTGATACGAGTGATTCATCATGGCGATGAGCAAGTTGAGCAGCACGGTGATGTTGATCACTGAGTAGGAGCCAAACATGAACATGCCCCAGAACCGAGTGAACGGCTTTACTCCAGCCAACTCGAAGTTCTCCAGGTCGATCAAACCAAACACCGCCCAGAACAACGTTTGCATTGTCTCAAACAAACTTCACACACACACACGGACACACACACACACACACACACACACACACACACAAGAAACACATAATCCTGTACAAGAAAGGTGTCTATTGGGTCCTATCCTGTCTTGTTCTGCTTTGAATTTTTGCAAACGTTTTGCATATTTTCGTTTGACTTCACTTCGTTATATTTTCAATTTCCTAGAGCGGTAAGTATTAGCAAAAAATTATCAATACATCTGTTGTTGCTTGAAGGGCGGAAGTGTGTTTAGCTGCTAATGAGTAGAAATGCCCTTCTGATAGTCGTATAAAGTAATCACTTGGAAAAGCGACGCCACACGAAGCAGGCATCTGGTATTTTCTCTGTGGTAGTACAGTTATCACCGTGGCATGTCAGTGCGTAACATTCCTGCTTCTCCAGAGCAGCATAGTACCACAACAACTGATTCAGACCTGTCACATACACACACATATACACACATACACACGCTCAAACACACACAAATACGCACGTTGTTAATTTCAATGAATGATCACCCCTTCACTTTTAGGCAAAAAAATCTGGAGACAAAGTTTTCTAACAATGTTTTTCAATATTAAATGAAACGTTATTATTATTTTATTAATTAAATAATAAATAATAAATCACTTACTACCTTGCATAAAAGACTCGCCATTTTAAAAGTGAAAATTTGTACCAATAAAGGTCCCTTGTAGCCAGGAAAAATATGGTAAATATGAGAGATTGTGTCTGAACACTCACCGCACGAAAAAGCGAACTGTGTGAGTACAAAGAGAAAGGCGAACTTCATGATGTCCAACACCATTCTGGACAGAGTGACTTGCAGAGGCCCGAGGTGCGGATTTATCGAGAATATATAGACCAGTTTCAACGAACTGTTCAAAACACGCACATTGGTATTAATACTATGATTTTTACAGGCAAATCCAGTAGCATGGGAAGAGTGCAAGCACCATTACCACCCTGCGGTGGCCCCACGTACTGGAAAGGCCCAAAAGATGCAGAGAGAAAGAAAATTCGCAAAGTATATGTTCAATTCAGGAAGATGAAAGCTAAAGAAGAAAAAGGTTGAATAAAAGTTAAATGCCTAAGTGGCAGCTGCTACACGGGAAGAAGCCGAAGCTTATAAACACACAGGTGTGCCCCGTGCAGCTCGCTGCCACCGCAGAACCGACCCTCTCCACGCTATGGCGCCACAAGGACGTAAGACGTATTAGAGAGGGCCACCTCCCCAGAATGCATGGCACAACTCATGACTGATATCTGGTACCATCATTGTCTGCTGGGTGGACAGGGGCTGTGGGATTGTAGAATTCCCCAATGAAATTCTGCTCCGCCGGGTTTCGAACCACGGACCTCCCGCTTGTGAGGCGGGTGTGCTAACAACTGCACCACTGAGTCCACAAAGAAGATGAGGAATCAAAGGAATCACAGGAATCACAGGAATCAAAAGAAATAAACAATGAATAAATAAGATTACCAAATGAAAAGTCAAAATAAAATTGTATATACAATTGTACAACGTACTGATTAAGATAATATATAAACGCAATATCCTCTAATTGGCTTCTTTAGATATTTCGCCCCTCTGCAAAACGTCCTATCGATTTCCCTTCCTCAAAATATTGTATCCTGGCTCATAAGAAAAGTTCAATACTATTGATGCTTCAAATTACGAATGTATAAGTGGTCCGTAACCTTTTTTCCTTGATTCCCCACTTCTTAACAAGCTGTTAACTTCTTAACAAGATCCAACTGTTGAAATTACCCATTCAGCCTCCCATCCAAACTTTAATTCCCCATTCGGCAACCCTTCCATGCCCTATCAGTGGTAAATTCCCCACAGGTTACGAACCACCTCATTGGATCATCAGTTTTGTAAAAACTAATATCCATCAAAAATTGAATTATCAACTTTCTGATTTCATTGATCGTATCAACTTGAAAGTTCTCTCATTTGGCAAGAAAGTTCAGTTAAACTTTTGAAGCCGTCATTTATGTGAATGTCATTGTGTGATGCAATGGTGGTGGACCCAGAACCGATGCGAGGTCTTATGGAGCGTCTACGAAGGCAATACTGGGGACCCCGATTATGAACAAACCACCATTATAATAGAGGTCCAACTTCGGGAAAATGCAGTTAAGAGCAGCCCCTTGGTCTCCATTAAGCTGGGAACTTTTATGCGCTACCTTATGACAAATTTAAATATGATGCGTGAATCAACGGGCCCCTCAACACTCGATCCCCGTTGATAGTGACTGTGTTACCTGAATACATTGGCGGCTCCGAACAGGCCCTCGGAAATTAACATCGGGTCCCAGGCGTCCCAGCATTCTCGCGGTAGGTTGGCAGTTCCAGTGCGAGCCATCACTTCCTTCTGCACCTGATTACACGCAGCTTGTGTCACAGGCCGCCTTCACACCAAGCACTGGCGGCGCCAGGATTTTACCAGTGGGGGGGCTGAGAGGGAGGTAAAGAAAAAGATGCGGGGCTTAGCGAAAGATGAGGAAAATGAAAGGACGCACCCCACAGGAGACATTTGAAGAAATTGACTTCTCCATTGAGCGGCGAAATTTTGCTAGAGTTTGCTCAATGTCCTATTATGTCCTGCACACGGGCAACACCAGTTTCAACACTAGTGGAGGACACCAGTTGCTTCGTATCAGTGGAAAATGACAGAAATGTAAGTTGAATAAAACTCCTAGACGATTATGCTATGGGAATGAATATTTAAGAACACATATATTATGTCAATGGTTACACGTCTATATCAGCTGTTACCCTATAATACTTAACAAACCCCAACATGAGATTATATAGATATGTCAAATATTTATAACAATCAATCAACTCAAGTACAACAAACGGCAAATATTTTCGTTCAAAATTGTCATTTCGTTTGAGAGCAAATTGAAAAATAAACTATACGCACTAATATTGTGTAGCTGTGTGTGGGTCCGAGGTTTTTATCCGGGGGTGCTCGAACTCTTAGGGGGACCACGCCTGGTTGCTAAGGGGTGCGATGATTCTTGTGAAAAATTAAAGAAAATATATGTTTCTACCTTGCCTTTATACTTTTTCCTTTAAGAAAAACTTGAAGGAAAAAAAAATACGCTATATGAATTAATATTAAATTAAAATATGTTTTCTTATTACGTCGTCTGGATTTGTATCTTTTTCATATAGCTATCAATAATCCAGGGTGTGCGAGAACTGACTGCTGTTTTAAAAACAAGGGTGCCAACACTGAAAAAGTTTGAGAACCACTGGCCAGTGTTTCTCGCGTTGCGATGATCCATATGTTTATGGGATTCTAGGGACCAAAAGGATTCGCATTGTGTTGAAGGGGCAACGGTAAGAAGTTTGAGAACCACTGGTGTATGTTACCTGTGGCAACGCTTACCTGTCTGTAGGCCACCAGTCTGAGTGCCAGCGTGGCCACATAGAGGGCGTTGGTGATGAAGTCGATGATGTTCCACAGGTCACTCGTGTATTCCTGCAGACCAACGTCCCATAACTGCTTGATTTCACTCCATATGAGACCTGCGACAATAGAACAGCAATCAATTCCGCGGCCCGACGCGGGTGTGATGACTGGTGACTGATTGGCATGTACGTTCCAACACGACTAAGCTAAGGGAAATAGCATCATCATCATCATCATATATTGTCAATCCGAAACGGTTTTTAATTGACAATTTACAATACAAATTAGAACATGAAACAGACAATATACAATACAATTAAAACAACAATTAAAGATAAAATGAGTATATATAAAAAAGAATGATAATAAAAAATGGGTGGAGTCGACGTAGGGTGATATCGAAAACTATAAAACTATACAATACAACTATAAAATATCAAGTTCATAGCTGTCGATATAGCTGAAAACACGAACCTCTTATAATAGAGCATGCTTCCAATTACCTAATCGGAGATCATCGGATTTTCAATCAATCTTGCCTTCATTCAGATCTTAGTTATTTGAGATATAAAACAACAAATATGGAAAGGTATATTCAGAAATTCGGCTGATATATTACGAAAAAACAAGCGTCTTCAGCAGCTCTTGTACCGCCCCTGGAATGCCCCGCGCATACGCTACGGTAATGGTCGGATCACAGAGCTGACGGCGTCTCACCTGCCACCCACGCCAGAATCAGCCATTCGACAACGCTCGGAGGCGCTCCTCGTTTGGTGGTGACATCGGTGGCGATCCACTGACGCGCCACGTAGGCCATGCCGAACCAATCGAGCACCACAGTCTCAATGCGCTGTGAGGCCAGGATAAGCAGCACTGTTGGTAACACATGCCATCGCAGCGGTGTCAATCACACACTAGCGAGCCACAATCTAAATTCGACACAAAGAAGCTAAGGACATTCCGCTCCAGGTAGATTTGTCCCCGCTTCAGTTACGGCTCTCTTTCTCCTTTTCCTAAATATCTTAGCCTAACCTAACTTAACCTAACATAGGAAGAAAAAGAGAGCCGGGCTGAAGCTAGATTAAACGTACCCGAGGCGTGATATCCTGGTTCCAACCACAAACACTTGAGACGATGGAGACTTGAGACACACAGAGACGAAAACTACTTGTAATATACACTCGGCTCGGCTTAAATCACATTGCTTAACCTCATTGCGTGTCGGATTCCGATTTTCACACATCTGTATTCAATAATGAGTGCTAATAACACGCCAGCACACATGTCAGTTATTTGAGCTGAGCAGGCTGATTTCGTCTGCTGCTTGTGGACGCAATGTAAATCAGAAAGAAGTGACGTTGCCTCGCAATGAAAATGCTGGACTCGCCATTGACGTGCCATAAATAAATAAATCAGCGCATAAATAAATACGCCACTAAATAACTAGGCGTTTAGTGAAGTGAGTGTGAGTGTTTCGCTGACCGAGAAAGGTGAGGTAGGAGGCTGAATGACAGATGAACTTAATGAACGGCTTGCGCATCGTTTGGCCAATGCGACTGTGCGGCGAGCAGATGTAGCAGACGGAAAACAGCGGGAACAGCACGCCGATGCGTATCACCTCGACAATCTGAAGAAGAGTGGTCTTGCGCCGAAACCCGGGCAGTCCTTCGTACCACAACGACGCGAGCAATTGTTGAACGTTTGGGTGAGCGACAAACTGACAATGGTTGCCGTAGTATGTGCCAATAAACACACACACACACACACACACACACACACACACACACACACACACACACACACACACACACACACACACACACACACACACACACACACACACATACACCAAGAATTGAGTATGCTGCTGTTGTATTGTGCCCAAACGAAGTGCGAAATATAAGAAAAATTGAAAAATTACAGAGATTGGCGACCAAACTAGTACCGGAGATTCGTGCGCTACCCTATGAGGAAAGGTTGGATGGGATGAATCTACTAACGTTGGAGAGAAGGAGAGAGAGAGGAGACTTAATTAATATCTACATATTAATGACAGGAATACTGGATTCGAAAGAAATTGGACTAGTGCAGCAAAAACAACGAGGACGAGGCCATAACACAAAATTGAGAAAAACGAGATGTAGAAAAGACATCAAGAAATATAGCTTTCCGTTCCGCTGTGTGAATGAATGGAACAGTTTACACAAGACGATTGCAGAAGCCAATAGTTTATCACTGTTTAAAGAAAAACTAGACAAATATTGGAAAAAAGACAGGACAGTCCGAGCATAGCTCATATACTGTAACGCAACTAGGTGAGTACAACTAGGTGAGTATACACACACACACACACACACACACACACACACACACACACACACACACACACACAGAGAGAGAGAAAGAGAGAGATAAGCTTGTGGGAACACAGTGGTTTTAATTAGGTGTGATGATACACCAGTCGGCAAAAAGGAACATATTTGGCCACTTTGATCACTGGATATCAGACCAGTCGGCAAAAAGGAACATATTTGGCCACTTTGATCACTGGATATCAGACCAAATCTAATAAAAACCAAGATGATTGTTGCCATGACCGATTGATGGCCAATATTTGTTTGAAATCCCGGCCGATTACAACTTTGGCAGTCTTTTTTCCCCACGCAAGGCTTTGGTTAATTTGTTCATAGAAATATGAAGATATGGATATATTCCCTAGTGTCATTCCCTGTGAGGCAGTGGCAGAACCAGGACTTTCTCGGTGAGGGGGCCTAATGAAATAGATGCGGGACCTTTCAGGATGGCTTGTAATGTTTTAAGGGAGAGTTTCAGCATCTCCAAACCCATTTTGGCGCCGCTAATGCTATAAAGATGGATCAATATTTCTTAATGTGGAGATTCCAGTGAGTCAAAAGCTATCACGACAGCAGTTTGCGTATTAAGCTATGAACCAGCCTTGCTTTCATCAAGCCAAACAATCTTCACACAGTATTCACACGAGTACAACTCTACAATATGTCTTCGATTTGTAACACACATGTTTGTCACGAATCTACTGATTTTGAACTGTTGATTCATGCAAGAACAGCGAATATCATTGAGACGGAGCTAGGCACATGGCGTCCCAGTCTCGGCTCTCTTTTTCTTTTCTAACTAACCTAACTTAACCTAACTGACCTAACCTTACCTTACCTGACAGAAAGTGGAAGAGAGACGGGATTGAAGCGATGATTGCGATGAGTGATGAGCGGGATTGAAGGGACGAAACAACATGCTTCCCGTTGCTATGAGAGAGAGAGAGAGAGGGTGTGGACTACCTTCTTCTGCTTGTACTTGATGGCCAGCTTGAGACGACTGAGATGCATGCGGTCTCCATGCTCGAATGCCGGCCCGGCCGGGTCATGGTTGAGCAGCACTTCGAGCTCGTGAGAGCTGCGTGTGTGATCGAGCAAGGCCGTCGCGAAATCCTGACACCGCCGCCGTAATTCCTGTCATCAGCAACGTCAGCAAAACACACACACACACACACACACACACACACACACACACACACACACACACACACACACACACACACACACACACACACACACACACACTCATTAGATGCAGAAGTAATCAGTATCCAAGTATCTCAATATGCGTAATTAATTCAATTCAGAATTCTGTAGAAGAGCGCAAGCAGTTTTTCACGTATTACATTACATTCCATTACATTATACATTACATATTACATTGCATTGTATTACATTATATTACATTATATTGCATTATATTACATTATATTACATTATATTACATTATATTACATTATATTACATTATATTACATTATATTACATTATATTACATTATATTACATTATATTACATTATATTACATTATATTACATTATATTACATTATATTACATTATATTACATTATATTACATTATATGACATTATATTACATTGTATTACGTTATACTACATTGTATTACATTATACATTACGTATTACATTACATATTTTATTCTAGACACAAAAATACATTTCAATGTACCTCACATATTGATACAAGAGATAAAACTATGGGAAGCTGTTATTATACAGCCATATGTACTGTACGCGTGCATACACATCGATAAATATGGAAAGGAAGACATCGACACACAGAGAGCACACAGAGAGCATATGACAACTGGATCACGCTTTCAATATTGTTTCAGATTCGGCCCGTCCGTCAAAAAGTTTTGGCTGTGCCTCATATGACCGGCTGTATTTGTTGTGCTGTCCAATGGCGGGTCCAGGGAGATTTTATTCGGAGGCTAAATTCATGTTTTGTCTATTTTTCGCTATTGCTTCCTAGTTGCGTGGATTAAAAATTGTGTTAAAAAAAAAATTCATTGATTGAGACAGGATAATTATCCTTACACCCTGAAAATGTTTCGCAGCTGTTTTGTTTTTTATTCCATGTTGGTGCCTTAATATATTTGTTATTATATAAAATTTTACATTAATTCCAATATTTATGTAATTATTAACGTTATTTGTATAATTTGCGTTGATATATTTAATGAAATAAACGCTACCATTCGCGGTAGAGCACATTCAATATTTGAGGAAAGCTTAGTGAAAGTCTATTTAGTTGTGGACTATTGGGTTACAGTTCCCGACTGCTCAGGGGAAGCATAACCCCAGCATAACCCCAGCATAACCCCAGCATAACCCCAGCATAACCCCAGCATAACCCCAGCATAACCCCAGCATAAACCCAGCATAACCCCAGCATAACCCCAGCATAACCCCAGCATAACCCCAGCATAACCCCAGCATAAACCCAGCATAACCCCAGCATAACCTCAGCATAACCCCAGCATAACCCCACCATAACCCCAGCATAACCCCAGCATAACCCCAGCATAACCCCAGCATAACCCCAGCATAACCCCAGTATAACCCCAGCATAACCCCAGCATAACCCCACCATAACCCCAGCATAACCCCAGTGTGCCCCCGCCGTTCGACCCGCCTATGCTATTTCCAACCGGACATAAACATGTTGTGCAAAACGCGGGAAACTTTTGCCATTTTGGCGCGCCATTCGTGCGTGACTTGCGCCAAGTTCTATGGCTTAGCAATATCAATTTTTTGCAATTGACGGATTTGCTTGGCATTGTGATGGAAACACGACCCGTCACGTTTTGAAGGCCCGCTGGCGGAAAACAGAATGGTGCTAACAAAAGAACATCAGCTCAAAAACAAACGCTAGGCTTCCTCTTTTATTTGTTCACAATTTCCAGCGCAGAATTATCGCTCTGTCCCGCTGGCATCTTTCATTGCCTCTTTATTGCCACTCAACGGGAATTACAATTCCTTGCTCGTACAGCAACGAATTCGTTCATCATTCGTCCATTGGCTTGGCATTCGATTTGGTGCAATCAAAGCTGATTACTGGCAGGCGTAATTTGGACCAAGTCCAGATGTATGCCGTATTTCCATCTGGGTCAATTGCAAATTCCCGTCTGGTTTCAACGAATGCCCACACGTCTTAATTCGGTTGCTCCCATGTAAAATATATCATTTTACATAATCAGTATAACTTAAAAGCCTGGTATATGTCAGTGGTTCGAACTCATTTTTCTCCAATTATCCACTTTTTAATGAGCCCACTTTTCATTTTCCACAACACTACTGGAAAATTAGATACATTCACTTGTTCCGCCGAATTAAATGTCAATAAGTCACCAGGAACGAGAATAAGCGAGCTCTGACTGATAAAAACACACGCATTTGTCCTGTTCTGTCCGACCTTTAATATTCCAGTTGGCAACTCTACCATTCCCCACCAGTGGGGAATTCCACACAACTTACCAGACCACTGGGATAAATGAAACATTGTATTTGTTCAAAGTTCGCTAATCCGGTTTCGAACGCAAAATATAGACAATATCTATCTGACACTTTCAAGCCCAAATTTAAAGTAATTCGATAGTTTGATCAATGCATATCAAACTGTTTTAGCGTCCGAGTTCCTTGTGAGATACTGCCTAACAGCTTGAAACACTTCAAATCAACACATATTACGGCTGAGAACATCATAGAAACACATTTGCCAGTCGACCTACGACTAACGATCAAATTTCACGTGCAGAAATGTCCGCCAAGCCGGACAATTAGTCAAATTAGCTAGCTTTGTTGCTTGGCTGGACAAGAAAATGTCCACGCTAATGAATGACAAACGGTTTTGACACCTGATCTCAGCCATGCCATCACAAGCTGTCTCTTGTCCAAATAGTTATAAATTATAACTGAGCCTGTAATAACTAGTTAAAATACAACATTTGATGACCCATGCACCTTTGGCTTCAGCCTTTACTAGCCCCCCTCCTATCGTCGCCATTGTTTCAAGCATACAATATCCATTTGCAAAATTAATGCGATATAAACAGCTCACGATATAGTCGGCCTTGAATTCGTGCTCCAGTACACTCAGTCGTCTCAGTTCCCAGCTCAGCTCGAAAGCCTGCAGGATGGGGTCCTTGCTGCTGAGAGCGACCAGCGAAGGACTGGCCAGAGCGCGGTACGAGTTGATGCGAGAGCGACTGTGCTTCAGAGAGTCTTCCTGATGTGACACCATGCACTCGTCACATCCGCATCTGACAAAACATCGCCGCACAGTTTGATTCATCCACCGATGCATCTATTACGCCCGATGTGAAACGGAGCACAAGACAGAAAAATGACAAATTCTTCAGCAACTGTCATTACGTAAAGCCGAGATAAAATCACTTTGTCACAAATTCTGTTGGGATAACACATAAAAAAGTTACCCGACTCATACTACAGGCAATACTTTACTAAAAGTTATCGCTCTCTATTGCGCAATATACAGTATAATTGTTTATTATTTCTTTGCTGCCTGAATTTGAACAATATACCTGAATTCGACGTGGCAATGCTACAGCGCACTGAAAACAAAGCGCGATTTAATATGAGGTATCTTAGTGAATACTTCTGTGATGCGATCAATGCCACGACGCTGCTAATAAAGTTAACATTGTTGTCAGACGCCTATGAAACACCACTGTAGATCAAGCCATATCCAGCTAATTCAACGTGAATCAAACTTTCTTCGTTGAATATGCATTACAAGCGATAAGACAGCTTACATAGTGAATAATTTCTAAAATAAACATTTTTCGGAAAGGACAATTTTGATACCACCAAAAGTTTATCCACGGTTAAGTTGCTTGCAAGATTGTATGGCTGCAAAGACCATAGGAAGGAGCGGTACCTGCAGCTGTGTGGAGAAGGCAGCTGAGCGCCTCTGTCCAACAGTATCTTGATAATCTCGTAGTTATCGCGATGTGCCGCCAATATGAGCGGAGTCATGTCCGATGTGAACGTGGCAGTATCACTGGGCACCGCCTCCCAGCTCTACGACAATTCCACAACCACCTCAGATGCTTGAAATTGAAAAATTTGGTGACAGATAATGTAAAACCTCTATTTGAATGACATGTCCTTCTATTTTCAAACCTTCCACCGTAGGGTCGTTCAGTTAGAGGGGCTGCCCAATTGGAGAGTGCCGCTCTATTTTTCCACTAGCTGGTCGGAATTATGAAAAAATGTGGTAAAATTTATGGATGAAAAAAGAGCAAGGTTATGTACGCACATTTGTTTAACAAAAGGCACGAATACAAGGTAATCACTAGTAAGTGATCACGTATTCACTAATTAAAATCAGTCAGTGATATCTATTGCCAAAAGACAAAAATTAATCAAAGTAACGTTCAAATAGAGGTTTTACGGTATGTCACAAATGCACACAGAACTGCAGTCTAATCGTGTCTATACGTTGTTGATGTTGGCTGTTGATGTCTATAGTATGATCATGTGCTTTCCAACACACACACACACACACACACACACACACACACACACACACACACACACACACACACACACACACACACACACACACACATACACACAAAATCATGATTGTTTATGCGTTGGTGTAGTGTTTTATAGAAGAGTTAACAATACAAACACATTTCAGCCAACATACAAAACAAACATTCGAGGAACACAACCAAAACATCAATTCTCCGAGATACTTGCACCAAAACAGATATGTTTTCCTCACAATACGAAAACAGCCGTTTCATCATTGGTCGCCATTGTCTTATATTGGCGATGTCAACTTCGATAAGCTTGTACCGACGTCTGATATTGCAGCTATGATCAATGGTAATTGAACGAAACTTTCCGGCCGTGACTGGCGGCCTCTAGAGAGTAATTGTGCCGGGAATAAATCTCCAACGCTTGGCGGACTATAATGCCAGGGCTGTCGCGAAGGCATGTCATGTATCACTGGCTGAACAGACAGACATTAATCAAAGTACATTCGAAATGTCCTACTGCAAACGAGCATCTATGAAAGTGGAGCTGGCTGAGTCGGGATTAACACCCATCCAATTTTGTGTTTGTGTCAGCCAACCAGACTATTGTAACCATGGACCGGTTTTTTTCCCTGCGGTCAGGGGATAAGAATACTGCCGCCGTACTCGCTGCGTGTCGTAAGAGGTGACTAAAAGCGGACCCTCTTCTTCTTCCCTTCGATATACTACTGTCAGGACCGGTGGGGGCGCGATAATTCAGCAGAGTTGGTGCCCCCACTGTTACGGCAGCTTTCTTCTGTCGTATCATTCTCCCCGAACTAAAAAAACCATGGACCGGATGTAGATCCGGGGGCGTGAGGGGGCCATACCCACTGGCAAATTAGCTGGGGATAAATATGCAATAATACCCCTCCCCGCCGAGAATTCTGCCAAGTTTATTTCATTGGGTATGTTGACATAAAAATCAGCAAAGAAAAAAGTAACAATACACGACAAGTGTGTGTGTGTATGCAATTATATACGAGTATTGCAATAATGCAATTATATCGTACAATAGAATTCTCATTGAGGTGTGTGTGTGTGTTGTAATGGACTAGATTAAATATTAATAAAGATTAATTAAATAGGCTTAGGGCCCCATGTACGAGAATGTAAATGGCCAACTGAGTCAACTTTGAACACTAATGCATGATGGCTGTCATCCCCCCGAGCCTCGACACAAATCTAATCCCTTGATTGTAGCTGAAAATTTAAAGTAGAGAAATATACTTTTACAAATATAATTGAACTACAAAGATTGTTATAGACAGGAGCGTAGATTTGTGTCGAGGCTCGGGGCATGACAGCCATCATGCATTGGTGTTCAAGGATGGATGTGTATGTGATCCTCAACCATTTTAGGCGTAGTCAATTACAACACATATTCGTCAATGAAAAGTATATGGCATATAATTGCATATACACACACCATTTGTCCTTTATTGTTACTTCTGCTATGCTGATTTTTATGAGAATATACCCAATTAATTGAGCTCAGCAGAATTATCGGGGGCTATAATTTCATATTCACACCCCACAGTCGAATCGTCGGGGTATATATACCCCTCTTGCCCCCATGGTTTAGATATGGGTATTGAGATGCGGGCAATTGTGTGAAAATACTCACGTGCGGTTGGCCGGGCTGATGATAGAGCTCCTCGTGGTCGAGGAGCACCTCCACGGCTTCCACATATTCCTCGCTGATGGCGTGCAGGAGGGCGTCCTTGGTCTCAACCTGGACGACATGCAAACAAGATTAGAGTGAACCGATATGCAGTGTAGCTCTATCGAATGAGCAGATATAGTCTAGCAGGACAGGAAGGACGTAAAACTTAGGTGTGGAAAACGCTCACAAAAATCTTCTGTGATGAGTATTTTTCATTGTGATATCTAACTAATCATAGAGCTATCGTTGTGTGTGTTTAGCTTTAGCTTGTGTGTGTGCTTTAGAGTGTGCATAGAGTGCTCATCTGATTGAGTTGTGAGTGGTTGGTTTGATATAACATTTTTTTTATTGAGGTGTAGTTCCACTTGTAAATATCATAATTACATACATTCACACCTGGTGATGAGCAAATACACTTTGATCGAAAAGAATCAGCAACAATAAATACAATAAATTCCAAAACATCAAATGATCTTTGGATATCATTACTTATACATTGATTTTACTCAAGCAAAAACAAATTAAACCACGGTATGAGAGTGGGTCATTTGAGTCGTGAGATACCAGATGCCATCCGGACGACACTACAATGCCAATCGATCTCGGAAGAAGGATGGAAGGTTGCCATTGTCATAGAAGCCAGCAGCAACATTGAAAAGTATTGATCGTGAACAGCAATTGGATCACCAATGAGCTACCAATGGAGCATGAAGAGTTGGCTCATTAGGAAGCGGGGAACACAAGGAAAAAGACTATGGACCCTGTTTTTTAGCGGATTCAAGCGCTGTCTTTTCAATGCGTCTAATGTTGAAATATTCCACAATTCCTCCAAAAAATAAGTGCTAATATTTGCAGGAAATTTATTAGTGGCTGGCTTGCGTTCACTATGGCCGCACTGATGCCAAAAACGACGATACATGAACCACACGCGCACAACGATGCAATGAACACTGAAACTGTGGCAACATTGAACTCGACCGACAATAACGGGCGTCTCAATGCATTAGAATGGCACAAGAGTACCGCTCTCTCCGTCGATATTGCTTTCTCTAGTGCCACTTTGGAGACGCGGGGACAAAAGGCAGCCACACACACACACACGCACACACACACACACATACACTTACACACTTACACACGCACACACACACGCACACACGCACGCATACACACACACACGCACACACGCACGCACACACAATGCAGCTATACAGTGGTACGATTTGTGTGTGTGTGGGGCGACGTTTGTTTGACGCGTGCATTGGATGGGATATTGCCGCACAGATAGAAACGACCGCAATAGCTGTGTCGTGCAGCACGTCGAATTACGCCTTGTCGCTTCTGCACGCCTCCTGTTCGTATGTATGTCTGTGTGTCATATTTCGGCGTGTCATTGTGTGTTTTGTTGGACCACATGTGTATGTGTTTATGCGTGCGCTCTGGTCGTCGTGTCCTCTGAGTATAGTCGGTCCTCACGCTGTCAACGTGTCATTGCTATTCCGTGACAACTCATACACCACATTGGAGGATGGTGTAATGCTGAGTGAAATTACTCTGACGCCTCAATTGATCCACATTGTTGAAACACATATCCATCTGCGTCACAGCTTTCTGTGCTTCGCTAAGAGCGATTCAATATCCTCGGCTGAGCAGACACACCATCATTACACCATCCAGGACCGACTCAGTCCGGTGCTCAAACTTCCAATTCCTTAGCTAACGCCGAACGTTGAAACATCGAAGAGGAAACGTGTGCGCAGCAAGGAGTCAACACATGATGAAGACTGCCCCGATTACTTGCTGGCTAGAAAGACTGGGAAAAGAGGAATGAAGAGCAAATGAGAGGGAATAAATTAACAAGAGATGTAGTCAATAATGAGCGCAAAATATTATGACGACATCACGCAAGTACACGCGACAATAAAATAGAGTATAAAACTTCAAGAAGCAGAGAATATCATGAGAGACACGACATCAAAAATACTCCAAAAATGTAAAAAATACATGATATCTGTGCTCGCACACGTCCAAAATAATAATTTATGTGTTGAATCAAGTACTATCGGATTTTGAGTTGTATTTGTGCCTAAAAAAGACGTTGATGCAACACGTTTGCAACACTGACCTTGTTTTCGATCAGCAACTCGACCATCTCGAGGTTCTCGTTGTCGATGGCCATCAGGAGAGCGGTTCTGCCCAGCGGGTCGACACAGTTGATGTTCAAATGAGACGGTTCAGCGTGCGACTGATGAATCATCCTCAAAACAAAAAACACAAGCACATATATAATAGCGATTGAGATCTAATAGTGATTTTCAAATGCCTCATCATTAAGGAAGACATCCAGATTGAGACTCGCAGTGGCGGATCCAGAGTGCAACTTGGGGAGGGGCTGAATTGCAGGAGCGATCAGTCATGCATATGCATCATTATGCAACGTATTTGCGATCATGCTTATACCAACAAATTCTAGCGAAAGATAACTCTCTTGTCCTCTTTTAGTGAACGTCTTGGTTATGAGGAGATGATCCAGCATCCTCTCTGAATCCGCCAGTGAGACCTCGTTTATATTTTAGCATCAAAAACAGAGTAAGTACGATAGGAAAGTTTTTCATAACACGAATTATAGAGATGTAGAAAAATTCAGCTTTCCAAATAGAAAAATAATAGGACAATGGACTATGAATTACCAGCAAGCAGATAATCAACCAAAAAACTATGAACTGATATAAATACATGTATGGTATTTGGAAGGTGGGATTCACGAGTTATTTACTCTTTCCTACTAACTAAAACTCGGTGAGATACACTCACACACACACACACAAACACCCCCCTCCCCACACACACTCACAAGCGTCTCTGTATTGCCATGTGCTTCATAACCGCAAAAGCCCCAGTAGCATTATTGTCTATTGGAAATGTGGTTTGAGTGACAGAAACAGTTAGTAAGCACTAATCACCAGCGATTCATGAGCTATGAGTGAGTAAGGAGTGCTCGAGTGTTGTGTTGGTCGTCATTGGTGTTAGAGTCTGGTCATCGAGTGGTAGTGTGGCAGTGTGGCAGTGTGTGGTATGTTTTCGTGAAGTAGCTTATCCTATATTGACTGCGGCTTTGTTCTTCATCCACATCTCTACTGTATTGTTTCATCTTCGTCTTCAACAATCTCTACAGCCCATTATTTTCAGGTTGCTTGTGTTAGGACATGGACCGCATACAGTGCAGTATCCCGGACATAAAAGAACCCCGGTTAAAAGAGAGTATTTCTTCGGCCCGTCTTCTATACTTTTAGTGTAATTTTGCTCTTATATAAGAGAGCCCCGCATATAATAGATAGATGATAATATACTTTTTAAGATACATTTTCTCCACTCCCGACGATCCCATTATATTCGCGGTACACTATACTACATTTCAACACACACATACACACACCTCAAGTAATGCCATCCTCTTGTGAAATATGTCCATGCTCGGTCGCACGTAATCGAAATTAGTGTAATGGCGCGGCACTTCCCAGCACCATAGGTTGTCTGTCGTTTTTGTGCGAGATGCTGGAATAACGGGTTACAAAAACGCACTCCAGTCCTCAGTATTTACAGGACGACTCGAGAAAGCAGAAAAGATTAATCGATCAAGTTTTTTGGTTATGTAATGCAGCCACGACATACTCAGCCGTGTATGTCAGCAATTAAATCGAGTGACACGTACTCGCACAAGAAAATCGTAGCGAACTATAGGCGTCGCGGAAAGGCACTAGGTTTTGATAGTGTCAACAGACAAAATCACCAGGTACGCCAGCAGTTCTACTGACTAATGAACCTGGTTTAAACCAGATTGCACTTGTGGATGCTATAGGCGAAATGATTGACTGTTTTTCGACCCAGAGCCGTTAGAAGGTGATATAAGGCTGAAAGCCTGTTGAAGGTAACCACACAAATAACCAGCAATCACAGGTAAATCACAGGTAACCACAATCACAGGTAACCACTGTTAACCACACAATCATATTGCGCTAAATTGTCAGGCTGCCGAAAACATCGGTGGCCAAAAGTCTAGGTCTTTGGATTCTAGAAGGTTTGATCATGCTAGAGTTAAGTCATAACTCGTTAGTAATACGTGCATACATTTATTAGCAACAGGGTTGCATTTAATATTATATCCAACCAGTATTTGCATAAACGCATAAAACACTAACTCAGCACCGCGTGTTTAATTACCAGATATAAGTCAACACTGCGCAATAGGAAATCGAATTTGAAACACTGTATATAGAATGTTCCTTCATGCAAAATCAGTCCTGGCTCTCCCGATCATCGACAAAGCAGTGGTGGCATCTGTGAATACATCGGGACGCGCAGAATTAAATCTGCCAAAAGTGGCATTGAACACAGCAATGATTGATGCTCTACGACGAAATGAGTTGCGCACTACCAGAGGTCCACCAGAGTCTCCCGAGTTTCCGCCAGCCTTCCCTCCTTTCAATGTTCTTGCACACACACACGATTGCGAATCAACATTTACCCGAAACTGTTGACACTCTCGTATATTCGTCACCCGATACCGAATTCGAAGAAGATGCTCAGATAATGAACTGCCTTGGCCGCTTCGTCCAAAGCCAATGAGAGTGGCTCGGGTTCCAGGACGGGCGCGACTCCTCCTTTCAATCCTTCCCGGGCTAATTCTTCTCGAGTAGCGAACTTGTCGGTTCAGGACAATCACAGCTATGTCGTGACTAATACTTGAACTAGTAATATGCTGGATTGGATGGATTATAACTCTACTGGCACGGTATCTGTCGCTCGCTCGTCCTCCACGCCGACTATCGCTTCCCAATTTAACTGAAAAATCTCGAACATTACCGTCAGATACACAGTGACCAGCGGTCAAAACATAACGCTTGCCGATCAATGCTCCTCCGCACTCCGTTTGAGATCTGTACTGGATATTGGCCATGAATGGAAACCGTTCTTGACTCGCTCGACGTCCTCCGAAAATGTCCCCAGGCTGTCGTTCGGTGGAATTTCCCGATGGAAGAGCCGGTTCCACACTCGAAGCCAGTACATGGGGCATAAACCACAAGTTCAGAATAACACAGAACACAGCAATCAACAGCTTCATCGTGATAACTTTGAGCGAGTTATCAGGAGCTAAGTCTAACGCCCAATTGATGACTACGAAAGTCGGCATCCAGATTGGCTTTTATATGTACACCAAATCCGGCATGCGGTTTAGCATTGAGAAAGAGTTATGTACTCTCGCTTAGGATGAGTTGGGAATATGAATCAAACAGTCTGAGACAACGCCCAAGTGACGGTGTAAAAAGGCTGGCACATGCTGTCCTAGCTCGTAGCTAATGTACATATTTTTACATTTTTTACATCGATTATTTTTCTGACTCATCAGAAACATCGATAATCAATCGGGAACCAAGTTACGAGATTTTGAGATTTTGAGATTTTGAGATTACCCCGAAAGCTATCAATAGGGCTTCATCTGAAGAAACGTAATAAATAGGGCTGTCTAAAGTTAATAAAGCTACTTTTTCACATAAAGGACACTTTATAGGATACCTGAAATGACACAAAAAATGTGCATGGCAATCAATAAAAAGTTATTACAAAAAAGCTACACTAGCATGTGGACTCTGTGGTGCAGTTGTTAGCACACCCGCCTCACAAGCGGGATGCCCGTGGTTCGAATCCCGGCGGAGCAGAATTTCTTGGGCGGATGCTATAATCCAACAGCCCCTGTCCACCCAGCAGTAAATGATGGTACCAGATGTCAGCCATGAGTTGTGCCATGCATTCTAGGGCCCTCTCTAATACACCTTTCGTCCATGTAGCGCCATAGCGTGGATAGGGTAAGTTCTGCGGGGGCAGCGAGCTGCACGGGGCACACCTGTGTGTTCTTAAGCTTCGGCTTCTTCCCGTGTAGCAGCTGTCACTTAGGCATTTGACCATTTAACCTTAAATGTGGAGAAAAGGGGGGTAACATAGTTGCAAAAAGACATTGAGACATTGGCTTTTCGAGACAGTTAAGTCAGTATATGTCACGACACTTGATCAAGTCCAGATGCCAGTAAGACTGGCTTTAATGCCCGGTTTAATAAAAGCACCAAAAACTGTATTATTTCACTGAAAAATTGCTCATCTAATCCGGCGCACATATAGAAACCAATCGTGTCATAATGATTATCGGTGTCATTGCTCATCGGTGTTATCGGTGTCATTGTCATTGCATTGTCATATCATTCTAATGTGATTCACTGTCCTCTACTCCTAAAACTGAGACGTTTGATCCCTGATGTCCAGGCATACCAGATTATTTAGCAGATTATGATTGTGTGGATGATTTTGTATGAGAATCGATCTGAATATTCATCAAGGTTGCACAAAATCTTGTCACGTGTTTGAATAGAAATGGCGTCCATCTTTTCATCCATAGAATCCGTCTTCACAGTATGATCTATAGATCAATTGGGATTTTCAGATTAACTGTTGACATTGCTGGTGTTTTCATTCTGTGTTCTGTGTTTCGTTCATTCAATGAATGAATAAATAAGCTAACGTTTTTTCGCTACGCTTATAGGTTGTCACTGAATACTTGTGCAGTTCCCATATATGTACGAAGTAGAATTATTAAACCGCTAGCTTTGCTTATTTTTAGCACTGTATGCATCTTTCCAGTGACACACACACACACCCGTTGAGGCATGTGAGAGTGCACACACATACTAGCTGGAAGTTGGCCACTTGGTAAATGTTGCATGAAATGGTGCTTGCACACACACAATTGAGTGTATCATTGGCGCTGACACCATCACTGTCTCTGCTGATGTCATCACGGTCGGCTCGCCGTTTTTCTAGCTGGAGCGAGGCCAGAAGAAATTGCTTTATTCACGGCTCATCAACACGTCTCGACCATCACTTCACTATCGTGTCGAGTGAATCCCGCTTTTTTCGCAAACACTCTATCCATCTCATGACAGAAAAACAAACACACAAACAAACAGAATTGAAAGTTTACAGATTCCACAGTAACTGAGATCACTAGAGTGAAACCTCAAGTAGTCAGTAATGTGTGTAAACCTTAATTTGAGGCAAAATTCCATGAAAAAGTGCTGCCTCTAATAGTGTCTTATAAACATTTTAAGCGCAAATAAACAAAAATAATAATAAAATCACCGAGTGTAAATCAGCAAAGCGCAGTAAAAAGTTGTATTTGAATTTTGTTATATGCGTAACATAAAGTTGTAACACTGCGGAACATATTGTATCATGCAAAATCACCAAAATCACCGAAATCAATCCACTAAATTGATCTGAGTATTGAGAATGCATCAGTGGCATCAGTGAATATATCAGGAACCGCAGTATCGGGTGTGTCGCTATTACCCACGTTGAATACAGCAATAATGGATAATCTGCGATGGGATGAAACGCGCATCACCAGAGGCCCACCAACATCTTCTGCACATCCACCAAGCGATTCTAATGTCAAGGCGTTTGCACATACACTCGATCTGTAGTCAATATACGTGCCAGATACATGACAGTCTGTAATGTTCATTACCTGATACTGGATTTGTCGAAGACGCTCAGATATGGGACTGTCAGAAGCATACCTTCCAAAGCCAATGAGAGTGCCACGGATTCCAGGGCGCGCCAGACTTTCCCTCCCCATCTTCACCGGGCTAACTCTTCCGGAATAGCGAACTGAACGACTCAAGACAAATACAGCTAAGTCGTGACTCACGTATGATGCATTGACCTTCAGTTTCGGATGGGTTATAATTCTTTTGACGCGGTATGTCAACCTACTAGATCGATGCATGCTCAGTCTATCGGTCCTTATGAAATGGGCTATGGGCGTGGTATCTAAACACAACCCCCACACACACACTCACAAGCATCTCTGTATTGCCATGTGCTTCATAAACGCAAAAGCCCCAGTAGCATTATTGTCTATTGGAAATGTGGTTTGAGTGGCAGAAACAATTAGTAAGCACCAGCTTGTCATGAGTTAAGAGTGAGTCAGTAGTGCTCGAGTGTTGTGTTGGTCGTCATTGGTGTTAGAGTCTGTTGATCGAGTGGTAGTGTGGCAGTGTGTGGTATGTTTTCGTGAAGTAGCTTATCCTATATTGACTGCGGCTTTGTTCTTCATCCACATCTCAACAGTATTGCTTCATCTTCGTCTTCAACAATCACTATAGCCCATTATTTTCAGGCTGTTTGTGTTAGGACATGGACCGCATACAGTGCAGTATCCCGGACATAAAAGAACCCCGGATATAAGAGAGTATTTCTTCGGGTCCGTCTTCTATGCTACACTATACTACATTTTAACACCAACATACACACACTTCACGTAATGCCATCCTCTTGTGAAATATGTCTATGCTCGGTCGCACGTAAACGAAATTAGTGTAATGGCGCGGCACTTCCCAGCACCATAGGTTGTCTGTCGTTTTTGCGCGAGATGCTGGAATAACGGGGTACAAAAACGCACTCCAGCCCTCAGTATTCACAGGAAGACTCGAGAAAGCAGAAAAGATTAATCGATCCCGTTTTTTATTTATGTAATGCAGCCACGACATACTCAGCCGTGTATGCCTGGAATCGAGTGACACGTACGCGCACAAGAAAATCGCAGCGAACTATAGGCGTCGCGGAAAGGCACTAGGTTTTGATAGTGTCAACAGACAAAATCACCAGGTACGCCAGCAGTTCTACTGACTAATGAACCTGGTTTAAACCAGATTGCACTTGTGGATGCTATAGGCGAAATGATTGACTGTTTTTCGACCCAGAGCCGTTAATAGGTGATATAAGGTTGAGAGCCTGTTAAAAGGTGTCAATATACTATCTAAACATCCTACATGGAGCCCCGTACAAGACCTATCACACAATCATATTGCGCTAAATTGTCAGGCTGCCGAAAACATCGGTGGCCAAAAGTCTAGGTTTTTGGATTCTAGAAGGTTTGATCATGCTAGAGTTAAGTCATAACTCGTTAGTAATACGTGCATACATTTATTAGCAACAGGGTTGCATTTAATATTATATCCAACCAGTATTTGCATAAACGCATAAAACACTAACTCAGCACCGCGTGTATAATTACCAGATATAAGTCAACACTGCGCAATAGGAAATCGAATTTGAAACACTGTATATAGGATGTTCCTTCATGCAAAATCAGTCCTGGCTCTCCCGATCATCGACAAAGCAGTGGTGGCATCTGTGAATACATCGGGACGCGCAGAATTAAATCTGCCAAAAGTGGCATTGAACACAGCAATGATTGATGCTCTACGACGAGATGAGTTGCGCACTACCAGAGGTCCACCAGAGTCTCCCGAGTTTCCGCCAGCCTTCCCTCCTTTCAATGTTCTTGCACACACACACGATTGCGAATCAACATTTACCCGAAACTGTTGACACTCTCGTATATTCGTCACCCGATACCGAATTCGAAGAAGATGCTCAGATAATGAACTGCCTTGGCCGCTTCGTCCAAAGCCAATGAGAGTGGCTCGGGTTCCCGGACGGGCGCGACTCCTCCTTTCAATCCTTCCCGGGCTAATTCTTCTCGAGTAGCGAACTTGACGGTTCAGGACAATCACAGCTATGTCGTGACTAATACTTGAACTAGTAATATGCTGGATTGGATGGATTATAACTCTACTGGCACGGTATCTGTCGCTCGCTCGTCCTCCACGCCGACTATCGCTTCCCAATTGAACTGAAAAATCTCGAGCATTACCGTCAGATACACAGTGACCAGCGGTCAGAACATAACGCCTGCCGATCAATGATCCTCCGCACTCCGTTTGAGATCTGTACTGGATATTGGCCATGAATGGAAACCGTTCTTGACTCGCCCGACGTCCTCCGAAAATGTCCCCAAATTGTCGTTCGGTGGAATTTCCCGATGGAAGAGCCGGTTCCACACTCGAAGCCAGTACATGCGGCATAAGCCATATGTTCAGAGTAGCACAGAACACAGCAATCAAGAACTTCATCGTGATAACTTTGAGCGAGTTATCAGGAGCTAAGTCTAACACCTAATTGATGACTACGAAAGTCGGCATCCAGATTGGCCTTTATATATACACCAAATCCAGCATGCGGCTTAGCATTGAGAAAGAGTTATGTACTATCGCTTAGGATGAGTTGGGAATATGAATCAAACAGTCTGAGACAACGCCCAAGTGACGGTGTAATATGGGCTGGCACATGCTGTCCTAGCTCGTAGCTAATGCACATATTTGTACATTTATGTAAATCGATTAATTTTCTGACTCATCATAAACATCGGTTATAAATCCGGAACAAAGTTACGAGATTTTGAGATTCACCCGAAAGCTATAAATGGGGTTTCATCTGAAGGAAACGTAATAGGTAGGGCTGTCTAAAGTTAATGAAGCTACTTTTCACTTAAAGGACACTTTATAAGATACCTGAAACGACACAGAAAATGTGCATGACAATCAATAAAAAGTTATTACAAAAAAGCTACACTAGCATGTGGACTCTGTGGTTCAGTTGTTAGCACACCCGCCTCACAAGCGGGAGGTCCGTGGTTCGAATCCCGGCGGAGCAGAATTTCTTGGGCGGATGCTATAATCCAACAGCCCCTGTCCACCCAGCAGTAAATGATGGTACCAGATGTCAGTCATGAGTTGTGCCATGCATTCTAGGTCCCTCTCTAATACGTCTTTCGTCCATGTAGCGCCATAGCGTGGATAGGGTTGGTTACCCGCTCGTGCCGCTTTTTACTCCGACAATTTTACCCTATTCGTTCGTCGATTGATGTCTCATCCGCTAGTTTTCTGGTAAATTCCTATATCTTTTCTAAGATCGACTATTGCAACTCGCTCTTCTTCCATCTTCCCTTGAAATCTATCCGCCAACTCCAAGCAGTGATCAACCTTGCTTTTAGGTTTGTACTGAGGCTTCCTCCGCGAACCCCCACTTCGGTGCATATCCGGCAGCTCGGTTGGTTACCTGCTCTTTCTCGTATCCGCTATAAGGTATGTTGTCTGGTCTTCAAACTTATCCACTCTCCCTCTTCTCCTTTATATCTCCGTTCCCTATTGACTCTCAGTAATCGTACTTCTTGTCGCATTCCTGTGTCATTAGTCTGTCCTCCTGCTGTAAATCAATCCTCTTGGTCATCCAAATCTTTTTATTTCTCAGCTCCTCGTATCTATAACTCGCTTCCATCTTACCTTCACCACAAGTCTTCATTCCGATCCTTTTCTGCTGATCTTCCTAAATATCTGCTCACTCGTTCTCTTGATGATTGAATGTATGATTTGTCTTTGGATATATGCGTGTTGTTCGTACTGATCGTCCTGTGTTGTACCCTCGTTGTTCTTGCTTAATATTTGTTTTTTAATCACTGTTAATTATATGCTTTCGTTGCTGCGTCCTGTTTTTGCATCTTTTGCATTCGTCGTTGTCTTGTAAGGCTTCGCCCTGCTACTGGTAACAGTGTAATTCCAGTAAACCAGATTCATGGTCGAGTCGTCGGCGACTAAACCGGCTCCCCCACTGTTCTGCAGTGAGGAGGGTGGCTAGACACCCGACAGGAGAAAAAAAACAAAACCTGTTCCAAGGGCGGATGAGCTATCTGATAGCCAACGGCCATCTAGCATGTTCCAGTTTGCAAACATGTTTTCATTTTTCTATTTGTGCCTACTCCCTGCTCGCTGTGATGTTCCTGTCGGTTGTGACTTTTTCGCGCCTGTGTATAAATATGTGCGCTATATTAAATATATGTTGCTGTTTATGTTGTTGTTGTTCTGCGGTGGCAGCGAGCTGCACGGGACACACCTGTGTTTCTTAAGCTTCGGCTTCTTCCCGTGTAGCAGCTGTCACTTAGGCATTTAACCATTTAACCTTAAATGTGGAGAAAAGGGGGGTAATATAGTTGCAAAAGGACATTGAGACATTGGATTTTTGAGACAGTTATGTCAGTATATGTCACGACACTTGATCAAGTCCAGATGCCAGTAAGACTGGCTTTAATGCCCGGCTTAATGAAAGCACCAAAAACTGTATTATTTCACTGAAAAATTGCTCATCTAATCTGGCGCACATATAAAAACCACTCGTGTCATAATGATTCTCGGTGTCATTGCTCCGGTGTCAGACTTAGCTGGTGATAACTCGCTCAAAGTTATCAAGATGAAGTTCTTGATTGCTGTGTTCTGTGCTACTCTGAAAATATGGCTTATGCCCCATGTACTGACTACGAGTGTGGAGCCGGCTCTTTCATCGGGAAATTCCACCGAACGACAATCTGGGGACATTTTCGGAGGACGTCGAGCGAGTCAAACACGGTTTCCATTCATGGCTGCTATCTACTACAATTCTACAAGGATATGCGGAGGAGCATTGCTCAACAAGCGGTAGGTAGGTAAATTTTTCATAATTAATAAGTTAAATTTTTGGTTAATCATTTTCTGCTTCGCCGTGTGCATATTACATAAGAACGTATATTTCGGAGTGCTTCAAATACGTTTTTGTGCCAGACAGTGCTGAATTATACTTGCTTAGATATGAAATTGTTTATTAAATGAAACATTTTTTATTGAATCCTGTCGCTAATAAATTCATGCAGGCATTATTAACGAGTTATGATATCAATCAAATGTGATTCACTGTCCTTTACTCCTAAAAGACGTTTAATCTCTTATGTCCAGGCATGCCCGATTATTTAGCAAATTATGATTGTGTGGATGATTTTGTATGGGAATCTATCTGAATATTCATCAAGGCTGCACAAAATATTGCCACGTGTTTGAATAGAAATGGCGTCCATTTTTTCATCCATAGAATCCGTCTTCACAGTATGATCTATAGATCAATTGGGATTTTCAGATTAACTGTTGACATTGCTGGTGTTTTCATTCTGTGTCTGTTGACACTGTCAAAACATGTTCATTCATTCATTCGTTCATTCAATGAATGAATGAATAAGCTAACGTTCTTTCGCTACGCTTATAGGTTGTCACTGAACCCTTGTGCAGTTCCCTTATATGTACGATGTAGAATTATTAAACCGCTAGCTTTGCTTATTTTTAGCACTGTATGCATTCTTCCAGTGACACACACACACACAACCGTTGAGGATGTGAGAGTGCACACACATACTAGCTGGAAGTTGGCCACTTGGTAAATGTTGCATGAAATGGTGCTTGTACACACACAAATGAGTGTATCATTGGCGCTGACACCACCACTGTCTCTGCTGAAATCATCACGGTCGGCTCGCCGTTTTTCTAGCTGGAGCGAGGCCAGAAGAAATTGCTTTATTCACGGCTCATCAACACGTCTCGACCATCACTTCACTATCGTGTCGAGTGAATCCCGCCTTTTTTCGCAAACACTCTATCCATCTCATGACAGACAAACAAACACACAAACAATTATTTGGTATAACGCAAAGTGAAAGTTTACAGATTCCACAGTAACTGAGATCACTAGAGTGAAACCTCAAGTAGTCAGTAATGTGTGTAAACCTTAATTTGAGGCAAAATTCCATGAAAAAGTGCTGCCTCTAATAGTGTCTTATAAACATTTTAAGCGCAAATAAACAAAAATAATTATCAAATCACCGAGTGTAAATCAGCAACGCGCAGTAAAAAGTTGTATTTGAATTTTGTTATATGCGGAACATAAAGTTGTAACACTGCGGAACATATTGTGTCATGCAAAATCACCAAAATCACCGAAATCAATCCACTAAATTGATCTGAGTATTGAAAATGCATCAGTGGCATCAGTGAATATATCAGGAACCGCAGTATCGGGTGTGTCGCTATTACCCACGTTGAATACAGCAATAATGGATAATCTGCGATGGGATGAAACGCGCATTACCAGAGGCCCACCAACATCTTCTGCACATCCACCAAGCGATTCTAATGTCAAGGCGTTTGCACATACACTCGATTTGTAGTCAATATACGTGCCAGATACATGACAGTCTGCATTGTTCATTACCTGATACTGGATTTGTCGAAGACGCTCAGATATGGGACTGTCAGAAGCATACCTTCCAAAGCCAATGAGAGTGCCACGGATTCCAGGGCGCGCCAGACTTCCCCTCCCCATCTTCACCGGGTTAACTCTTCCGGAAAAGCGAACTGAACGACTCAAGACAAACACAGCTAAGTCGTGACTCACGTATGATGCATTGACCTTCAGTTTTGGATGGGTTATAATTCTTTTGACGCGGTATGTCAACCTACTAGGTCCATTCATGCTCAGTCTATCGGTCCCTAAATAAACTCTAAGATTGGAAGGTGCGCTACGGATATTTACATTTGCGCTATTTACACAACGGCCAGCGGTCAGTACAAGTATCCTATTGATCAATGTTCCCCCACAAATCGTTCCAGATCGGTGTTGGATAATTGCCATGAATGGAAAATCCTTTTGACTCGCTAGACGTCCTCCGAAAATGTTGTCAGATTGTTGTTCGGTGGAATTTCCCGATGGAAGATCCCGTTCCACACTCGAAGCCATTACATGTGGCCTAAGCCACATGTTCAGAGTGAAACAGAACACAGCAATCAACAACTTCATAGTGATAACTTTGTGCGAGTTATCAGCAGCTAAGTCTAACACCAGAGCAGTGAGTCTGAAGGACGGCGACACACACACACGATTTTATATGTGTGCGATATCAATTAAGCATTTTTCAGTTAAATAAGGTAATGTTTAGCTACTTTGAATACAGCCGAACATTAAAGCATCTGGATTTCATCAAATGACGTCATTCAAACCGCATGCGACAGCGCCGAGGTGACGTAACAGTTAATCTGAAAATCCCAACTGATCTAGACCAAACTGTGCAAACGGATTCCATGGATGAAAAGATTGACGCCTTTTCTATTCAAACACGTGACAATATTTTGTGCAACCTTTATGAATATCCAGATAGAATTCCCATACAAAATCATCCACAGAATCATACTCTGCTAAATAATCTGGTATGCCTGGACATCAGAGATTAAACGTCTCAGTTTTAGGAGTACAGGACAGTGAATCACATTAGATTGATATCATAACTCGTTATTAATGCTTGCAAAATTTATTAGCGACAGGATACAATAAAAAATGTCACATTTCATCAAAAAAAATTATATGTAAGCGATTATAATTCAGCACTGTGTAGCACAAAACACGTATTTGAAGCACTGCGATATATTCGGTCCCTTGCAAAATTTATTTTAGCGCTATCTGATCATCGACAAAGCAAGAGAGGCATCTGTGAATAGATCGGGATACGTAGAGCTCGGTATTGGCGTCAGAGCGCCGTTGTATACCCCAATAATTGACGATTTGCGGCGAGACGAGTTACGGCTCACAAGAGGTCCGCCAGAATCTCCATTATATCCACCAACCAATCCTTGTTTCAAAGTACGTGCACACAAAGTCGAATGAGGATCTATAAATGTGCCACCTACCCTACACTGTTGGACGCTCACTACCTCATAATCAATTCGCAGAAGATGTTTCGATAAAGAGCTGTCTTGAGCGTGTCGTCCAAACCCAATGAGAGTAGCACGGGTTCCTGTGAGCGCGTGATCCCTCGCATTGATACTTCCAGGCCTGACTCTTGCTGAATAGCGGACTCGACGATCGAGAACAATCACGGCAATATCGTAACTCAAGCACCTAGGACTGATATTATGATTTGGATGAAGTATAATTCTGTTGGCACGGTATCTGTCTTTTCTTTTTGCTTCACGCACACTATCGCTTCCCAATTGAACTGCAACATTTTGAGCTTTACCGCGAGATACACAGTGACCAGCGGTCAAAACAAAACGCTTGCCGATCAATGCTCCTCCGCACACCGTTCGAGATCTGTACTGGATAGTAGCCATGAATGGAAACCGTTCTTGACTCGCTCGACGTCCTCCGAAAATGTCCCCAGATTGTCGTTCGGTGGAATTTCCCGATGAAAGAGCCGGTTCCACACTGGAAGCCAGTACATGCGGCATAAGCCATATGTTCAGAGTCACACAGAACACAGCAATCAAGAACTTCATCTTGATAACTTTGAGCGAGTTATCACCAGCTACGTCTAACACCAGAGCAATGAGTCCGGGAATCATTATGACACGAGTGGTTTTTATATGTGCGCCAGATTAGATGAGCAATTTTTCAGTGAAATAATACAGTTTTTTCTGCTTTCATTAAACCGGACATCAAAGCAGTGGCGGCGCCAGGATTATTCCGATGGGGGGCTGAAGGGGGGCTAAGGAAAAGTTGAGGGGGCTTGGTGAAGCATGAAGAACTGCAGCCGAACGCTGACTACATATTATAAGGGACTGGGGCACACTGATTGAGTCCTCGAACTTGAATCAAAATTACAGGACTTCATTTACAGTGGTGATAAATTTTATTGTCCATGATTATGATTTTCGGGGAGCTTGACATATTCTTGGGAGGCTCTGGCCTCCCCAAACCACCCCTTGGCGCCGCCACTGCATTAAAGCCAGTCATACTGGCATCTGGACTTGATCAAGTTGTCGTCATTCAAACCGCATGCGACACCGCCCAGATAACGTAACAACAGATATACTGATGAATTATATATCAAGATGACTTATAAGGATATGTTTAGAGCAATTTTATATAAAATATCTGTGAGATCGGCTACAAAGGGTGTCGCGAGATATCCCGAAGTATATGTACGCAGCTCCACTGGAGACAAGTGTTAGAGACACTCCGAATAAGAGTGACTAGACTACTCTGAATAAGACTGTTCTAGTTTGGTTGTATCAATCAATTGGAAAGACATACATCCCGAATACCTTTCACTCGGTACCCAATCGCACTGTCACACCCACAAACGCCACACAATATTCTAAAACTCAAAACGTTCACATCTCACATCCTCACTCTGATTCGTGTTCCCAGACACCTGGGGATCCTTAGAAGGTCCTGGAAAGTCAGCCACACAATTAAATGAACAATCTCAACATATTCTCATTGGCAAATATCATTAAACATGATACATCTGATAAATTTCATGTTAAAATTTGTTTATGAAGATAATTTCGTTTTGTTTTGTCTGTGGTGCTAGTGCATACCGTAAATATCTTTCTATTTTGTCCGTCTTTACGAAATTTACATTGCGCTGAACTTCAAAGAATATGCGTTTGACGAATTACTCTAAGTAAAACATTGTATATATGTGTAGAAACATGCAAATAGTAATTACTATTTTACTGAACTATTACATACATTTATTTAATTGAATACATCAATTTAATATATTACTGACGAGTTGATTTTTCACTCTAGTGATGCCAGCTAGTGTGGAATCTGTAAACTTTCACTTTGCGTTATACCAAATACTTGTTTGTATGTTTGTTTTTCTGTCATGAGATGAATAGAGTGTTTGCGAAAAAAGGCGGGATTCACTCGACACGATAGTGAAGTGATGGTCGAGACGTGTTGATGAGCCGTGAATAAAGCAATTTCTTCTGGCCTCGCTCCAGCTAGAAAAACGGCGAGCCGACCGTGATGACATCAGCAGAGACAGTGATGGTGTCAGCGCCAATGATACACTCAATTGTGTGTGTGCAAGCACCATTTCATGCAACATTTACCAAGTGGCCAACTTCCAGCTAGTATGTGTGTGCACTCTCAAATGCCTCAACGGGTGTGTGTGTATATGTTTGTGTGTGTGTGTGTGAACATATAAGCACCGATGCAGAAATGGCGCAATGGAGTAGCAAATCGTGCCGCAATATTATGTGTCAGCTGAGCATTAGAACAAGTGGTGTGTTGCTTCGATGTCAACACCATATTCATATTTTACGCACGACACTAACCGTCTATAATAATAGTGGTCTATAAGCCTTCTTTCCTTGATGCTCCACTTTTCCACTACATGAACCTGCTCTTAATTTTCCACAACAGCGTTGAGAAATCCAATAAATTAAGTTTCTCCAACAGATTGAAGGTTGGAAAGCAAATAGAAACGAAAACAATCAAATTCTGATTGAGGAAGACACATATTTATCATTCTGTCCGACCTTTAATTCCTCACTTGGTAATCCCTTCATTTTCCACGCGTTACAAACCTCTGAATTAGAGCTCTTCAGGTCGTCTGACCGAGCATTCTTGAGCTTATGAGAGAAGTCACGATACCGACCACAGATGCTTGGTATACTGTGTAGGTTTCTGGGTTGAGAGTGTGCTATACAGTGCTCTGCAGCCGTTTGTGATAGTGTCTGGTGTTGTATTGGAAGCAGTTGAAATTATTTTGATTACAACTATGAAACTACAACTCATTGCTAATGACTGCATAAACCTATTATCAGCAGAATAGAGTTGTGTCAGCCAAACAATGTTTCCAATAAACGTCAATATTAGAGCGAATATTTGCAGCACGGCGTATATGCAAACATCATCCACAAATCAGCATCGCGTTATTGAAACTTGCATTTGGAAGCACCGCAGAGTAAGTGCAAATTTTTATCCTTTGCTTCCTTTTATGCAAGCTCTTGATCAACTCGTCTCATAATTGCCAAAGCAAGAGTGGCATATGTGAATGCAACTGGACGCTGAGAATTCCTTGCCGAGCCAAATGTGGAACTGAATATTGCAATAATGGATGATCTTCGACAATATCAGTTGCGCACCATCAGAGGTCCACCAGAATATCCACTATGACCGCCAACCAATTCGTGTTTCAAGGTTTCAGCACATACATACGATTGAGAGTCAATCGTTGGACTGAATTTCTGGCATTCTCGAATGTTCACCACCGGACACTGAATTTGAAGAAGATGCTCGGAGAAGGAGCTGTCTGAACTATCACGTCTGAAACTAACGAGTTTAGCTACGGTTCCAGGACGTGCCGTATTCGTCGCGTCAATCACACCCGGAGAAAATCCTCTGGAATTGCGAACTCGACAAGTCAAAACAAGCAAAACGATATCGTGACTAAGTACAAATGTAATGGCACGGCTGGATGGATCTATAATATTTCGCTGGACACGGTATCTGATGTTTGTTTGTTCTCTGCTCAGATGATCGCTTCCTAAATGAGCAGCAAAATCGGCGGGTTGCTTGTCAGATACACAGTTACCGGCTGTCAGAACGTAACGCTTGTCGATCAGTGCTCCTCCGCAATATTTTCCCAGTACGTACTTGATGACAGTCATAAATGGAAACCGTGTTTGACTCGCTCGACGTCCTCCGAAAATGCTGCAAGATTGTTGTTCGGTGGAATTTCCCGATGGAAGAGCCAGTCACACACTCTAAGCCAGTACATGCGGCATAAGCCATATGTTCAGAGTAACACAGAACACAGCAATCAACATCTTCTTAGTGATAACTAGGGCTGTCAAAAAGTAACCTAAAAATAAGAAAAAAGTAACTTTATTTTCGAGAAAAAGTAACCTAAAAAAGTAACCTAAAAACAACCTGAGTTTTGAAGTTATTATCACTTTTGCATCGTTTTATCACATGTTTATCACGCCTTTGCTGATTAGTGCGCTATATGAAATACACGGTTTGTTTGTTGTTTGTTTGTGAACATATAAAGTAACCTAATAACCAATAAAAAGGTAACCTAAGAATAACCTTCAAAAAAGGTCAATTTCTGTTTGCAGTTCTGAAGGAAGAAAATACACCAGTCCTTCTTTTTTATCATCTTTCCGAGTTGGTACTACTTTTCCACCCTCTCTTCGATCTGGTACCATTTTTACAACAAACAACCAAAAGTGACTTAGCATAATTTGGCTAACATCGAAAAAAGGAGCATAACCATCAAAATATAATTTAAAGTGGAAAGCTCATACAAATGCGAAATACACTAATTGCAAATGTAAATATTTTTAGTAATGGTCGCAATAATGTTCTTTATATTTTTCAATGGAACTTTTTATCAAATAGCACGTACTCACTCTCCCAGCGACAGTTGTGGTGTATGGTTGCTTTCGCGCGCTGCTCAAATTTATGATTCTGTAGTTCTTTCTTACCTGATACTTCTTGTCGCTGGGTGAGTATTCAGTTTGTTTTTTAATTGTTTGGAATTGCTTGGTTGTTTCTCACCTGAATTCTCACGTTGCGCAATGTGTCAATGTTGTATTTGTAAATCTCCCGGTGAGACTTCCAAATGGGTTGGATGCAACTTATGTGATTCGCTGGCCCACGTCAAATGTGCCTCTCTAACTGGTATCAGGACGGACCTACTGAAAATGGTCAATTGGGTGTGTTCTCCCTGTCTTGGTCGAGCTAAGTTCGCGATCCAGTTGGCTGGAGATTTCTCTTCGTTTGGCCAGCGCCTGCAGACCATTGAGGGCACTCTAAATGAACTACGTCAGCCACCACAGGATTCCTCTACCACTCCACGACCGTCTCCTCAACCGAAACAGTCACATGCTGTGGTTTTAAAGTCGAAGACTAGCTCGCCCATTTCGACATCGTCTGTTGCTCCGGCTCTGCGCGATATTCCGGTGTCTGCCTCGCGCCCTGCTGTCAATGGCGGACTGGTGCTGCGCTGCGATTCCGCCGCTACAGCCAAAAAGGCTGCCGATCGTGTTCGCATGGCCATGCCGGACGCTGAAGTCTCACTGCCGACTGCCACGCAACTTCGCCCGAAGATAACTATGGCTAACATTCCTCCCAACTTTTCTTCTGATTCTTTCGTTTCTTCACTAAAGCAAAAAAATTACTGTCTGTCATCTGTGCCTGACTCGGAGATCAAACTTTTATTTTTCACCACTCCTCGTAATAATATATCACATGCTGTTTTGTCTGTTTCACCAGCTGTGCGTTCAGTCATCAAAAATGCCGGTGACCGTCTCTTCATCGAACTGCGTTCATGCCCAGTTTACGATCGTTACTGGGTAGCTCACTGTGGTCGATGTGCTGGTCTCGGCCACAAAGAAACACACTGCACACGTCCGGTGATGTGTGGTCATTGTGCAGGCCCTCATAGGTCTGGTGACTGTGACCGCTCAGCACCTGAATGGTGCAACAATTGTGCTTCGTCCTTGCGTCCACATAACCATTCATCTTTCAGCTCTTCCTGTCCTTCTTTCTTGGCTGTAAGAAATTCTATCCGGCTCCGCACTATGTCCTCCGGTCCGTCCGTCTCTCCTTCTTCCACCTGACTAGCCTCCCAAGCATCCTCTCCTAAGCATTCCTCTAATCGCTCTTCCTTGTCTAGCTCCTCTCTTTGGTCTAATATTCCTATTGGATTTATTAACATTCGTTCCTGTCGCAATAAAACTACTCATCTCTGCCATATCCTATCCCTCCACTCTCTCGCAATTTTGTGTCTTGTTGAAACCTGGCTCTTTGACTCCGACATTCCTTCTTTCTCCTCTAACATTCCCACAGGTTACTCCTTCCTACACAAATCTAGGTCAAATACCAAGTCTTCCGGTGGTGGAGTGGGCTGCATTTTCTCTAAATCTCTACATGTTTCAGTCTTATCCTTTCCGTCTCTTTGTTCTTTCTCATCCTTTGAATTCCTTGCTCTACAACTTTCACCGCCTTCTTCTCCGAAGTTCTGTATCACCATTATTTATCGACATAATCATCCTGGCACTTGCTCTTCTTTTTTCACTGAATTTCCTACTCTCCTCGACTGCATCATATCCTCTTTCTCTAGTCGCTTTATTATCCTAGGCGATTTCAACTTTTGGGTGGATTCGCCTAGCTCTAATGTCCTTGCTTCTCAATTTCTAACTATCTTAGACTCTCATGGTTTGTTCTCTCCTGTTTCCTCGCCTACTCATATATCCGGTCATTCCTTAGATCTTATCCTTTTCCCATCGCCTGTCCTTTCTACCGACAATTCCCCCTCCAATGTAACTGTCTTTCCTTCCGATCTTTCTTTGTCTGACCATAGTCTTCTTCTTACCACTCTTCCTTGTCTCGCCTCGCTGCCTCCTCATACTCCTGCTTTGATTGCCTATCGTAACTTTAAAGAATTCGATCCGATGCAGTTTTACCTATTACTTGATTCCTTATTACCTCTGCAAACGCTTTATTTCCTGAATCCTTCGGACATCTATCCCCACCTATCTTCTGCTTTATCTAAAATCAGTGACTCTTTGTTTCCTTTACTTATCCGGCGCAATACAACTAATTCTTCTCCTCCTTGGTTTAACTCTCAACTTCGTCTATTGAAAAGACATCAACGTTCACTTCTACGAGTCTGGAAACGTACATCTCATCCATCTGATTGGTCTTCCTTCTCTGTTTCCCGCTCTTCTTATATCTCGGCCTTGTCTGCAGCTAAACAAAATTACTTCTCCTCCCGTCTCTCTTCGCTCTCCCGATCCCCTAAGTCTCTTTGGACAACTCTAAACTCTCTCACTGGTTCTCGATCTAACTCCTCTTTATCTAATCTAACTGCCTCTCAATTATCTTCTCATTTCACTAATAAAGTCCTAACTGTTCAGTCTAAACTCCCCTCTTCCAATATCCCTGTTACACATACTCGTGTGTCTCTACAATTCACTTCATTCTCGCAAATACATCTTTCAGATATTCTTACCATGATATCTTCCCTCAAAATTTCCTCCTCTCCGGCTGATCCTATTAATTTTAGAGCTATCTCCCCTTCAATATTTTCTCTTGTTCCTTATCTATTACATCTCATTAATTCATCATTTCTTCATGGCCAATTCCTATCTGATAAACATGCCATCGTCCATCCTATCCTTAAAAAACCTACATTAAATCCGTCTGAATGCGCTAATTACCGTCCTATATCTCTTCTCAGCTTTCCTTCAAAACTCCTTGAATCAGCTATTTTTTCCCAGTTGTCTCCCCTTATTTCCCAGGTCCTTCATCCTTTCCAATCTGGGTTTCGCTCCTGTCACTCTACGGAATCCGTCCTTATTTCAGTTACTCATGAAATCTTATCTAAATTTTCCTATCGTCAATCAGTTCTCCTTGTTCTTCTCGATATGTCTCTAGCCTTCGATCTTGTCAATCATGCCATTCTCATCAATGATCTTTCTTCTCTGGGTCTATCCTCGTCAGCATTGTCTCTCCTCAAATCCTATCTCTCTGGTCGCACTTTTTCAGTAAACTTCAATTCAACTGTTTCAAAATCTGCTTCTCTTATTTCTGGTGTCCCTCAAGGTTCTATCTTGGGTCCTACTCTTTTCAATCTTTACATGTCTTCTCTCTGTCCTGTCCTTTGTAAATACAACATTCCTTTCCATATTTATGCCGATGATATACAACTCCTAATTCCTTGTCCTTTCTCTCATGCCACTCTTCTCAATGATATTCTCTCTGATATTACGTCCTGGACCACCTCTCGTCGCCTCATTCTCAACACTTCTAAGTCTGAATTTCTTATCCTTCACCCTCCGCGCATTTCTCCTCCATTACTCCCAATCGCTGTATCTTCCTCTGTTCGAAACTTGGGTGCTATCTTCGATTCCAACTTGTCCTTTTCAAACAATGTTGTCTCTATTTCGCGCACCTGTCGTTTGATTTTACGCAGTCTATACCCTATTCGATCCTGTTTAGACCAGCCTTCTTCTATTAAATTAATACAGTCTCTTGTTCTCTCTCGTCTTGATTATTGCAGCTCACTCCACTACATTCTTACCAACAAATCCCTGAAAATCCTTCAAAAAATTATTAATCAATCCTGTCGTTTTGTGCTCCATCCTACACCTTGCCGCCATACCTCTCAATTCTTGTTCCAATTCCACTGGCTTCCCATTATTCCTAGGATTCATTTTCGGCTGTGTTGTCTCATATATAAAATTCTGCACAATAGCTCTTCCCCGTCCTATCTTTCTGATCTTCTAGTTTCTTCTAATGACTTTAATTCTCGTGTTCATCGTCCTTTATCCTGTCCTCGCGCTATCAACGAGTCACCTTGGTCCGCAAAATCCTTTTCTTTCTATGCGCCTCGGGTCTACAATGATCTTCCTTCCTCAATCACTTCCTCTTCATCCTTTAGTAGGTTTTCCTCCTCACTTCGTAAATATCTTTTTGCTAAATCTTTTGATCCCACTTCTCGCACTCTTACACCTTACGCTTCCCTATGACTCTAATTTACAATTACTTATGTTTTTACTTATTTTCATTTTATTTATCTCCATTATTATTGAAAAAAAAAATTCCTTTCTGTGAATTTTCTACCTCTTTTCTCACATCTTGATGTCGTGTACTGTTTTTTCTAATTGTTGTCTCTTTCGCGCTTGTTTCTGTGTGAGCGCTATAAAAATACATTGTTGTATTGTTGTACTACAGTAGCGTAAACACTGCATGTGTGAATGCCCCCCGTCCTCCCATATGTCAAATGTGGGATAATGGCGCTATCTCACGCCCCGAAAATCACGTGCAAATTCCTGTTCAAGTAAATGCGTACTGTCAAGTGCTACAGTGCAGTATCTGGTATAGAAAGCTCACACATCGTACTATACCACGCTCCAAACATCTCACGACACCCTCCGGTTCGTGGACATTTCCTAAAATGGAATTACACTATCCTGCGTACCCAAAAACGTATGAATATCGAGTAGCACGGATATTAAGATAAATATCAATTGCTGAATCCTAACAGTAGAAATGTTGACATTTCGTGATCTTCAGACCTAATATTCCATCTGTTTTCCTATTTCATCCTCATATATACCGTTTTTGTGCCTCTTATCTGCAAAAAGTCACCAAACTTCGTGGTAAACTTACCTAATAACAAGAAAAATAACAAATGGTAACCTGACGATAAAAAAGTAACCTTGAAAGCTAAAAAGTAACCTAACGATGAAAAAGTAACTTTTGGTAACCTAATAACTTTTTTAATAATTATCTTACACTACTTTTTCATGCAATTTTAGGTAGCTAATGAAAAAGTGACCTTTAGGTGAAAAAGTAACTTTATTAACTTTTGACAGCCCTAGTGATAACTTTGAGCAAGTTATCACCAGCTACGTCTAACACCAGAGCAATGACAAATATAATCATTATGACACGATTGGTTTTTATATGTGTGTGGGAACACAAATTCGCAGCCAAGTAAGGAATTTTTTTTACTACTTTGAGAACGCAAAATAACAACAGCTCGATCCTTTGGGGATGATTATGATTACCGATCTTCGATCATCTTGAGTCATCCTTGAAGCTGCCAGTGACCCAACAGATGAGCTGGAGCATGTCGTCATAGTAATGTTGGTGAATTTCTAGGATAGAGAACGGTATTCTGATTCTTTGGACAAGAAAGTAAGGCAAGTGTGTGCTACTTATGTAGGTAGAGTTTTCATAAGGCGAAAACAAAAACCAGCTAAAGCAGCTAAATACGCTAGTGCTAGTGCTACGCTGGAGCTGCGCTAGGGAGAAGTCTGGTAGTAAACAATCACACCAAGTACGATATTGTCGCTAGTAATATTAAAATCACTTTGTTTTCTAGTCGACATTGGACTGAGGCGATCCAAACATCAGTTATGGTAAAATGTATAACGGCAATCACATCTCTGCTATAGGGAGGTATGAATACAAATATGACTGGTTTATACCGCTCTCCATCAAATTTGAAACACAGTGTACTCCGGATATGAGAGAACCCCAGTTATAAGAGAGTATTTCTTCGGACCCGTCTTTCATACTTTGCGTGACATTTCAGGATATAAGATACTTTTTATCGGTTACCGACAACCAGACCCGTTGCGAGGACTTATGGGGCCCTCCGAAGGCAGCACTTGGGGCTCCGATTATAAATATCACCAAATAATGAATGTATTTATTAGACTTAATCACATAATACAAGCTCAGGTGAAAACATCTGAGCAAAAATGTAAAGGCTATAAATAAAAATATGATAAATTTTAATATCATACGTGAAGCAACGGGGCCCCTCAACATTCGGGGCCCCCGGCCGGGGGGTACAGGGGCGGTTGCTACGGCTCTGCCGACAACTCTCTTACATCCGGGGTACACTGTATAAATAATAATAGAATGTTACAAAGAGCATGCCTGCTAGTGATTCTCAGCAGCGATGAGGTTTCCAAAACTATCCGTCAGTATAACCTATTCGGTCGTATGCTCAAATTACATGTGTTATCATATAGAATAGATAATTAGGCCATTAGGCACATGGCGAAGCTCATCTTACAGATAACCAGTCATATGACGAGGCATTAGATGCAGAGCCAATGCGAGCCTTATATGCCCCCCTGTCTGAAGGCAATACTGGGGCCCCATTATAAATACAGCATCATTTGAATAGATGTCCAAAATTGGGAAAATACAGTTACGAGGAGCCCCTCGGTCTCCATTAAACTGGATAATCTCATACGCCACTTTTTAGGATGAATTTCAATATGATGCGTGAGGCAGCGGGGGCCCTCAACAGTGGCCCCCCTCCGGCCGGGAGTTCCGGGAGGCGGCTGCTACGGCTCTGATTATACGTATTCTCAGAAGGTGGCCAAATAATGCCCCTGAGCTCAAATTCCAATCAGTATTTATAATGAAATAATTAGGTACATATTTGCCCTCGGGAATAACTGAGCCAACTGAACCAGCTCACTCAGTCTACAATGTATTATCCACCATACCACATATCATATACCATACTTACACATACCATATATACAATACATTATACTATGTAATATCTATAGATTGCTGACATTTATTAGCGAATAAATTTCTCTTAAAATTTTCTGCCATACCGCTGTATATCCCTGGTGATATAACAAATATACGTTATTATTATTATTATTATTATTATTGTCACAAGAGACGAACAAGGTAACGCAGGAATGAGCACAGTAGCTATAAGCTGCATCACGTGAAAAAGATGGTAGACTGGAAGAAAGAGAGAGAGAGAAAGAAAGGAGAAATACCACATATAAAAGAACAAAGCACAGATCACACACACACACACACATACACATACAAACACACACACACACACATACACACACATGCACGCACACATGTAGACACTAACAAACGAAGATACATTTACAAAGACACATTACATTCTTGTTACTGTCTTCGATTCTACACAAACGAGATGCTATCAAACACCGTGGATGCTCCGTAGCCTTCAGCAGGCTTGTTAGCGACTGCCTCTAGTATTCGCATACTGTTCTGACACACTAACCTGTGTCTCTGTTGAAGTATTGTGTCGTAACTGTAGTCGATGAATCATCTAACACGACAGGACGGGGAAGTGCGGTGCGTCTGGACGTCAAACTTTGTCAGCGCGGTGCTCTACATAATCCAACGCCCTCTACAGAGACAATGGCTGTCACAGGGGTCTTGGGTATCTTAGGCTGCCTGCCGGACACTCACTCGACGCGCCTTCTGAGCCGTTAAGCAGTGAGCTGGCATCGCCGTGTTGACCGAAGAGATCGTTAGCACTCGGTCCGCTGGCGTCCAATTAGAACGGTTTGCGTGCGACAGTTGCCGTATTGGTGAGCGCGTGCGTGTCACGCGAAGACGAGGAGACAGAAAGTGTGTGTGTGTGTGAGCCTCTGTTTCCACCCCTTTCCTCAATAATGCCAACAGTGGCGGTTTAAGGTGGTAACTCATTGGAGTAGATTAATTGGCATCATCATTACGACCAGGAGCGTGACGTAAGAAGAGGGGGGACGAAAAATAACGGCACAAGAGCTGCTGAAGATGTTGAATAAGCTGCTGCTGAAGTTGCTGAGGTTATCAGTTCTGAGTCGCATTTCTGAATATACTACTTCATTCATTTGTTGTCTTGATCTCAAATAACTAAGAGCTCAATGAAGACATGATCGATTGAAAATAGTGCTCTTCTACGATAAGGTGACTGGAAGCATGTAATATTCATGAGGAAGTCGTTTTCTTAGCTATATCGTCATAAGGTCTTGCTAATTCCCTTACACTCCGTTCCCTTGAGCTCACCGCCAGTTCTCTTCATTTGAGCTTACTCGCATATTCTAGCAGTGGAGTTGCTGTACGACTGGTCACATCATGGTCACAACATCGATATTCGATGTGCCATCATAATGACAAATTAAGGATATGTTCGATTCATGCATTTCAGAAGTATGAACTTCCGAAGTAGTGCATGAATCGAACACTGGTTCAGAAGTGCGGTATTCGCATTTGTTTATCAGTAAATTGTGGTGTTGTTTGTTCCGCTTACGTGTTAATATTTTTGCTTGCGATTTCATTTGCCCCTTGATATTTCAAATTTTAGTTCAGTATTGTAGCAGTTCTAAACGAATTGGGCTTAAAATAAATGTTCGGAAAAGAAAAACAAAATGAATGCCTACTTTGCGTCATGAATGAAAACTCCTGAGAAAATCTGGATTCACTTCAGAAGCACTTGGAATTGATTCTGAAGTGTGAGTCGAGCACATAGAAGTACTTCCGAAGTACTTCTGAAGTGCTGAATCGAACATGCCCTAAATGTGTCACATGGGCGGCCTTCCCAGTGATAATATAGAACACAGAACACGCACGCGCTTGTTTGCATATCATTACCGCGCCATTATTATGCCAATTAACTGCAAATATTGCGGCGTACACTTTTCACCAACGTAAATTTATGTTCATGTGTACTGCATGTGTGTGTGTGTGTGTGTGTGTGTGTGTGTGTGTGTGTGTGTGTGCGTGCGTGCGTGCGTGATTGATTGCCAGATAATAAATAACTACAGTGACAGTACAGAACTACAGTGGCAGTACAGAACTACAGTGACAGTACAGAACTACAGTGACAGTACAGAACTACAGTGACAGTACAGAACTAGAGTGACAGTACAGAACTACAGTGACAGTACAGAACTACAGTGACAGTGCAGAACTACAGTGACAGTACAGAACTACAGTGACAGTAAAGAACTACAGTGACAGTACAGAACTACAGTGACAGTACAGAACTACAGTGACAGTACAGAACTACAGTGACAGTACAGAACTACAGTGACAGTACAGAACTACAGTGACAGTACATAACTACAGTGACAGTACAGAACTATAGTGACAGTACAGAACTATAGTGATAGTACAGAACTACAGTGACAGTAAAGAACTACAATGACAGTACAGAACTACAGTGACAGTACAGAACTACAGTGACAGTACAGAACTACAGTGACAGTACAGAACTACAGTGACAGTACAGAACAACAGTGACAGTACAGAACTACAGTGACAGTACAGAACTACAGTGACAGTACAGAACTACAGTGACGGTACAGAACTACAGTGACAGTACGGATTTCGCGTGCCTTTCTACTTCAGCTATGTGTATTGTAGACAAAGAGTGTTTTTCTGACAAGCCTTCACAAGAAATCGATACGGAAAAGTGGCTTGTCTACGCTTCAATACTTGGTCGGTTTTCATGTCAACATCCATTGTTGAATATGTTTGGGTTGGCGATGCATTTGACATCACTAACATAACAAACGTTTCCTCTACTCGATACACCAATTTCCACATCAAGATCGCATAAGCACCCCTTCAGCTGATTATGTGATTATTTGATCTCCTGATTATCTCATATGAGATCACTAAAATGACAATATTTCATAGATATTTTTATATATTAACAAATATTTAATCATTGGACTATATTTATTAGGAACATTTCTTCGATATCAGCCGAACATCAATTCTATTTTATTTAAATCTATTGATGTACAAGCCGGAGAATATCAAAATTGTTGTTCTCAATTTAATAATACAACTCTACATCTTCCAAGCTACGAGTTCTTGTTCAACGTTGACGTATAATACGATACTCCGGTACTAGATGAACTTTTGTCCAACACTCTATAGAACCTAGATAATTTAGAAAACATTCCAATGCATTACAAAGTTAGCCATTTATGGAATTCACGCCAGTTTCGGGTTGAATTTAGAGATAGAAACAAATTGCAATGTTGATGGCTCATGCAAGATAGCAAGAATAGCAAGAAAGCATAAATTACACACACACACACACACACACACACACACATACACACATATATGCATGTATATATCAACCCTCCGAATTATATAATCTATATTACGTGTTACTTCTCAATATCTTGGGGCGTGTTTCATTATCACTAACGTAAGTACTGAAGGAAGTTGATGGAAGTGAACGGATAATGAAACACTTTGTGAAGTGATACATCAATGACGCTTGTTTGACTATTTTGAACAGCTGAGTGCGAATAAACCCACAAATTTTCTGCTCAAAATAATTTGTTTTGCTTCATTTTCATCATTTGCAATTGCTTTCTGTTGATTTGCTGAATTTTAGTTCATGGATTCATTAATTCCATATGGAGCTGCGCTAATCTCAGCATTGTCGGATTCAGAGCCGTTGCGAGGACTTATGAGGCCCCCCCCCGAAGGCAACACTTGGGGCCCCCCGAAGACAACACTTGGGGCCCCCATTATAAATAAACCATCAAATAATGAATATATTTATTATAGATAATCACATAATACAAACGGTGAAAACATCTGAGCAAAAAGGTAAAGGCTATACATAATATGATAAATTTTAATGTCATACGTGAAGCAACGGGGCCCCTCAACACTCGGGGGCTCCCCCCGGCCGGGGGGTACGGGGGGCGGTTGCTACGGCTCTGGTCGGATTTACACAGATACCACACAAATACTTTAAGCCGTCCGCTGTGGCGAACAAAATGCTCACAGAAAATATATTATATATTATATAGTTCTCAACAAATATATTTTATTCCTCTATTCAATTCCTAAACAAACAGCACACGGGAAAGGGAATGTCGCTAAAGCGCAATGATTGCCTAATGCCTTCTGCTTCAAGCCTTCCGAGTGAAGCGCAGTGAAGTACTTCACTCCGCCTTCAGCATTGATAATGTAACACTGTGAAGCGCTTCCTAGCGCTTCAGCATTGATAATGAAACACGCCCTTGGGCTATGTTGGGCTCAAAATTCACCGACTACACGGATACTGAATGGATGTCTACTTACAAATTTGCTTGTTAACGGATACAATACTTTATATACGGATATAGTAATTTGTACGGATGCTGAATATGTTTACTGGTTAATTTGTATGTCCATTTGTTATTTGAGTCAGCAGCAAATAGACAAATAGGCATTTAAATGACGCTGACAAGTTGAAAAAACAGGTCTTATTCTAAATCACTGCTTTCATCGGCTTCAATTATTTTGCTAGCAGATGCAAAGTTTAAATATAGAAAAACTACGCTGGTATTGACTTTCTCTAGTCAAGGAACCAATATATATGAAAATAAGAAATTAGAGATACACGTACGAAATATAAATAATTGCGAGATTTTTGCAGTTACGTATACTATTAAGTCTCTGGTTAGGTTAGGTTGTTTTCAGCCCCAGTAATAGGTATTTAACGTTCTGTGCAAATCGAACTCTTCCTACAACAACTATAAGTTAGGTTAGGTTAGGTTAGGCAAACACTTATGCCGTATATTTCATGTACACTTTTAGCTCCAGCACTAGTGTAACTTGTGTGCGCCTATGCTGCCAGCTGGATTAGTACGACAAAGTGAGAGTATGGGAGCGCAAGGAAATTTGGTCTCAAATAGACTTTGTTCCAAATGGGTCCATGTCCGTATTAGTTTGTGTGTTAAGATCGTAACTGCTTTCGCTGTATCAAACACACATAACTAATTGTACATGTATTGATGTGTTTGTGTATTTGATTTGACATTATGTATTCCTAAATGAAATTGTCCTCCATCAAACAATAGTGGAAAATTATTGAAATGATATGTGCATCAAAGAACTGCGGCTCGATGCACTTGTGCTACTAATATGTTGATATTGTTTTTGTTTTTTTATGATGCATGCTATTGTGACAAAATATACTTACTTACTTACTTACTTACACACATCGATTCATCTGTCGAACCAATGTAACCCAATCATGCCAAATAATGTCCAGGTTCATTGATTACTTGATTGATATCTTCGTCGAACTTTGCCAAAGTTTTTCATGTGTATGCGAGTGTGTGTGCGAGTGTGTGTGTGAGTGTGTGCGTGTGTGTCAGGGTGATACCTGTGTAGGTCACTTTTGTATTTGGTTATTTTTGTTCAAAATACTGGTATTGTCTTTTTGTACATTGCCACATTGTGATATGTTTTTATTTTTGTTTATTAGGATGATAGTGTGTTTTTTTAACGATTTCTTGCTGTGGTCAATAAATATGAAAATCAAAATGTGTGAGTGTGTGAGAGAGAGCGAATGTGTGCGTGAAAGATAGAGAGTGTGAGAGTGAAAAACCTGCGTGTGTTGGCCACATCTCCTCTCTCGACTGCCAGCAGGAACCGCTTTTCCGCCAGTGTCATCGAGGCTATTTCCTGATGAGGCATAGCTGTGCGTGCGTTGTTCATTTTGGCAGTGCGAACTCAGCCAGTGAAAATGTCAATTAAGCGACAGCCTTGCTTCTCCATCTCTGCAAAAAACACAATATCATTTTTTGTTAATCTCCCGTCTTCTTTCGCAAATTTAGCGTAAAGCGAAATTTCATATACATGTATGTGTGTGGTCTTTCATCATAAAGTCTACTTCAATCTAGTCAAACAGAAGTAAATTGAATTCAGTGAATGCCATTTCCTGTGTTGTCTCATAAACAATGAGTGCAACTCCGCTGTTCGTGTGAGATTGTGTGGACACTGCCAGACAGACAGACAGACAGACAGACAGACAGACAGACAGACAGACAGACAGAGGACAAAACAGAAATAGTATAATTATATCATCATTAAGCAGTGGCGGCGCCAGGATTTACCCGTGGGGGGCAAATTAAAAATATACGGGGACTTGGCGAAACATGAGGAACTACACTCATGGTTAGGATTTTTCTTTGGGGGGCCAGGGGGGCTTAACTCACTTTTGGGAGGCCTCAGCCCTTCCAAAACCCCCCTTAGCGCCGCCATTGTCAGCATGTTTTCAAACGTACGTCGTGAAATTGTGGAATGTTTTAATATTACTAGCATGGCTTAATTGCAAAATTATTCATAACGGCATTTGAAACAGTTTTGCCAATTTTGAGAAAGTTCAAGTCAGTGGTTTTCAAACCTTTTCCTCTCAACTTCGCGACATTCATCACAAGACCCTAAAACACCAGCGAATTAGAGAAAATTGACTTTTTACTCAATTACAATTTTTGAGGAGCATAAAACAATTTAGCAAAAACAAATGGATCAGAAATAATCTTGGATCAAGATCAAGAGAAAGATCACAAGTAGTGTTAGATCACCACGTCTTCATATACCTGGCTTTTGTTCTTTGCTTATATTTAGTCATTTGATTTGATAATTCCGTATGATTAATCGTTTATTTCTTTTAATCCTTTCTTCATTAGCTTTCGCCTTCCTGACTCAAACATTTACTTTTACTATTATCGTTTTGTCTCTACATCATTCGAGCGCTTCCAGTACACATGGGGCCACCGCAGCGTGGTAATAGTGCTTGTTTGCTTCCTATGCTACTGGATTTGCTTGTAATTAATAATAATAGTAATAATAACCTGGTGATGAGACTGGACGCAACGCCACCTACAAAATTTCAACGCCCATCATCAGAAATTTGACTCGAAAACGCCTTCTGCAAATATATATCCCCCTCAAGGAGAACAGAACAGCTCATTTTGAGAAACAATGTGTGTGTGTATATAACTTGACCCAAATAGTCTAACATGTTTATTGTATAGGATTCGTATATGTGTATGTGGTTTATATACGTGTTCGATAACCCATTCGTTTTATGAGGCAGACCGGACAATTTCAAATCAGCGTATAATTATCAACAATTAGCTCTAGTGCAATATTACCAGACGTAGGTATATACAGTGTGTTATTATCAGCACCATCACATAGATAATGAGCTCAGAAATCAGACACACACACACAAACACACACATACACACGACTAGCAATTAAATGCCGTAATAAACGTGTTTGGCGCGGTTCAATCGCAACAGTGCACAATTAGTGCCACAGCGTGTCGTGTGTTTGTGTGTGTCTGTTTGTTGTGGCCTGTCGATCTGTTTGTCTATCTGTTGCTGTTCTGTTCTGTTCTGTTGCTAGCCGAGTGGGGGGATGCGTGACGAAAAGTCCCAGAAGATCAAGAGTTGTTAGCAGGGGCTGCGAGTCTGATTCCTAAGCAGTGCAAATATTCCTGTGAAATATTGAAGGAAATATTTTTTACCACTGATTTATATTTTTCCCTGGAAAAAGAAACATAATTTTCGTGAAGAATCTGTATGCTGTATGAATGAATATTGAATGAATAGAAGTTTTGATTTTACGTCGTTTGTATTAAAAAAGTTTGTATTACGTCGTTTATATGTAGTTCAGTGGCTTTCAATTTTTTTAACGCTTAAACGTAACATTCGAAGACGTATTGGCCTTATCGTGTATTTGCATTGGCGAATTCGCACGTTTTTTATGATTCCCTAACCTAACCAAACCTAACCTAACCTAACGATTTGTTTAAGCGTTCAAAACTTTGAAAGCCACTGAACTAAATACAGCTGAGTAAAGATTGGCCAAGATGGTCACTCGCTTAACTTTCAGTCACTAGATACGCCACTGTCAGATGCACTCACCACATGTACCATTTTAGCCAATGTCGATATGCATCGCATCGTATTGCGATCGCCGAGCGTTGGCCAAAATGGTTCGTTGACCGAAACGGTAGTGACCCCTTGAAAAAATCATTTAGCTACCAAGAATGCAGGGGGGTGCGAGAACTGACTTCTGATTTGAAACCAACGGTGACAACACTGAAAACGGTCAACATATCACGTGAAAAACTCCAAAGTGTATTTGTGTGTTTGTGTGTGTGTGTGTGTGTGAGTGTGTGTGTGTGTGTGTTTGTGTGTGAGTGTGTGTGAGTGTGTGTGTGTGTGTGTGTGTGTGTGTGTGCACCATGGTCATATTAACATTTGCGACAAACCTCGGGACTGAGCATGCTCATTTGATTGCTCATTTGCAAGCTGAAATCTTGCATCTAATGCAAACGGATAGAATGCACGTGTCTTACATGTGCATTTGCACATACACACACTCACACACACACATACACACACACACACATACACACACACACACACACATACACACACACGTAGACAACATATGGTCTGACAGGCCGGTGCATTCCGATCATCATCATTACTCTATCCTATGCATGAGCGATGATGTGGAAAATGATGAATTGGTTCATTAGCAAGTGGGGAATGAGCGGAAAAAACGCATGGGCCGCAGCACTAGAGAGTGTATTGATCTAAATATATGATTGGGATTGGTTGTAGATTTTCAGCCATTTTTGGATTCAAGTCATTACCGAAAGGTTCGATAATTTAAACTTTGTATTTGTGTTATCTTCTGACTAACATTTATTCAAATCATGTTTATTTGAATAATTTATCAGCATGCTTCGTACAATTAGTGAACGATATCCTACAGTTTCACGTATGGCTGCATATGTCTGCGTACAACGTAAATCACAGACAAACTCATTAGCTAAACATGCGGCAAAGTTTGGCGAGGCAAGCCACGCTAACAATATGCTTATGCAACCAATCAGCGCAAAACTCAAGAGTTACGGCTCAGTTCGAGAATAAGCAGCCGTGGCTTCGCTCATCACAGTAAACAGTGGCGGTGCCAAGGAGGGGAGTTGGGAGGGGTTAAGGCCCAACAAAAAATTTGGCAAGCCCCCCCAGAGCCCCCTCAAGATTTCTGACCAGGAACAATTCGAGCGTAGTTCCTCGTGCTTACTCATCTTTTACTCGGAGTCCTCTCAGCCCCCGTCGGGAAAACTCTGGTGCCGCCCCTGGTCGTAATTATCTCACATACACAGATCTGAAAACAACGAAGCAGAAAAAGGATTATCCATTAATCAGTCCACCTATCTGGCATAATCCACTTGGTGAAATTTTTACATTTTGCTGAGTGTTAAATCGGCGAGCCAAAAATGATTCAGTCGGCGAAATTAACGAGCTTGGCGCGGTTAATTACCAATGTGGTAATATGTGTGGTAATAGCATGTGGTAATATAGTAATATGGTAACAAGCCACGTCATAGCATACCCACATAACCACACCCATATTTGACTAAGCGTAATCCAACGATCTGCCTTATCCGAACAAGTTTCGAATCGCGAATTTTCCGCTTAGCTAAAGAAACAACAAGGACCCGATAATTATCCGATATAAGACACACAAGCGGATTATATAACCGACTATAGTGTATATTAATGTGTATTAATGCGCACTTTTTTCTCATTTCCATAGGCCACAACTCATAGATTTGTCAGCATGACGGATGGTTGCGCGCGCTAAGATGTGTGCGTGTACAGATTTAGGCAAATGAGTATTTCTGTGTGTATGTGTGTGTGTGTGTGTGTGTATGTGTGTGTGTGTGTGTGTGTGTATGTGTTTGAGTCATCATGGCGTGCATGATGTACGACCGGTGATTGCATATCCGTTGTCGAATTTTGACCGATTGCCAATGGCAATGGCCTGGTGATACGAGCTGAAAAAGAAACTTTTTCTCATATTGCCTGGATTTTGTTGAGGGATTTCTATTTTCACCGAGTGTGATTTGTGTTGTGCAAATTTTGACCTATATAGGTATATTCTGGCTAAGAATTGTATTGCTTGGTTTGTTGTAAAAATACCATGAAATCCTCATAACCAAATCCTTACAATACATTGCCCCCCGTCTGTTCAATAAACATCCCCGTTCAATTATATCTTCCAGCTCCTATACATCTTTCAGCAGTAAATTATATAAATATCTTTTGGATGTGTACATAGGTTCTTTAGCCCACACCGATATCATTCGTTTTTCTGTAGTATACGTGTTTTTGTGTGACTCTTGTGTGTCTTATTCGGCTGTGAGCCCAAGTTTTTTATGATGCATTTTCATTTGTGTGTACATTGTGTGATTTGTATGTATATTTTCATCCATTCCAATACTTTGTTGTATAAAGTGGCAATACATTTCTGATTTCTGATTTCTGAAAAGCGTGCAACACTGCAGATGGATTGACATTAATGCAATATATTTTCTGATGACATTTTAGCAGCCCGAATATATAAACCATTCCCCCTTTAACACCACATCAGATTATTCGTGAAAATTATATAAATGTGATTAATTACCACATTTATACAATTAAAACATTGAAATAATGGTTTCCATGTGAAATAAACACAAGTAATAAATTAATATTATTTTGTTGTTTTATCGTGCCTTTTGCCTGCCTATTTTGCAGTTTTTCACTGCCTAAACATCCGGTCTTTGTTAATAATAAATGTGAGAATGTCCAAATGTACAGGATAATTCAGAGCGTAAACAAATTGGACGTACAAACATTGCGGCATTTCATATGTCTGTGTGTGTGCGATATGTGTATGTAATTTGTATGTGTGTATGTGTGTATGTGTGTGTATGTGTGCGTGTGTGCGTGTGTATGTGTGTGTGTGTGTGTGTGTGTGTCCGTATGATACAGTATTTATGACCAGAAATGTGGATTCAAATATCGAAGACAAATATTTCAGAAATAAACTTGTACGCTTTTTAATTATTGATAAATAATAAATTAATCATTTGAATTATTAAATAATTAAGTTTTCATCAAATAATTAACAAATATATGTACAATTTATAATTATTAACAAATATTCTTGAGCCGGTTGTCATGGCAACGCTTCTGCTTCAGTGTTCAGCATGGCCGCCCCAAAATCGAAGTCAGCGCGCCTGTGACCTAGATTTACGACCAAGCAGACGCCTGGCTCAATGTGGCTACGGCTACGGCCCAATTTCATCAGCTGCTTTATCGGACAATTTGTTCGAATTGATCACAACACGCGTGAATGTAAGTGTGTCTGTCTGTCTGTGTGTGTGTGTGTGCGTTGAGGGTGCGTAGGTTGACACCCTGAGTGCGTGCGTGGTGCGACCGGAATCATGGTCGAGCTTGCCAGTGGTCGTTTTCAACAGATGAAGCGCAGTGCAATTGGGTTAGACCCGGCAATTTGCTGGCGGCCAACGAAGCTCACACAGTCTGCTACTGGAACACACTGGCATACAGCCAACATCACTTCAATAATCCTCCGCGCACTCCAGAAATGAATCGGCGACGGTCAACTTTTACCGGCACCGTGGATTGATAAATTGAGCACCTCCTCCGCCGCTTACTATCGTTCTATCCATAGATTTTATATCCTTTTCCGTCATATTTTACCTATAACGGTCCGTGTGAGCGAGGAAGTTGTGTGCTATCAATTCTAGTCCTTTTTCACCGAAAATCATTGCTGCCCCGATGCTTGGAAGCGTAGAGAGGCAGTTTCCATGATTTATTTGGACAAAAAGCGCATTTATAATTGTCTCAATAAATTTTTGCTCTTTGCTAAGTTTCTAGCATTCATAGTGACATTTGGATGCTGCTGCGAAGAATTTTGCTGAGAATTTTCTTCTAGTGAATGGAGAATTTTCTTCACCAGTGGTTGGCAGCTTGTGGTTGGATTCGTGGCGTTCTCCACTCGTGGCGAATACAGGGGCTGCCAAGTGGGGAAATAAAAGTCTGATAGAAGGACACCGAATTGGTTTGACTTCGGATTTCTAATGACTTGAGATTTTCTCCTACTTGACGGCGAAATCCTGCATTTCTGTGATCTCAATTAAGCTCAGCCTTTCTAGCGGTTTCAGCCAAGCCAAAGAGTTATGACGCTTCTTTGCGAAAATGGTTGACAATTACCAGGCGAGCACGTTTCACTACTGAGCTACACTGCAGGAAATTCTCCTGGGGGATAGGCAGCATTGCCCGCTGTAAAGCATGTCAGCTGAACAAAAACACAAGTAGCAATCAGCTGATCAATCGGTGACTAGTTGTGAAAAACACCCTGCCTTTCCACCAATACACAATTGCATTTTTCATCAGTGGAAACAGCACTGGAAGAGATATTTGACAATTAAAGTTGTTGGGTCCAAGTAACCGGAACATTAATAAAAACAACCATTTTCACTGTTGTCGCAAAATAACAACTATCAAGATGTAAGCTCTAATCTAATTTATCTTCAACAATGCGCTTCACTGCGTCTAACCAATTAATAAATCCAAAGTTAACATTGAATACACCACGCTAAATACACACAATACACTGAATTCCCCAAAGCACATTTCATACAGTGAAGCCGCAGTGCACTGAACACGCTGTACGCTGAAAACTAACTGAAACTGAAAGGTCTAACTTTAACTAAAATAACTTTAACTGAGAGGTCTTAATACAGTTATAAGTTGAAACTTATGAATTTTCGGGAGATAGTTGGCTGTACCCTCGATATGTTAAAATAATCCTACATCACGCTGTTGTCTTCTTTCAAATGTTGGATCTGACATTATTATTTATCTGTTGATTGTTATTTATCTAATTATTAAAACTTATTCATATTTATTGTTAGTTGTCATTTATCGGTAAATCGTTACACGCATTCAAAAAAGAACTTGCTAAGTACTATCTCAGCAAATACGCAAGCATTGTTTAATTGCCGATGGAAGGTGAAATATTGATAAACGGTGGGCATATTATGCTAGTGGGTAAAAATCCTAAAAGTTGCGCTAAGAATTTGCACTTATAATTGTGCAAAAATTTCACTAAACCCCGTGAAAGGGTAGTGAGAATCACTGAATTATCAAAAACACTTTTTGTGAGGAAAATTTGTACTTTTTACATTCGATAACTATTACCACAATACGTTTTGAGCACTCGCGGTTGTGCTAGAATTGCATGCTTCATGAGCTTCAACCATCGGCGTAGATTTGTGTCGAGGCTCGGGGGGATGACAGCCATCATACATTATTGTTCAAAGTTGACTCAGTTGGTCAATTGCATGAGACCCTCAGCTATGTTCAGCCCATTTAATTACAACACACATACCCAATGAAAAGTGTATTGCGTAATATAATTCTTCACATATATATAATTTCTTGCATTTTTGGCCTATTATCATTTTCCTTCTATGCTGATTTTGATGATAAATTATCATGAGGATAATAGAAGGATATACCGGAGGGTGTCGTGAGATGTTTGGAGCGTGGTATAGTACGATGTGAGCTCTCTATATCAGATACTGCACTGTAGCACTTGACAGTACGTATTTACTTGAACAGGAATTTGCACGTGATTTTCAGGGCGTGAGATAGCGCCATTATCCCACGTTTGACATATGGGAGGACGGGGGGCATTCACACGTGCAGTGTTTACGCTCAGACCAATATACAAACTGTAGTACGTGCTATTTGATAAAAAGTTCCATTGAAAAAATATAAAGAACATTATTGCGACCATTACTAAAAATATTTACATTTGCAATTAGTGTATTTCGCATTTGTATGAGCTTTCCACTTAAAAATTATATTTTGATGGTTATGCTCCTTTTTTCGATGTTAGCTAAATTATGTTAAGTCACTTTTGGTTGTTTGTTGTAAAAATGGTACCAGATCGGAGAGGGTGAAAAAGTAGTACCAACTCGGAAAGATGATAAAAAAGAAGGACTGGTGTATTCTCTTCCTTCAGAACTGTAAACAGAAATTGACCTTTTTTAAGGAGGTTATTTTTAGGTTACCTTTTTATTGGTTATTAGGTTACTTTATATGTTCACAAACAAGCAACAAACAAACGGTGTATTTCACATAGCGCACTAATCAGCAAATGCGTGATAAACATGTGATAAAACGATACAAAAGTGATATTAACTTTAAAACTCAGGTTATTTTTAGGTTACTTTTTTAGGTTACATTTTCTCGAAAATAAAGTGAATTTTTTCTGATTTTTAGGTTACTTTATTGACTGCCCTAGTAATAAGACTTAGTGAGAAAGAAATTTTCAGTATGTTTCTTGAAAAGAGATTTGATTGAGCGTATTAGGACCTAGACACCAACCTCTGTACATATTCGGCAACTAGGCTGGCTATCAGTCCCTTCGGGGATCCATCATAAGCTCTGCTGTCTTGTATATAAACTTCTTCACTCGCCTTCTCCTCCTTCCTACTTACTTACCTTCCTACAGTGTAGCGAGCGACCTTCCAGTCGTCGTCCTGTACCTCTTGTTTCTCCTCCTGCTCTTCATGAGTCAAACTGGTCAGCCAAGTCTTTCTACTTTTCTGCTCCCCGTCTTTACAATCAACTTCCTCCTCATGTCCTGAAGCAAACATCATATTCCTCATTCTCTTCTGCTCTGCAAAATTTTTTGCTATCTTTGCCCACACCTCTAACTCCTCCATTCCGACAGCACTAAATCTTGTTCTCTCTACATTCGTTTTTCTTGGTTACCAGTGTTAATCTATGTGATGTGTGATGTGATGTTTGTTACTGTGTAAGATATTTCTTTTGCTGTTTTATACTCGTCTTTCTCTTTTTTATCATGTGTGTTATTTTTGCTGGCTCATTTATTTTCCATCTATGAGCTAATACTCCTTTATATTGTTTGCACCGGTTTATCTCTTTTACGCGCCTCTGCTCTACTTGGCGCTATATTAAATACATGTTTGTTTGTTTGTTTGTTTTGTATTGAGGGAGAAAGCCTATTGAAGATACGAGGTCCTAAGATAGAGAAACAACGATTGTAGTGGGAATGCCTAGAAGGAAAGGAAGGTTCAACTAGTAGAAAAGGATCGCTAGAAGACCCAAGAGAAAAAGATGAGGTTTTATAGGACAGAAGGGCAAATAAATACGCAGACTTACGAAGATGAAGAGCTGAATGAATAATTAAACAAATACGATACCCAATAAGAGTCTTAATGGGAAGTAACCCAAGCTTTTTGTAAAGAAGAAGAGACATGAGAACCCGAAGGAAGATTAAATATCATACGACAAGCTTTATTAATAATAGATTGAAGTTTAATAAGCTGGCGGTGGTTGAGAGATAGTAGAAGAGAATAGCAATACTGAACTTTACTGAAGATGAATGAGTTAGCTAACTTGCAAGCAGCAGAAATACAGTATATATCACAGTATATATTTAGTTATATATCTACGAATGGAGTAGATACGCCTGAGTTGAAAGTTACAGCACCTGATAATGTCAGAGATGTGTGGATCGAAAGAAAAAGAGTTATCGAGTATGATACCAAGACTACGTACAGAGCAGGATAGAGGTATACTAAGAGAAGTAGTACTATTAGAAGATGGAAAGATAATATACTTAGTCTTATCAGGATTTAGTTTGAGATGCCGAGTGAACGCCCAATTTTCAATATCAGCTAGAACAGAACTGACTGAAGAGTGAGAATTAGACACGGACGAGAGAAGGATTTGAATGTCGTCAGCGAATATTTGAAAGGACACATCGTGACGACGAAGAACTTTCCCTACTGAGGTAAGATACATATTGAAGAGGAGAGGACCTAAGATAGAGTCTTGAGGTACACCACAAGTTAGTAGGTAAGCCTCACTACAAGAATCAACAGAGGTAGAAACAAATTGAAGTCTATCAGAAAGATAAGAGCGAAGGAAAGAGAGAGCTGTGCCGCTAATGCCTAAATCCAAGAGAATATCAATAAGAAGCAGATGATTAACAGTGTCGAATGCAGCAGAGAAGTCTAGTTGTATAAGTAGAACGTCTTTACCAGCCAGAGTAGAAAAGTCTTTACAAGACACACACACACATATACACACACATACACACAGACAACACACACACACACACACACACACACACACACACACACACACACACACACACACACACACACACACACACACACACACACACACACACACACACACACACACAATGACGGGCTGTTGGAAGCTTGAAATCTAATTGGCCCATATAAGGTTGAACGATAATAAAAAAAATTACTTTAAGCAGCGATAATCCACATGGGTTGGCTCCTGTTGCATTCGTTCGGTGGTTGAATTATATATAAAAATATATATAACCAAAATGCAAACAAACCACACTACACACAAATACAAGTTGAAAAAGCTGTGAGAAATAGCGCTTATTAATAGCGACGACAGCACGTGATGCAACGTGATGTTGCATTGCATTTGTGCAACGCTACATTATCATAATATGTCCACCGTTTATCAATATTTCACATGTCATCGGCAATTAAACAATGCCTGCCTATTTGCTGAGATAGTAGTTAGCAAGTTCTTTTTTTAATGCGTATATCGATTTTTTTTCTGATTTTTTCAGGTAGTTCGTTCCATTGATTTACTGCAGTGTGAAAGAAATTCATCATTTTTTATTTTGTCCGTGACTTTGTGTAGAATCACAAATTTATTTGTTATTGAGTATTATTATTTATTGAGTATTATTATTTATTGAGTAGTGTGGACCAGGTGACATTATAGAGTGTTATCGGATGGATTGTTTATTGTTATTTTTTAATATTATGTTTTCGAACTCTCTTTCTCTCGATATCGCTTGGGCGCTTTCGGTACATGGGGCCACCGCAGGGTGGTAATAGTGCTTGCACTCTTCCCATTCTACAGGATTTGTCTGTGATTAATAATATTAACAATGAAAATATGTAGCTCTTTATAATATTAACAATGCCAATATTTAGCTCTTTATATCACCCTCAAGCCCCACGACCTTCTTTATATCACCCTCAAGCCCCTCCACCTTCTTCATATCACCCTCAAGCCCCTCCACCTTCTTCATTTCACCCTCAAGCCCCTCGACCTTCTTTATATCACCCTCAAAACCCTCCACCTTCTTAATATCACCCTCAAGCCCGTCGAACTTTTTCAAATTCTTACACTTTCAAAAGTTTCAAATGTTAACAAAAGACAGCAATTTTCACAATCACTGATACAACTGAAACGAGCTGCATAAAAAACAGGCACACACAAAACAAGAAAAACTTTGAACTCAAAGAAGTAATATTTTTGAGAAGGAAAATATACGACCTCTTTCAATATTGATTTGTTTTTTGTGCCCCACCTTGGTATGAGAGCAGGGTTGCATATCGAACATATCTGCGTTGATTCATAAAAAGGATGTTGTGTATGTCATACGTTGTGGCAGCATTGCGTTTGGAGCACGTCACTTCACAATCACACCATATCACATCGCATGCACCACTAAATCACGACAATATTCACAAAAATACACGGTCGGCGTGGTCTCAACACAACCGACCATGCCTCGAGCAGCACCACTGCATCACTGCCAACAACACACGACACTGGCAACCACAACTGAGCCAGTACTGGCGCGCGCACAAAACAAATATACCGTAGACCCCGGCAAATAAGCCCATGTGTTAATCCAAAATCCAACTACAAATTTTCCATGGTGGGCTTAATGGCCAGACAGCTATTTTCAGGGTAAAAAATTCAGTCTGCCACATATATATTTATCCAAAAGAACATACCTCATTATTGTATTAATTATATCAATATTTATATAGTGCAAATATGTACAATAGTTTGACAAACGTAAGTTAACACGTACATGATAGGAAGGGACGAGTTTTTAAACATATTGGTTATGGGAAACAAACAGAGCATTTGAAAAATATTAACGGAAAGATTAATATTTTGGGTGGACTTATTGGACCGTACTACTAAAAACATACTATTTCAGGTGGACTTAATGACCGGGACCTACGATGTTGCATGCCATTTATTCTACCCATTTCCTCTCGTCATAGCCCGTTCACCCGCTGGACTTGCTTGTATACAGCAAATAATAATTGATAATAATACTGGTTACAATAATGCAAATAACTAAATTACGGAAGAAATTGATCGCCAAAATGTACTTGATAAATCATATGAAAGACAAAACAGTGCCTCTAGCCAATTTATTCAGGTCGATCCTATATATCAATGGCGGGCCGTCGGGTCTGCAAAGGCTTTTCTACTGGCTTATAAATGTTTAAATCACAAACTGGTGCCAGCCAGCTTGCTACCAAAGTCGCTCGTTCAATAACTTCTCAGTAGATAAGCCTGATCGTGCAGCCCAGCAATCCGGATTGCAATAAAACAAATGTGTTGACCTCTGATCTCTATGGTCAGATGTATGAGCAAATTTTGACCAAATATGTGACATAATTTAACACGTGTGAAAGCAGGGATTGTATATGATCGATTTCAGTGTCGTAAATGATTGCTGTTTGCGTCAGTGGTCTAGTCAGTCTTGCATTCGCCTCCACCGCCGCCTCCGCCTCCGCCGCCGTCTCCGTCGACAAATTCGACCACGGCGCTGAAGCCACGGTACCAGCCGTAATTGCCGGAATGGAAGGTCACCCAGAAGACATTACCGGTCGACGTGTAGCTCCGCCCCTTCAATTCGTCGTCGCACGCCTGGAAGTCATCCTGCGAGCCTCCCGTGTATCGGAAGTTCATGTAGTCCCAATAGCACGTGCCGTCCTCGTGACGATACAGCATCTTCATGTCGCTGACGCTCACCTTGACGTGCTGATTCGACGGAGCCGTAATTTTCCACACACAGTCGACGTTTTTGGGGAAATTTTGCGGGTAGTTGGGCGACGTGATGGTGCCCTCGGAACGCATGTCCTCGTCGCCGCAGTCGGAACCAGTGACCGGTCCCGAGCCGGGAAAGTAATATGAGCCGCTGGTTGATTGGCAGAGCGTGCCGCTCGCATGCGGCGGACACACACAGCGACAGTTTTTATCGACGTAGCCGCCGTTCTGACAGCGCGGTGGAGAAGCACAGTCCCTGGAGCAGCGGTACATGACGTTGGCGATGTGTTTGTCGCGATGGGACAACGATTGTCGTCCTCCAATCAAGCCCTCGTACTGCGAATTACGCGTCTGAATAGTCTTGCGTCCATTTGCGCTGAAGTAATAGGAGCCGTAATGCATCACCGATGTCAAATCGTAGGGCACTTCGTGTGTCAGTGATCCTTGAGCTATTTGGAAGTTGTAAGTGGCGCCCGACTGGATGTTGCCGTAGTTGATGACCACGTGCTGGTCACGATCGGTGCGCGACTGCTGATGATGCAGCCCCATCGCGTGGCCGATCTCGTGAGCGACGGTGCCCAGTTGTGTGCAACCGGAACCAATGCTCACCTGCTGCCGACCGGAGCTAACAGTCTTGCCAACGTAGGACCAGCAGCCGCCGCCCTGGTAGAAGTTGAGATGCGCGCGCGACGAGCTGGCACTCACCTCCTGGAACGTGACACAAGTGTGCTCACGCCAGTGGTTGATGCCGGCTAGAATGGCGGCGCGGTTTGAATGACTCACCGAGAAATACACCGGCATCGTCCACAGATTGGTGACGGCCTGTCTGCTTGCCTTCTGCTCGTCTGTCCTCAAAATGTCCGATTCAAACAGCGGCAGACCCTCATCGGTCATGTTGGGCTGGTGGTACTCAAAGAGGTCATCGTGACTGTGATCGGCCGAAGCTCGGCGTACCGGCATACGCTCGGCACGATATTCCGGCTCTGGGAAGTCCGTGGAGTTCTCCGGGCGCTGACATAGCCCACAGGCCAATAGCTGTAGGAGAACTGCTAGTTTCAAAGTGATAACCATACCGGCAACGTCGGGAGGAGACATTGATGATGCCAGTAGCGAGAACAGGTATTTATAGCAAACATATGCCGATATTATGATAGGAAAATGTTTGATCATGTTTCAATAATTAATTACCCCCATTTTTCAAGAGACTTAGCAATCTGCAAATATTTCGTAACTAAATTATGCACAGCTGCAGTGGCGGCGTCAAGGGGGGGGGGGGGTTAGAGGGGCTGAAATCCTTCCAAAAAAGTGCCAGACACGCCTGAGTTCTCACAAAATCCTGACCATGAACATTTCGATTGCGTTTCGCCAAGCCCCCACATCCTTTCCCCCCCCCCCCCATCAGCTTCACCGCCGGAAAAATCCTGGCACCGCTACTGTACAGCAGCAATAAAACCGAAACAGGCCGGCGGTATTGTCACACAAAAGTAAATGAGACAATTTTGTTTATGAAAACAATAAAGTACATTTTGTGAATGCACAAAAAACTACTTGCCAATTTCAGCCTAGTCACTGAAGATAAATGCTATTTGTCTGAATAGCTAGCAAAGAATCAATATTAATAACAAAGCGGTCGCCATCAGCGTTGGGCTTATTGCATAACACAATATGTCCTACTCCGCGACAATATACGTGCACAGTAGCACATTAGGAAATTGCTTTCAAGTGACTTTGTACTCATTGCATCATATATCATCATGCGTGACAATTGCACAGCCCTGAATCATACCCAGAAAAAAATAATATCGACGCAATATGCCGTAAAACACCCAAGTATAATGTTCCCTACATGTTTGAGTGGAAAAACTGGTCATTTTTGACACACCCAAGTCTAACGCTCCCCTTCAGATTTTTCTGTTAAAGAATTTTCATGTTTTTTATGGACAAATTATTTCTGACAAAAAATACTTGTTGTGCATTTCAATGAGAATCCATCAAAGTCATAATGATCAACAGTGTCACCAAAAAGTTCATGAAAATCTACCCGTTATTAAATTATTTGACCTCCCTGCTTACACAGAATTTGACTTTCCAAACTGGTATTTCTCACATACTCAAATGCTGCTGCTGCCCCAACTTTTGATGTTGAAATTTGGCACGAAAATGGGAGCTGAATATACTTGGGTGATAACGGTATATCATTAGTCGAGTTGGAGTTTTTATGTAATCACATAACAATATTTTTTCATATAAAATACCATTTTTAAGCGAAAAAAGGATAAAATGTCATTTTCACTGAAAAATGTTTAATATATATATAATTCTATAGGTTGCGACTAGAATTAAGAATGGTTAATTCTGTTAATTATTGTAATTATACACAAATCACGGATTTAACAATGTTATGTTACACTCGAACACTGCATTTAGGTACAATATTAAAGCCAGCAACGCTAACAATGGATGTATAGCAACGTTCCTGATAGATTCTTAAATCCGACAACGTGTCAACTGGTTTCAGAGGGTCTGCAATAACTTGCTATGCAGATCAAATCGCTCCAAGCTAAGTGCACGTGGCATTGGCTTCTGGGAAGTGAAGGGTTATGCATGCATACATGTACCTCATGTTTACTTTTTCGGGAAATATTCAACACAAATCGCTCAAATGGTACTTGTATTGTTACGCTCAAAAAAAGATTGAAGAAATTCAATGTGAAGTTCAATTTTCCCAGAGAAACATGTCTGATGGGAGCAGCGTATGTTGTGTTGCATGTGAGAAAAAGGTGTCCGCTGGTCACAAGTCGCATTTTTTTCTTTAGCCCCCCTCAACCCTCACCGGAAAAATCTGGCGCCGCCACTGCACCCCTTATCGGAAGGATCCAATCAAAGAAAAATTTTGGAAACGTACTACACAAAATTCGCCTTTCTAAATGTGGCTTCCCAATAGAATGTCGTCGAACAGTCGAACATTTACCGAAAATTTATTTACATATTTTGGGGTTTTTGACAACATATTTGGACATTTTCCCTCACATAATACAAACATACAATGGGAAATTTTTTCGCATAATATTCCCAACTCTAATAATTAGTTTCGTCGCAAATTTCCCAGCGCTCGACACACACACAAACACAAATCAAATGCAATGAAAGCCAGCAAAACGTCGAGACAGTATTTGTGCAATGCGATACCGCACACCACTGCCATCAGTGGCGGTATCAGGGGATTTCCGGCGAGGGGCTAGGGCGGGCGCTTGGCGAAACACGAGGAGCAACACTCGAAATATTTGCGGTGAGGTTATATTTTGGGGTGCTGAGAAAGGGAAGGCTTGGCACGTTTGGAAGGGGGTTTCAGCTCCTCCAAGCCACTCTTAGCGCCGCCATTGACTCTCATCAACAGATAACCACGCGCAAGGCACCGGTACTCAATTACCCGGGCAACGAGCGCTAACAAACCCCTTGTGTACTTGCCTAAGTGTCACTTGACACCCTCGACAAGAAAAGTACGCACGCACACACGCGCTAGCTTAAAAAACTATGCTCATTAAAACAGCCTCACTATTTGCACCCCGGAAAAAGAACACGACAAGCAAGCACATTTGGAACACATTTTTATTACATGATTTTCGGTTTCAACACGACCACCACATAACATTGCATCTCCATTGCTATTCAACCAATGATTCTGAGCTGAATCAGAAATTGTAGAATGCACCGAACGATATCTCAATGTTCGCTCATAGACTGGATAAACACGGAACAGTTATGCAAGACGGACTCGCAACGAACTCCTAACGGATAACATGATGATAACGGACTCCTACGCAGTCACACGCTGTGAAATATTTGAAAATACACGTTAAATCAACACAAATTAACGTAGTGCATCTATGTAAGTCGAAGCGATCAAAAACATTTGGAAAAAACATAGAAAAACATTGCCACAACGTCGTAACTCAGCCACGAACCACAACCAACAAACATACAAACTCCAACAACCAAAACTCCAAGCTCCAGACCTCTAAACTCCAACAACCAAAACTCAAAAACACGCCACCAATGATACGGCTCACTACCATTCAGTGAAAAAGGTCAAACACGAACTATAATAGCCACACGGGACGTGACGTCACTTGCACGCACATTTTGAATGCATATTTTCTGATGAACAAGTAAGGTTACCAGTGCACAAGAGTAGGCAAAATATATATACGAATATATGGCGACAAAACAAAGATATTCAGCCAAACAGTTGAGTATAATTACATCAGAACACACACATACACACAGCGCTTTTAAACCAGTTTAGTCTCTGGTTGAAGAAGTCAACAGCGGATAATGATTTGTGCCAGTTAATTATACATCTCTCCAAAATAACTGTATGACACGTGGTACACACCTAACACACACACACACACACACGCATATGAACGCATATGAATCGCAAAAACGAAGCCCACAAAGACTCGTGGATTTTTTGCGACTGCCACTGAGAACCGCAGCAGATGATTGCGTAACATCAACATCGAGAACAACATCATCAACAACAACACCAACATCAGTAGCAGCATGGGGCACAACAACCACACTGGACAACCACGTGCGATCTATCAAAACACCAACAACAACGCTGAAAATAGCCTATGACCCAAGCCACACTCAGAGACACACACATACACACACTCACAGACAAAAGCGTAGCTGGCCGCCCCAGCTAACACATGTGATTAGCACGCACGACAGAGTCCATCTGTCGCCGGACTAGCGAGGGAGACGAAAGCGGAGACACAGAATTCCGCAGCGGGGCACTGCCGGATTTGCGTCGCTCCGGACGACTCGGTGTGCTTGAAGTGTCGCGTCGCCGGACGGCCGTCAACACTGGACCAGATGATGGCGGAGATGCCGTGTGAGGACGCCGCTCCGTCAAGCGCAGCGACACAGGCGGCGCGCTGTTTCTACTGCCGTCATCCGACTGGCTCTGCACAAGCACGCCTGAGGCAGCGGAGGTCGAGGCACGCGCGTCCGGCATGCCGTTGACGGCGGCAAACATGGTATCCAACGCAGCGTCGATCTTGGCCAGCCGTCGACGTTCATCAACATCGACCACCATTCCATCTGGAGCAGCGGCGGCGGCGGCGGATGAACGAGCTGCTTCCACGCAGTACGGCACAAAGATGGACACCTTGTCCGCTCGGCCGCTGCTGCCCGATATATACGACGGAGACAGCGACGGAACGTTGGACTGACGCGGCGTGGCCGGCTCGGAATACGGCGGACGCGGCAAATCGGGCCGTGCGTCGTCTTCGTAGTAATCACAACGACCACGTCGACCCGACGACGCCGGATTCGACAGTGATAAACTACTGCGGGCTTCAACTGTGCGTGAGCTGAGTGACGGAGGTGATTCACAAGTGTAGTGATCGTGTTGGTGTGAGTGGCCGGGATCGGCGTACAAGGTGATCGTTGGAGAGGTTCGAGAAATTGGTGCTGAACGTAGATCAGTGCGTTCTACACTAGTGTCATGTGAATGACTGTAGTCTGCCGCCACAAATGCACACACACACACACACACACACACACACACACACACACACACACACACAGAACAATATACGATTGGAACAAATTACCGCAGGAAATTTGCAACCAGACCACAACACAAATGTTCAAACAGAAGTATGATCTCTGGAAGGCTTAGACAACTCGGTGAGAACACACATACACACACACTTAACATGATTTCCTATGATATCCTTTGATAATAGTCAATTGGAACTACTTTGAAACTGATCAGGCTGCATCAACACACACACATATATATATATATATATATATACACAGGTGTACTTGCCACAAACAAAAACGTTCTCTACTGAAATACCTGTGTGATTAACCTTGATTCAAGTTTACTACACAAATTCCCACCTAGTCAGTGATTCATCATAGTCTAGTATGAACTGAACCTTCAAAATCAACCAACCAAAGACACACATATCACTAAAATACTGACACACAAACTCAAAATATGAAAACACATTTCTAGACATAGGAATATTTATAGATATATTTATAGCATATTTATAGAGAAGAAAAAATACCTGATATATATACAATTTACCATATCTGATATAGTCAAATAGATATATTACTAAGCTTACTTACAATTACTTCCACTTTACACCATTTGATTGTGTGTCTCATGCGCAAATAATGATTGAACAACAGAAAATGCGTGGCAATATGTAAATATATCCTTCATCAAAACGCAACAGTGGAAAAATCCCGTCGTAGGTGCTAAAAATTTCCACCATTTCAATTATATGTATTCAGCAATATACTCCACTTACACCCACCCACACACACACACGCACACACCCACACGTATAAATACAAATATACGCAAAAGCGATGCTTGCTTCAAGAACTTCACAAACTTGGGCGTACATTATGTCAGGCATTATGTCAGGCATTATGTCAGGCATTATGTCAGGCTAATGTACACTTGTGCGCCGAGTGAATCGTGGTAAAGCATGAAATTTCCAGCACAGTGAGGCGTCAATAAATCGATACACAAACACACACACACACACACAATCCACTCACAAGTGCGTGGAGACCAGATTCACAATTGAGCGCAATATAGAACGGCATGATAGGTATGGTTAATGAAAGCTCAGCGTACCGTATCGTTCAAAGTAGTGTATAAGAGATACCTGGTTATAAGAGACCCTTGGTTATAAGAGATCCCTGGTTATAAGAGATACCTGGTTAAAAGATAAACTCGGTTATAAGAAAACCTCGTTCATAAGATACCCTTGATTATAAGAGATCCCTGGTTATAAGAGAGCCTTGGTTATAAGAGAAACTCGGTTATAAGAGAACCCCGGTTATAAGAAAACCTCGGTTATAAGAGACCCTTGGTTATAAGAGAACCTCGGTTATAAGAGAACCTCGGATATAAGAGATACCTGGTTATAAGAGACCCTTGGTTATAAGAGATCCCTGGTTATAAGAGATACCTGGTTATAAGAGACCCTTGGTTATAAGAGATCCCTGGTTATAAGAGAGCCCTGGTTATAAGAGAACCTTGGTTATAAGAGACCCTCGGATATAAGAGACCCTCGGTTATAAGAGAACCTTGGTTATAAGAGAACCTCGGTTATAAGAGAAACTCGGTTATAAGAGAACCTCGGTTATAAGAGAACCTCGGTTATAAGAGAACCTCGGTTATAAGAGATACCTGGTTATAAGAGACCCTTGGTTATAAGAGATCCCTGGTTATAAGAGAGCCTTGGTTATAAGAGAACCTCGGATATAAGAGACCCTCGGTTATAAGAGAACCTTGGTTATAAGAGAACCCCGATTATAAGAGACCCTTGGTTATAAGAGAGTATTTTTTCGGGACCGCTTTCTATATTTTACGTGTTATTTTCCCCGGATATAAGAGAGACTTATTCTCCACTCCCGACAACTCTTTTATATCCGGGATACACTGTAATGCAACGGTGTTATATATAATTTTTCCTATTGTAAAAGTCTCGTTCTCGACAACAAGGCCTTGTAAAATTGTCTAGTTTTTCGTGAAATTCAACAAAATAAAAAGCGTAAGAATTGCATCTTTACGAATCTGCGCCAGTAGAAACTCGAAGCCTAGACAAGATATTCACGAAATAAGCTACATATTAGATCTCCCAATGCTAGCCACTGATGTGCCATTTTCAAATACACCCACACCCCACACACACACCCACACACACAGCCCCCGGAATAAGCCATTTAACAGCAGCATTCCAACACTGAACGAAAAACATGAAAACAACGCCTTCAGCATTACACCGAGGCGAAGTTTAACTAAAAAAACACAAAACGAACAAAGCTGAGCAAAAAACACACAAAAAACGCCCGCAGAACTTTCTTAGCCTTATTTGCATACGCCTTAGATTAGATTCCGTCTGCAAACTGAATACGCAAAACACAGTAACACACACACAAACAAACACACACACGGACACACGCACATCAACAAACAACAGAGAATTAGCAGCGAAGCATGCAAACAAATACGAACTCACACACACGCAAGCAGAGAAAACGTGCATGCATAGCAAACAATACTAATGAAATGTGTATGTGTGTGTGTGTGTGTATGTTTATATGTGCATTTGAGCGTGAGTTTGCTATTTGTATGAACGATGGCAAGATGTAGCGGGATTCAATACGCCAACGAGCATACACACACACACACAAATATCAGTGGATAGGCAGACACCCCCCTCCCAGTTATGCGGAATCGGGTGTGTGCAACGCTCGAGTAGAGATGCATAAAAGCACTGAGTACAAGTGTTAGCGAGGCGGCACAAGCGAAAATTGACCGACACACTGACACACACACACACATACACTGACACACACACACACACACTGACACACACACACACACACTGACAGTTTGGTGGTTGGTGATAGTTGTCATGCCAACCAACGCCCATCTATGTAGCGGACAGTTATGCTGGGCAACGTATCGACTGTGAGTCGGCAGTGGTTGAGAGCAAGCGGCACACACGCCGAGTTCGGCCGCTGCAATGTCATCACAGTGGTAGACAATAGATGACCGAACAGACACACACACACGAGCACAATGAATAGCTGACAAAACAGCGTCGCAACGAACGAGAACAAAAAGCAGACACACAAAATGGCAGAATGGCGCGCCTCGCGTTCTCCGACAAGAAAACAACAACTACAACAACAACAACAAGACAGAAATGGAAGCGAGGCAACAACAACAACAACAACAACACACACACACACACACACACACACACACACACACAACACATGCTACACTGTCGACTGCACAGTGATCTAGTCATACTCGACGCACTAGAGACGAGAATGTTCAGTGGACGTTCGTTTTTGGACCTAGACGCAGGCATACACTTGCACGCACACATGAAAAAACGCATAACTTCAGGGGGAATTGTTAAACAAACACTTATAATAGAGACGATACCGAAAAAAGAATTTTAAAAAGTTGCTTGACTTCAATATATATTATTCGAACCTTGAATTTGATCTCAAATGATTGCCGAGGTAAAGAATAGAAGAATAGAAGTGAGGTCTTCAGTGAGGATACGCGTTCTCATATTTCTCGCATGAATCGCCGATATTGTCTGTTCAATGTGTTTCATGAAATACATGAAAGCATTGTGAAACTGAGTGTCGCTGACCTCCTCATTCATTCAAGGCATGCTCGATCGTACTCCTGGTGACTCCACCCTTCATGCTGCCCATCAAGTTGCCGTCAAGGTCTTCAACATCTCCAAACTTGAGCACACATACAGTTCAATTGAAGAGGCGATGGAATGGCATCGTCGCCACGACCAGGAGAAACTTGTCCAAAACAGAACTCAGAACTGTTGAGAACCCGCTTTGAAGATCACAGATTTCCATGGTTTGCCATTGAGGAAGGCAGCTAGCAGCTGGCTAGTCCGGCAATTGATCGGCTAATGACCCTCAACAACGTCGTGGGGGAGCATTATGACCCAGTATGTCGGTGCTCCCCTTAAACACCAATCATCATCAACTATCTATACCGTTTGGGCGCTTAAGCTATAGCTAATTATAGCTTTTCTCAAACTATCTATAACTTTTGAGCGCTTCTGGTACATGGGCCACCGCATGGAGGTAATAGTGCTTGCACTCTTCCCATGCCAATGGATTTGCCTGTAATTAATGATAATAATAACTACACCGTCGCCAACTCTCAAACCACTCTTGAATGATCTTGCTTGATTGAGCTTGATGATGCACGGCAGAAAGTCCAGGTCGACATATTTGACCAGCTGCAAGTTCTCTTGCAGAAGCTCCATGTCCCGGCAATACAGACCACTTTGTACTGGTCATCCTCAATGAGTCCCGACAGTTCATGCTTGCACTCACAACGTCCAGCCCATACTATGTTTGCAAGCAAGTCTTGATACAGGTTCCAGCACGCAGCACCTGTGTATCTGAACACTGCGGCCTGCTAAACTTGTGCATTTGTTTGACCGATATTTTCGTGTGCTCTCACAGTTTCACAGCATCTGAAATCGCTTTGGGAAATATAGCAGATATTCTGGATTGTGGAAATTACTATTTCCACTATATTAATTGCTCTCTTGTTGCTCGAGTTTGTCGAAATTCGCACTAACATAGAAAATTTCGCCAAATATGCCATGATTTGTAGATATATTGGATCTCTTCTTTCAATCAATCACCATCGCAAATGCGTACACCGCAAAAACACACACACACATACAAACACACAGCCGCACATACATAGGTAGTTCTACGGCGCAAACATTGCTGCATGCTGGTGTTATTCGACACTACAGACATAAATAGCAAGCTGAGAAAATCAAGCACAAAATTAGTCAGCCTGTGAAAGTCGTGCATGCGTGGTGAGCTAGCGATTGTGGACTATAACATAACTTAACCTAACTTACTTAACTTGACTAGATTAGCTTAACCTAACTTACTCAACTAACTTGACTCAATATATGTTTGACATTCCTCTAGTAAATAAACCGGTACTCCTTCAGTACGCTCCAGGGGGCCGATTTTTCCCCACATTGGTAATGAGCAGATATACAAACTGACTACTGGATTCGGTTTTACGTTGGTCGCTTATCTACCAAGTTTTCGGTTGGCTAGATTTTGAGCTGTTCAACGATCGATTAACGATTAACTGGCCTAATTAGAATCGAAATACGCCGACCAGATATACGTGTTGCAAGAACAATGTTATCTACAAGCAAATGACAACATTAGTCGTATATGCAGGGGAACACACGAAAAACTCTACTATAACTGAGTGACATTCAACCCAGAAAAAATACCAAATATGTTTTATAATAAATGTGTGACAATGTTTTGAATAAATATTGGTGCTACCTCAAGTCTCTATTAACACGCGTATGTGTTCCATAATAGAAATAGCAATCGTTGGGGTTATGTTTCTGGGCTTGGCGAAGGTGGATCTGTTTTCGAATGCTTTCACTCGAAATTCGAAACAGATACACGCGTAAATACAGTTGGAAAATACTGAAACACAAATACAAACATTCCTAAAATATTTTCTCCATCATGAGACAAGGCGAAAAACTGCCACATTAGCTTTCCATCTTGGTCAATTTAGCTCTTGAACATCGTGAAGAGGAGGTTGAACAATTGTTCGCATTCGAACTTACAGCTCGCAAATCGCTTTCACTCAATCGGGTATCACGAACAATAACAGAGCTACATTTGTCCGTGAAGGACAATTACCAACAGACACAACATTGAAACCGAGCATTTTATATTAAACATGTCAGCTGACATAAGTTTGTTGGACTTTCAGACATAATCCTTATCCAGACATAAACATACACCCTCACTGACTTCACGTATCTCGAATACCCAGCAAAGACAGCCAATGTATCGCCGGCGCTCCACATGGCGGACTCGAAAACACCGGTAGAAAAGTCCGCGATTATGGGGGTTTCCGATATTCGGAGGTGAAAATATAACACATTTGGTAGGTATTTGATAAGAACCAAGGAATAAATCCGCCATTTGAAATATTCTACTATTTGGAGGGTCGGATAGTTAGAATTGTAGTTAGTTGTTAGCAGTTAGTATATTAGTTAGTTGTAGTTAAAATACTTGTAGCTCCATGAATTAATTAATTCCCTCCAATTATTCTACCCCATCAGTTGAGATGTAGAAAATAAAGCTTCGACGGCTATTGCGTGTGCGTGCTCTCTCTGTGTGTGTGTGTGTGTGTGTGTGTGTGTGTGTGTGTGTGTGTGTGTGTGTGTGTGTGTGTGTGTGTGTGTGTGTGTGTATGTGTGTGTGTGTGTGCGTGCTCTCTGTGTTACTGTGTGTGTGTGTGTGTGTGTGTGTTACTGTGTGTGTGTGTGTGCTCTCTGTGTGTTACTGTGTGTGTGTGCGTGCTCTCTCTCTCTGTGTGTGTGTGTGTGTGTATGTGTGTGTGTGTTTGTTTGCCAAGTTACCGTGCAGAGAGCGACTGGTTGGACTGAGATTATTGGAAGACACGGTTGGATCCCGACATCGGCCCGGAGACTGCCGATCAGACACGGCTGGCTGTGAAGACGCCGACTCAGAACGCCGGTGTGTCGACGAGTAGTGACGAGGTGAAGACGAAAGTCGCCCGTCAGGTGAACAATTCGATGGTGAAGGAGAAAACTGACTTTGTGAAGGGGAAGACATCTGCGGCGGAGAAAGTGATCTCTGAGCTCGTCGAATTTCTCCGGACGATATAGGTGTGTGTCTTTGTGAAAACGACAAAGATTCAGATGGAGAAGAAGAGGGACCGGGCAAAGGCACGGCTTCGCCCGATGGAGCTGAAAAGCCTCGTGACAGAGGCGATGGCAGTCGAGGTTGGCTGTTTTGCCGCAGTGGGGGCGACACATGTCTTGCGGGAGAAGGTGTTTCTCGTGAAGACTGCCGCTTCTCGCGGGACTGAGATGAAACTGGAAGCGGCGGAGACGACACCACTTGGCGGCGAGGCGAAACTTGTTTGTGAGGCGGTGACGTTTCCGCTGACTGAATGGACGCCTGTTTTTCAGACGATATTCCTTCATCATCGACTAAATTCAGTGAAGTATCCTTGCGTAAAGGAGACACTCGAGTTGAAGGCAGAGCTTGCAGTGAGGGTGAAGGAAGCACAGGGATGCCGAACGGTCGCTGTGGCAGCTCCAGTTCGGGAGGATCGCCGGCGTACAGAAGGCCGGCTCGTCGCAGATCGTCCATGCTGCGCTCCAGCTCCTGAATGGCCACGTCATCATCACAGCCGAAATCGTTCACCAACCGAACCTGCCGCCAACGTCAGTGTATTGGATAATGTGAAACCGCACGAGAACCAACGAATGAATGAATGCAAAAACACACATATTAAGTAAAATCGACTATAAATAATGTTAATGCTGCTTGCATACATGTATGTTTTATTGAAAAAATTATAAAATTATTGTATATAAGAATTATGCTAGTGTAATTCAATTACGCAGATTACATATTAAAAATATTAAACAAAGATGCCTGAAATAAGCCCGGGCTTCAAACAAGCATATACGGCAAAAATGTTGACAAAATACGCGTATTGAGTGAAAATAAACCTCTTTCAGAATTGATACGAGACCTCATGCACTGACAACTACAACGTCACGCTCAACATTCAGCGTAGATGTTGGGGGTGTGTGCGGGGTATATATAACCCCCGGACCAAACGGCTGGCGGGATCAATAAGCAACTATACCCCCGGGGATTTATGCTGAGCCCGGTTCATAGGGTGATTCATTGTCATCAAATTTAGCATAGGGAAAAAGTAACAATACACGACAAATGTGTGTGTGTATGCAATTATATGCAATATATTTTTGATTGAAGTATGTGTTTTGTCATTGACTAGGCATATAATGGTTGAGGATCACATACAATTGACCAACTGAGTCAACTTTGAACACTAATGCATGCTGGCTGTCATCCCCCCGAGCCTCGACACAAACAGAAGAAGTACGAATGCGGCCGACGCAAAAATCGCCAAAAAAGAAAGAATCGCGCAGACAAAAAACAGCAGCAGTCCAGTAATGAAGCCAAAACAAAAGAAAAAGAAAACAGGAAGTAGAGAGGTAGAAGGGAAGATGGAGCAAATAACAACAACAACAAAAAATGTATTTTCTATAGCGCACACAATAATCAGAGGGGCGAGACATAACAAATAAATGGACGAAAGAAAAGAATATAGAGTTAAGTAGCTCGGCGGGGGAGATTCACAATGAACAGTCGAAGAAAGTCAATATACATGGTAATATTGCAGTAAATATAGATTAGATACATGAATATGAATAAATATATGTAAATATAGAGTTAGTGAACAAAATTATCAAATAAGTGAAGATACCTGGAGGTAATCGAGCACGTCCTCCATGGGCAATTTGGCCAGGTGTCGCCGATGACAGCGCAGAATAGTGAAAGCGCCCGCAGTTAACACACAATCACCGTCCACCAAGAACACGTCCCACAACCGCAGTGCAAGAGTGAATGGAACCTGACACACACACACACATACGCACACATACACACAAACATACACACACACACACACACATAATATACACATATACACAAAGGTGCATATGTGAATATGCGTATAGGAAAACGTGTGAAGTTTTTGAGTCAAAGCGACCAGAAACAGGCAAGCGATTTGGAATCCACCTGAAAAATTGCAACATGCGAAATTGCAATTGAATTTAATCTCGTTTGCGAACATCAACTGTCTGCCTAGGCAGTTATCAACTATGCGTATAAATGCATGTTTTCTGACCCGGTCGAGAAAGCACTGAAAGAACCATTTGAGCGTGTAGATGCCCGTATCGATGCCGTTCTTGCTGAAATGCTTGCTCAACTTGGGCAGAAATTTAGCCAGCACTTTATCGTGGTGTGCTTGAAAGCGCATCAGCTTGGGAAAGCCGTGAATAAACATGCCTGAAACGACACACGACGCATAACACATACACGTGTCATATACACAAATGACACACACACACACACATGACACATACACATACACAAATCTTACACAAATGACACACACACACGCATGACACATACACATACACATGTCTTACACAAATGATACACACACATACACATATCTAACACAAATGACACACACACACACACACACACACATGAAACATACACATGTCTTACACAAATGACACATACACATGTCATATACACAAGTGACACACACACACACACACACACACACATGACACATACACATACAAACATACTTACTTCGTTAGGCATGGGAGGGTGTTGGTGTGAAAGCGTTTTAGACATCCGCCGGTGAAAGTGTCATATAAACGTCTTATTATAATATAATGTGTGTATGTATGGGTGTGCGTGTGTGTGTGTATGTGTGTGTATCTTCAAGTTAAACTTGTATATTTTCCACAAGCCAAAAATTCTTACATATGACAATGATACAAGAAAAAAGCGGATGAGAAAAGAATGCGACTTTGACTTGTCTCTTTTGCAGACTTGTATAATAATAATGATTATTGTTTTGGTCCTACTTTGAAAACATTGCTACGAGTGATTATAACACATATGTTTGTGTGTGTGTGTGTGTGTGTGTGTGTGTGTGTGTGTGTGTGTGTGTGTGTGTGTGTGTGTGTGTGTGTGTGTGTGCAGAAGTGTTACCGTGCATGGTGTAGATTTTCTCGGACATGAGAGCAGAGAGAGCCCAGAAGGCGTCCTCCTCGTTGAGATACATCAACAACAGTGCGGCAATCTGCGACATGCCCTGACAATAGCCCAACTCACTGTTGTACATCGAGTACGCCGCTGATAACACAACACACACACACACGTACACACAAGCATACACGCACACAGACACACATACGTCCACAGAACCATACACACACACATACACCGTATGTATATTAGTGATGACTATAAGGTTTGATCTTTCCCGTCTCATGTAAGTTTGAGTATCTATTTGTTTCCCTGTGCATGCGTGCGCGTGTGTGTGTGTGTATATATATACATGTGTGTGTGTAAGACGTAAGAAGTATATTTTGACAACAACACTTTCTCATTTGGCATAAACAACTCATACTTCTTCAGGTGTGTGAGTGTGTATGTGTGTGTGTGTGTGTGTGTATGCGTGTGTGTGTGTGTGAGTGTGTGAGTGTGTGTGTGTGTGTGAGTGTGGCCGTCGCGCACGCACCCAGCACGTGGAAGAGAGCCTGTTGTTTGGTGTCGTAGCGACGGCGAAACATGATGTTGTCGCGATACGTGCGATTCACGTCCAAATCAATCTGGCGAATTTCCGGCGACCAAATACGCGCCAAGTCTCTCATTTCCTGTACACACAAACACACATATTCAAATCCATTATTGGCTTAATACAAATAACACAGAAAAATACACAACTAATAATTATCAACAAATATTTGATACAAAAATTGCATGTTTGATAAAATAATGAGATTCCCTCACCATCCACCTCCTTCATCCATCTCCTTCATTCCCTCCATCATTCACCACCCGCAAGACATTTCACGCCAGTGGTGGCGCTAAGAGGATGGCTAAAACCCCAAATGTGCCAAATCTCCTCCCCCCCCCCCGAAAATAAGCCTGATCATGAGCATTTCGAGTGCCGTTCCTCATGTTTCGCATTGTTTCCTTCATCGTCCCCCCAACGGACAAAATGCTGGGATCGCCACTGTTTCACACCCTTCTCAATCCATCGCCCTTGATTGCCCCACCTGGTAGCTGCCGCGATGTCGTTGTTTCTCCTTCTCTACGCCCAGTAGCAGCTGCCAGACGCGACCGCGCAGCTTGTCCGGCACGCCTTTGTAGATGCGTCGGCGGAACTTGTCGAGCAGACGGCGGTCGCGGCCGGCGCGCAGGCGTTCCCAGCGAGTCAGCATGTCCAGCCACTTTTTCTCGCGGCCCAGCTCGATCTCGCGCTGTCGCCGCTCCACGGCCGTTGTCGTGTCGGGCAGTCGTGAATCACTGACACACACACACATGCGCGCGAATATAGATGTAAACATAACAGCACTTCCATATACACGTAGACAGAAACATCCATACAGATACACATATATATATATATATATACACACATACACACAGACACACACACACACACACGCATATACAGATCCACGAACAGATACACACGCAGACGCACATACACGTTTATACACAACACACACACAGACACACACAGATACAAACACACGGTCGAGTGTTGGCATATGCAAACGAGCATGCGCGTCACACGTCCAATATTGTATCATTTTGTTCACTTGTTGCATAGGATAAATCATTGACCTCACACCCACACACACATAGACACACACAGACAGACACGTGTGTGTGTGTGTACCTAGGAGGTACTTAGAAGGGCCATAAAACCCAAAGCTGTGTGTACGTAGGTGTACCTAGGTGTAGGGCATTGTATAAGTACAGTCAAATATCGATATAAGGCGCTAGTTGTGGTGCAGAAAATTATATCACGTTGTATCTTATTGCACTTCATACCGATTCGACTGTATGTGGTTTCACCTTCGTGCTACGCGATAATACAGAATTTGGGGTGCAAGACCCTATCTCGTGCCCAACTGATTAACCCGCTTCATCGATGTGTCCACGTTTGACAGTATCTTTTGACGCAATGAAATATAATGTTTGTGTGTTTGTGTATGTCTGTCTGTGTGTGTGTGTGTGTAAGTAAGTAAGTAAGTAAGTTTATTGTCACACACAAACAATACAATAAGAAAAAGAATAATAAGAAAATAAGAACAAATCAAGGTGACAAATGTCCGCCGAGCATGAGCTCCTTAGCGGACATGAAAGTTAGTACAATAGCAGACATGAAGGTTTTGGACAATGTGACAATTGAAAAAGACAATACTATGCAAAGTGGGATTATATATCATTCATCCAAAAGTACAAACACAATTGTCAGAAGCATACACACACAATAAGCAGAAAATCGCTCAAGCAAAACTGCGAATTCAATCTCCTAAGGATATTGTGTGTGTGTTCGATCACTGACTGAATGAAGCCATAACGATCGGTAACGTGATAGATCTCAAAAGCCGGATCTTCCCACGGATCGATCTGCGCGCCCTCTTCGCGGCCCAGATCGTAGCGCGCCACAATGGCCGCGCGTTCGTCGTCGGCGCGCGCCGTCATCGCCGCAGTCTCGCCGCTCACATGGTTCATAATGCTAGCCGACGACACATCATCTCACACACTGCCTCACAACACATACATGCATATGTCGTAAAAAGACAGACTGATAAATATACACACATAAATGTGAGCACACACATGCACACACAAACTCACATGCATACATATAAACACATGCACACACACAAACTCACATACACACATGCATACACATATGGACACATACACATACAATTAAACACAAATAAATATGAATACACACATACGCACATAAACACGTATATACACACACATACACATGAACATACACAGATAAACACACATACACAGATAAAACACAAACACGTACATAAACGCATATCACACACATAAATACATATTAACACACATACACACAAATACACAAACATTCAAAATCCTTCAAAATAGTCATCTCCAAAAATTATTTTCAAGAATCGTTGGGAGACTTGTGTTGGGATAAAGAAGGATAATACACATATTTATGACAGACTATGAGCTGAAATAAAATTGTGATCGACGAAACGTACCAAAATGTACCCAGATAATATTGACGACAACGCCGATTAATACTCAGCGATTAAATTTAAAATCATGGGAGGATTCTTCGACGAGAACGATGCTCGATTGTTCGATGATGGAGTCCGGAAAACATGCGTCAATCTATGTAAATACCTCGCTAAATACCACAATAGGCACAGATCTCCTTACAATATTCATCAGCACAACACTGGAAAATTGTGTAACTATACTCACAAATAAGCTATATACTACAAATTAAACAGGAATAAAAACCAGCACGACTATAACTACGCAACAACAAACCGAAACACATAACATTCTACACATTTAATTACAATGTGACCCGAGAGAATAATCATAATAAAAATAAGGCAGCATAACTCAGCTTACCAATATGACTCAACAAACAACCCCAACAATGTCATTCAATTATTGATATGAGACATTCGTAAACATCGCAGCTGCAGCGTTTATGTATTTAAAATATATCACTACAAAACTATTTTTTCGTCAACAACTGCCTGAAAATTGGCAGCATTTAGAAAATATGATGACGTTTGATCTCGTTCATGAAATAATTCACAAACTGTGTTTATAGTTCTTGACATGGGGTCTCACGCTTGATTGCATGCGGGTTGAACCAATGTATTTGATTTAGTTTAGGCGCCACACTTGCCCGTCGCGTGATCACCAACATTTATCATCTTAAAATGAACACGGTCCTCTCGTTGTATCTGGTTACGATAACAATTATGCTGCGATACTCAATCGGTCATCGCTTGAAACGTGAGTTTTTCCACAAACACCATTTTTAAGTTCGTAACATGAATCTGATATTTATTTTGAAAAAACACACAATTTTACCATTTTATTTTACAAAACAAAACTATTAACTCATTGACTGAAGAGCAGATCACTTTAGTTTTTATCACATTGGATATTTTATATTATTATATTTTTATTTAAGTCTGTTTTTGTTCATATTACCGCAGCAACGCCTGGTCTGCCAATGGACCACGTACACTCCACGTCTCAATCGGCACTCGTCAGCGAACCTCCAAAGATCTACTTTACCAGCGTCTACTACGGCTTCGTCGACTTCATCACCACAGTGAAGAACACTGTCATTATTTTCTTGCCCTCCGCCAGCGCTTCATGTGACACCCACAAGCTCACAGGTACAAAAATTCAAAATCCTGCTCATATCGAGGATCATCCACAGTCAGAGCACGTAGCAACGGCCTCCGCACCCCCCGACCGGGGGAGGGGGGAGTGTTGAGGGCCCAGTTGCCTCACGCATGATCTTGAAATTTATCATAAACTAGCGCATACAAGTACCCAATTTAATGGAGACAGACAGAGCCGCTCGTAACTGCATTTTCTCAAAGTTGTACCTCTATTATGATGGTGCTGTATATATAATGAGTCCCCTTATTGCATTCGGGGGGATAAGACTTTGCTACGGCTCTGTCCGTAGTATTTTTCTTAGAAAAATCAATCGGTAAATAACCTTATTGTCACCTGATAATGTGTCAGCCTGTTGATATTAAGCCAGGTCCTTTTTCATCGAGTTTCATGTAGAACACGGATTTTACTCATTGTGGTATTACGAGGATGCACCATAAGCGTTTAACTGTGGACGCTTTATACACTACATAAAACTTGCTATGCACAAACTTTCCAGTCACAATCGGAACGAACTGAACGTATTTGAGCTTAACAATTTGTTTGCTTTGTCTTCAGGCAGCGTTGCTATCAAAACCCCGGCAATCTATGCAGGCACCCAATACACATCGGCCAAACATGATCACAATAGCGAAGAAGGCGATGACAACCTAGAACCCACCACACATGGAAGTATATCGTCAGAGACAAAGCACCAAGATACTACACAAATGAAACACTCTTCGCTGAAAATTACAGTGCCCTTGAAGACATCAACTCAAATGCTATTACCACAGAATAGCGAGTTTTTCATGAGTAAATACTCAAACAAGCCAGCGACAGATAGTAGAAGAACAACACCAAGACAAGACAAGGTATCATCGATGATAAAGAAGGAGATCATAGCTAGTCTTCACAGTTCATTTGATGATCCCCTCCTGAGCGAAGCAATCAACACAGTGGTAGATGAACGGAATGTCATTGATGATACTTGGAGACGTCATCTGCATGAGAAACGACTTGAGTCTATTTCAGCGTCAACCACAAGAACAACAGCCGAAACTCAGCCAAAATATTTGTCTGACATCGAAGGATGCAGCGACACACTCTGCTCTTCCTACGTTAATGGATTTCCAAAACTATCCACCAAATACAGACGCCAATTTTTGACAACCAACATTCTTAACGACAACCGAGCACCATTTTCAAAAACACACAAGACCGCGAAGCATGATAAAATCGGGAATGTTCCCAAAGAAAGAGCCACCTTCTCCGGTGGTCTCTTCCGCACCATCTTCTACGAAAATACGCTACTAACACCACTATGGCACTCAACAGTGCCGATAAAGAGCGTGCCAATGGCAAGAAGTGAGAAGACTGCGGTCGCCATCGTGCTGGATGCCAGCGGAACACGCCGCCGCTTGGTGCCGACTGAAACGCGAGTGCAGTTGACACACACGGTGGACTTTCGTCGCCGTGTGAATTCGTCTGCGTTTATGAATATCGGTCGCAATAAGAGCCCATCCCAGAGCAGAAGCACCATCGCAACAAGGATGTTCCGCCGACCGTTCGATTCAACAAGATTGACTAAACCTCATGCCAGACCCAGAAGCGAATACTTGAGACAACCATTGAGAAGTTCTTTGACGTTCGAGCCAGTGGTAGCCGTCCAGAAGAGGCCACTCAGAAAAGCACTGACTGACTCAGCAAAAGACGACAATTTCCCCCTAGTGAAGTCTCAATTGAGACTGCCTGTTATAGGTTTGAGGGAGCATTTTCGCCAGGTGGGAGTGACGGTGGAGCTGACACGCACGCGACCGAGCCAGTTATTCAGCGGCGCCTACCAAAACCGGCCCACATTGCTACCGCTGCAAGTACTGTTTGATACTAGCACAGCCAGGAAAGCTGGCACGTTCGTACGAAGGAGGACACACTTTTTGAGCCAATAATGACTGAAAACCACTGTCTAATACAACTGAAATGACAAAAAAATGCGACGTTCTGTTTTTGCCTTAGAAACAATGAGTTAGCATGCAATTTCAGAATTACACTCGCAGTCAAACACAAGACGCAGTTAACTAGATCAGTGGCCAAAAACCGAATCAATATATACATTTATCGAAACATCGATGACTGCTTGTTCCAATGATATAATTACGTGGAAATACTGCACGCACAGAAAATATGATATTATCGAAGCCAGTTCGTTGACCCGACGCTCAAAAGCGCATTTACATACACATATATACTACACGCACACACACACACACACACATGCTCACACACACACACATGGAGAGACACGTGGTATGCTTCATTGACTGTGTACTGAGTGCGCCCTTGCCACTCAAACTCCCGTCTACCAGCGATCAAGCGTGCCAAATGTGCAAACCATACTACACACACCTGTATGTGTGTGTGTGTGTGTGTGTGTGTAGCACCTTGGCTGGACACACACACACACACACACACACACGGACATACACTCATTATTTTCACGCACAAGTGCTTAACACCGGGAAATATGTCACACCTACACAGCTCATATACACACACACACACACATGCACACACACATACACACACATACACTGTGTACGTCAATGTGCGTGAACCTGGGTACAAATGAACACATACAATAATGCGAGTTATACAGATAAATACAAATAGTAATACGCATGAACATAATCAATATGTAAATTAGATGTTTGTTTGTGTGATCGACTATTCTAGCTCAATTTAAGTGTCTATGAATTAGATGAACATTTTTGTGTGTGCTTAATACGCCCAGTATCGTAAAGACTTTAAACACATTTTCCCAATCAATTTCCATATATAAATATTTTCAAATGGAAGCGCCACTTATTTGTATTTCATCGTACTTTTAACATTGAACTTTTTATGACTTTTCAAGCATGCTTTTCAGGCCATGTTTGCTGTAATTAGTAGTCAAGAAGATATAAGACTGTGTATGCTATCAACTTATCGGCAGATGAAACACTTAAAAACCTTTACCCAAGTTGGAAAAATGTCACACTTCGTAAACACAACAAACACACAAAATGCAACTGCATCGTGTGACCAACGAAACGCGTGACTCATTTCACGAACACTGTCATGTGTATTACGCTCTGAGTACCACAGTGCCCATCATATGACCCTGTGAACACTGGACACTACATCATAACTTGGCCACAAAAACAACAACTCACATACACACACACACACACACACAGACAGACATACACATTTTGTGGCATACAAAGCACAAGCTTCAGATATGAAACGAACATCCGCAAACTTGAATATGCACTATTCACAGCCACACACACACAAACACACACACACACACACACACACACACAATGAGAGGCCACTTAACGACCATATTTGTGCGAACATTCAGACATGATACATCATGATAGAAGCCGATGGAGTAAAACGCATGATATTTAACCATGCAACACACACACACACACAGACAGACATACACATGCATACGCAGTCATAATGTGAAACAAGCAAACACACACACACACACACACATACACAAGCTGGCAGACAGACACACACACACACACACACACACACACACACACACACACACACACACACACACACACACACTGAGAGAGAAAGGCGTGTTTGTGAGTGGATATGGGCACGTCACCGATATAGACGTGAAAACTCCCTGAGCGCGTGCACGGCGGCATTGCAATCCTCCGCACTGCAGACAAAAACAACCGCCGCAACATCAACACACACACACATATAAGCACACAGTATGGGTAATAAGCATAGATATACAACAAAATAACGACCATAAACACCAAATTAAATAAAAATATAATCTAAAAGCAAGAAAAATCAAAATAAACGTAAAAAATGATATTTCTTTTGAGTTGATTTTGTTTTAATGAATATTATATAGATTTTAATAATATTTTGCTCATATTTATTAGTTGTATTATTATAATCTGATTGGCTGAAAATCATTTTGATTGAATGATTTAATATGTCTTTGTTTCTATTGATAATTTTATTGGATTTAAGTTGTTATTCGATCATCACTATAAATGCACACAAGTTGAACATTGTGTGTGTGTGTGTGTGTGTTCTCACTACAACCATTGTTTATCTATTTTAGGACCTCGTATCTACAATAGGCTTTCTCCCTCAATACGCTCAATCAAATCTCTATCTCTTTTCAAGAAACATACTGAAAATTTCTTTCTCACTAAGTCTTATTACTGTCTTAATAATATTGTATATATTAGTACTGAATATAAGGTCTGATTGTTTCCTAATTCTGTCTTCTATGTGTATGTGCTTCATGCGTGTGTTTTCCGTTCTTGTGTATGTATGTTTCTCCATTGTATGTTGTCTGTGTGTTGTTGTGTTAAGCTCTGTTATCTGTGTTTGTGTGTCTGTTGTGTTGTGTTCTCTGTCTATTTGTTTGAGTGTATGTCTTTGTGTGTCTGATATGTTGTGTTTTCTGGTTTGTATTTGTGTGTCTATTGTGTTGTGATTTGTCAATCTGAGTGTATGTCGTTGTATGCCTGCTGTGTTGTCTTAATGTGTTGTATGTTGTGTTGGCTTCTGTGCTGTATGTCTGCTTTGCTATCTTATTCAATATGTATGTGTGTGTGCGTGTGCATTTTTGTGTTTTTGAGTATGAAAAACGTGAGTGTATGTTTGTGGTTGTGCGTATATTTACTTGTCTGTTTTGTGTGTATGTAGGTGAGTGTGTGTGTGTGTTCGTTATTGTGTATGACTCTTGTGCTTGTGTGTGTGTGTGTTGTGTGTGCGTGTGTGTGTGAGTGTGTGTGTGTATGTGTGTGTGTGTGTGTGTGTGAGCGCTTTTGAGACCCTCGGGTGAAAAGCGCGATATAAATGTTTTAATGTAATGTAATGTAATGTGTGTGTAGACAGCGCCACCTGGTGAGCGCCTTGTGAAACTCGGCCAGTTGTTTGTGAGTCACTGTGACAACGCCGCCAACCGTCTGCGTTGGCAGTGAGTTTAGAGTCAGCTCCAACCACTGACACACAGCCTACACACACAAACACACACACACAAACACAGTTAATGAGGTATTACACAAATGAGTTATGAACAATAAATACAAGAAACACCGCACAGTAAGAAACTTCCAAATGTCGAACCGTAAGAAACGTCGGTGTAAAAAAGATTATACAATACAATTCACCTTTCAGGCGAATTGACATTTGGAACAAATTACACAATTTCACTATCACAGAGGCCAGAACTATATGAAGGAGTTCAAGCACAAATTGGATACACAGTGAGGGAAAGAGATTGATAACAGTTCCAGTGTAGCTCCTTTCCTTTACCTCAACTAGCTGAACACACACACACACACACTGAAACAGACAGACACACACACACACACACACAGAACCAGACAGACACATACACACATACAGAAACAGACAGACACACACACACACACTGAAACAGACACACACACACACACACACTGAAACAGACAGACACACACATACACACACAGAAACAGACAGAAACACACACACTGAAACAGACAGACGCACACACACACACAGAAATAGACAGACACACACACTCGCGTACCGGTCTGTCGAGCAGCATGGCTTCCATGAGTAGTTCGCCCAGGTCTGGCACCATAAAGCTGGCTACACAGAACAACGCCGCCTGTATCACATTGGCCACCAACACGCTGCCAGTGGCCTGCAGCAGCGACAGTGCCAGCTGCCGGCGCACGCCGAAGTCCGCACGATCCTCGCCACGACGACCGCAACGCAGCAGCTCGCTGAGAAAACGCGTCACTGATGCGTTGGCGTCTCTACACAAACAGACACACACAAATACACATAGACGCACAGGCACACACAATACACACACACACACACACACACAAAATACACAGAGACGCACAGGCACACACAATACACATTACACACACACATAAATACACATAGACGCACAAACACACACAATACACAGAGACGCACAGAGACATACACATACAGACACAAACACACACACACACAGAGACACACACAAAACACACACACACACACAGAGAGAGAGAGACACACACAAAACACACAAACACACACACAGAGAGAGAGAGAAACACACACAAAACACACAAATACACAGATACGCACAAATACACAACACACACAGACACAGAGACACATTGGCGAGCGGCACCTGTGATCCAGAGTCAACGCTGTCACGGCCAGTTGAACGACAGGCCGACAGCTGGCGTGTTGCAGGAAGTTGAGCGGCAGCCGTTGCAACAGCCGGGTGCACAGTCGCAGCAAGTCGTCGACCACCTCGGGACTGTTACGCAGCGCCTCCACCGACGCCGACAGCGTAGGCAACACGCGGGGCAGCAGCGCGTCCAGTAGAGACATCAGTGGAGCTACACACTCACTGGCACCGCCGTACTCATCAACCAGCACCTGGTACGCGCGTGAGTGCACATACAGACCAACACACACACACACACACACACACAATTAGGCGAGCATACAAGCGAACACACACACATACAGATAAATAGGTGAGAATACAGATACATACAAACATGCACACACACACACACAAATAATACATACATGCACACACACACACACACACACACACACACACACACACACACACACACACACACACACACACACAAGACTGACACACACACACATATATACACACAATACTGGCACACAATACCCAAGAATAATACACACACATATATAGATATGTACAAGAACAAGACATGTATGTGTGTGTGTGTGCATGTGTGTGTGTGTGTACATGTGTGTGTATGTGTGTGTGTGTGTGTGTGTGTGTGTATGTGTGTGTCAATTTTTGTCAATTTGATGTACTGCCACACATAGACAACAAGACAAGTTATACAGTAAACACAGATTAATAAGGCAACGATTCGTCGAGCCGTGGCTCTTGGACGAACGGATAGTGTAGAGTGTATTCAGTTGTACAATCATGTGAATGTGCTCATTTGTGTGTGTGATATTTATATACTTCAATGGACAAATCATGTAGCAAACAACGAAAATCATATCGAGGCCACATATATGAAACAACACAAGACACTGCATTTAAGTATATGCAATTTACATGAATTACATCGAAATAAGACGGTGTGTGTATGTGTGTGTGTGTGTGTGTGTCAGTACCGAGGCGAGATAGATGAGACAGCTGTGTTGGTGCGCCGTGAACGCCTCGACAATCAGCTGACACATGACAGGCAGCAGACAGACCAGCTGCGAGCCGACACAACGCACCATGAAACGAACACATCGACAACCGCGCTCCACCACACGAATACTCGACTGATAACTACGCAATACACCGGCCACCACAGGCCAGCTCTACGAAACACACACACACACACACCACATTACATTAGATTGGGTAGATATTTATATAACACCCTACACCTGGAGTCTCTACACACACACATACACACACACATTGGCGTACACTTGAAATGATATTGGGGTAAATGGAGAAAAAAGGCACAACAATGAACTCCGGAATTTAATTCTATATTACCAGTAAGGCGCCGTGTTTGGCGATGAACGAGCGAGCGCGAAGCTATCATATGTAATCAAACTTTGTCGTGAATGCATTTGTCTGCGTGCATGGGAAAAGTTTTCTGCTAAATTATAAGAGGGCATTTGGGACGTGCCACGTGCCACAGTGGGCACTGACATGATTCGGCTTGGTCTCATCCGCGGCAGGAAGGATGAGGCTACCGAATGAAAAAAATGAATGTTAATCGGACTTATGGTTCCAGAGATATAAGCCTCTGAAAAGCGTGACCACGGCCGGCGGGCCGGCCGCTCATACTCATTTTTCTAGTAACACCAGGTATGAACTTGCTCGCTTCGCTCGCTCGTAATTATTATTATTAATCACATTATAGACATTATAGATTCCTGCTCTATGCCTGGACATTATAGGTTCAAGTCACACATTTCTGCTGGCGTAATTTGATACAATGTGTGGCGCGATTGAGACAAAAGCGACGCACCTGCAGAGCGGCCGGACGACACGGATGCGAGCTGCAAGATGGCTCGGACAGCGCCAGACAAGTGTGCTTGAATAATGCTGCCAAGCGGTCCAGATAGACGACCGGGTCGGCCGCCGCCATGTGCGACACGGCTCCCTCGGCCGGCTGAATTCAACAAGAAGATTAAAAAATATGAAAACACAAGTAATTAGTAAAAAGTAAATATATAAATAACAAATATATATAATAAAACGCACACACAAATAGAAAATACAGTAGAACACGATTAAAAATCGGACCCACACACGCCCAACCTTGCTTGTTCCATACCTTAACTTTTTCATATTATTTAATTGTGTGTGGTAATAAGCTTAATTTAATTAATTTAATTTACACACACACAGATAATATTGGGCGCCAGCATCTAGCACGCCCATTATATTATCAGCTAGGGCAAACTACGGGCGTTGCTGTGTCAAATTGTCGATAGGCAGTTCAAATCGTACCGATTCGGTGAGTTTTTGCAGAGCGGTCAGCTGCACCTGACACATCAGATTGAACGTTGTCGCTGACGTCTCGCTGCAAGTCTGAGTCACCACCTGACACACACACACACACACACACACACACACACATACATACACATTGGTTCATAATTAGAAATTCTTCAGTGTCTCAAAATCAAAGCGAGGGCATGGCAAAAAAACTAATCAAATGCAAAATAAAAACGTGCATACATAAATATGGATGCCCCTATAGAATGCATGAAACGCATCGTCGAATGAAATCAACAACGTGTCGAACGACTGTGTCAAACGACTGCCAGAAGAAATGTGACGATTAGAAGGCAACATAACCGCATGTTTCGTATCTATAACTCGATTAATACACACACACACACACACACACACACACACACACACACACACACAGGAATGTGAGATTGTTCAGCTTGTGGACGCATGAATATGAAACGATGAGCAGATCAAATAATGATCGTCAAATAGATCGATCAATGTATAAATATATTCGTGATCGATGAATTACCGAATAGATCAATTGATGGATCAATGATCGACGAAAAGATAATTGAATATATAAAATAAAAGATCAATGATCGATAAATTGCTGAATATATCAATGATCAACTAATAGATTAATTAACGTTGAACGGCTTATTGATCTCAATAAACCGATGGAAAGATCGATGAAAGGATTGTTGAATGTATCTCTTAATAGCTCTTAATGATCGATGAATTGTTAAATAGATCAACAGATGGATCAATGATCGATGATCGCCACCTTAGCCGTCGCCTGGAGCAGATCGACAGCGGCAGATGAAGTGACGTGCAGCGAGTCTAGCGCCTGGACAATCTGCAGCAGGCCGGCGGCGTGCGGCGCCAACACATCACAACAAGAGACACACAAGTGACGCAGCGACACAGCCGCCGCCGACGATAAACAACGCACGTGCAGACCGCCCACGACAAAATGCAACACCGGCTCTGCACAAACACACACACACACACACATACACACACATACAGATTATATACACATTATATACATGATACACATACACACCCATACATACACATACAAACTCGTGTGTATGTGCATGTGTATATTGCAATGAAAAGCCTCAATGTATATTTAAATTTAATTTTAATGTACAAAAAAGGCAATTCAAGTACTTGCGCACATATTAACATGCAAGCTTACCGAGTAACTGTTACAGTAAATGAACTATAGACAAGAGTAACTGATGCCCTGGTAGATACAGTGCAGTATACGGTAGATATGAGAAATATGCTGCTTGTATCGGAAACAGTTGCGTTTGAGCGAGCTGAGCAAAATAGTACACTGTACATAACTACCTCGTTTCATCGTTGAAACAGTTCTGTAAACGACCGTCTCGACTGAACAACAACATAATGCGACGACAAACACTCACACCAAACACTACTAACTCCTCACACACACACACACACACACAACCAACAACAGCTAGGCCATCAGTGGCTACAAGGCTAGTGAAGTTAGAAGGTTAAAGGCCTCAAGTAACAGCTGCTACACGGGAAGAAGCCGAAGCTTATGAACACACACAGGTGTGTCCCTTGCAGCTCGCTGCCACCGCAGAACCGACGCTCTCCACGATATGGCGCCACAAGGACGGAATACGTATTAGAGAGGACCACCTCCCCTGGATGCGTGGCATGTATGATATTAATGATATCTGGTACCATTTACTGCTGGGTGGACAGGGGCTGTTGGATTATAGAATTCGCCCAATACAATTATCCTCCGCCGGGATGTGAACCACGGACGTCCCGCTTGTGAGGCGGGTGTGCTATCAACTGCACCACGGAGTCCAGCAAGTACCAGACGAGACAGCTAGTGAACTAGTGACGTAACGCACCTAGCAGCTGCACGCGACGCGACAGCCAGTCAGCCAGTCCACCGAGCAGCTGCAGTGCCGAGTGGCGCAGTGCGACGTGACACGACGCATCAAGCTGTAATGTGACGCGCAACACGTCCGGCACGACGCTCTCATCAGCTCTGTGAAGGAAAATGTGAAGGAAAATGTGAAGTGTTAAGTGTAATGCAGTGCTTGATGAACCTTTCCTACAGTGTCGGCATCGTTTTCAAATCGGCAGTCAGTTCTCTCACCCCCACAGGATTTTCTATAGCAATATGAAAAAGATGAAACTACAAACGAAGTTCAAGAGGATTAATAAATAAGATTATTCGAGGGAAAACTTAATTCACAGGTAGAATCCTTGTATTGCTTGGGAAGCCGGTTAAGAAACCCTGCTGTAAAATACCACAACAAATGCAGAACTATATATCTGAACACAACACATATTAGGAATGTATACAAATATAAGAAAGTGCTATAGGAAACACCATATAAAGTAAATATATAAGTAAATATATAAATTTAACACAATAATGTAAATCAAATAGTAATATAAGAATACATACAGTAACAGTGAGTACCCGTAAGTAACAGTGAGTACCCGTGAGTAACAGTAAGTAACATACCGACTGGATACCTCGTTCTGTAAATAAGAGTTTGTCGTTCAACCTTTGCGTATTTGGTGTATGTATAGTGTATGTATAGTGTGTGTATGCATTTATATATGAATGTGTTCATGCTTGCGCATTCGAAACAGATGGTGTAAATTGCGCGTTACAAATGTTTGAATAAATGAAAAAGCGAATACTAGCGAGTAACTGTGAGTACCCGTGAGTAAACGTGAGTAACAGTAAGTGAATATCTGTGAGTAACAGCAAGTGAATATATGTGAGTATCCCTGAGTATTCGTAAGTAACTGTAAGTACTCCTGAGTAGCAATGAGTACTCATGGGTAACATTGAGTATCCGTGAGTAACAGTGAGTACTCGTGAGACACTCACGGAACAATGTTGGCGGCGACGGCTGCCATGATCAAGAGAGACGCTTCCTGGCTGGGCCAACCGACGCCTGGATGTTGCAGTTGAGTGAAGAGCTGAGTGAACACACGCAGTGAGCCACACACAAACACACAGTCACGCACCAGGTCGCATACTCGCTCGCGAAACTCACCAAACTCTGTGTGCTCGTCCACCGTTCCCTCCTACCAACATACACACACACACACACACACATACAGACATAAATACACACACGTGCAGAGAGAGACACGCCCACAGAACACGGAGTAGAAGAGACATGGCGTGAAGCTGAAAAAACAAGATGACGACAGAAGAGCAAACAGGACAGTTTTGCTCACAGGAGCACGGACAAGTGGAATAATTTAGACAGCGGGATAGATGGCAACATGAACGATTCAATCGTTCAAGGAGAGCCTGGATAAATGATGATTTGGAGACGGCACAGCTCGAGCGCAAGCTCATATCCCGTAATATTGCACAAATAGGTGAGTACACACATACATACAGATAGAAGAAGTCTAGCAAGTCTTGCCCGCCACCAAGAAGATAATACAAGAAGAGATAGCGAGATAAGTGCCTGGTGGAGATTGCCGATCTTCTTATGATCTCATTATGAAACTGAGCTCTTGCTGAACTGTAAATTTAAGGTACAGCAAGCAACGCGTCTATTACTTGCCACTGTACATTTCCAACTGAACTAAACTGTATATATATATATATATATATATGTTTTTTCATTTTCTTCTTTTATTTTATTTGTTCTTGCTTTTTTCAAGGGATTTAAGCCTTTATGGCTTCCCCCGACACATGCAAATATGTTGTTTGGTGTTATTATATGTTTACTGTGTCGTTTCGAAATACAAAAAAAATACAAAAGTCAGCGATGAGGCGAGAACTAACATGATCGACGTCCATTTGACAGTGACGACACAGCGCCACTAGGAGTCGTTCAAAATACGGTCGATAGATGGCGATACGATCGGAGTTTTTCAACTGCCACAGCTCCTCGGACAGCCGGTACCAGAAATGAAACGTCACCTCGGCCACCTGCCATCAAACATTTTCTATCATTTAGTTAATTTATTAAACCATTTATAAAGCGCAATTCACACACATTGAGTCTCGAATGCGCACACACTCGCATACACGCGCATTAATAAGCATACAAAAATACGGGACACACACACATACATACAATAGGTTACGACAGTATATATACACCCCACAGAGCTGCTAATGTAGATAATTCCATCATTGGCGTTCAAATGTGTGTGTATGGCGCTAGAATGTGTATGACCACATCAATGACCGATTACGTGTTTGACCTAAGCAAACACAATACAAACACACACACACACACACATGCACACACACACACACACACACACAATGTAGTGAGTCTAAGCCGGCCGAACCCCCTCCGAAAAATCTGACCATGGACAAATTTCGAGTTGAGTTGCTCACATTTCGCCAAGCCCCCCGCATATTTTCCCTTAGCCCCCCCCCCCCCCCCCCCGGGAGAAGTCCTGGCGCCCCCACTGCCAGTAATTAATGATACCTCGTAGTCGTGATGTCCGACGCACATGAGAATGGCGTCCAGTACATGTAGCGAGCCGAGAGCATGTTGTTGGTTGTGCACCAGCACTGAAACAACGGCCTCGCCCAACTCTGTAAACACCCGACTGAAATTGCGACATCTACACACACACACACACACACACACACACATACACACACACACATACACACACAGACACATACACACACATACACGTTTCATTTATTAAATCATTTATATAGCGCAATTGATACATGAGGTCTTGAATGCGTATGCCACAAAACACTTACATATGTTAATATGCACGCCGATACATTAACACACATACATATGGAACACAAACACACAAACACACGCACGCACAGACAGACACACAAACACACATACACACACATACGGTTATGAAATCAAGCCAAATTCATAAAATCAACTATTCGTCTCACGAACAACATAATTTGCATACACAATCAATGCATACTCAACTAAACTGAAAACAAAGTGCACACAAATCAAAAAGTAAGCACAACAAGTTGAATAAACAACACACACACACACACACACACACACACACTGACTGACATACACACACACTGACACACACACAGTCTGTGAGTGCAGGTAATCGGGACAATAGCGGTGCATGTATGACACGTGTGTGTGTGTGTATGTGTGTGCGTGTGTTTGTGTGTGCGTTTGTGTGTGTGTGTGCGATGATTATAAGGTGTAAATTATCTCTCTTCTTTCTTTACCTTTCACTTTCTGTGTGTGTGCCTATGTTTGTGTTTCTGTGTTTCTGTGTGTGTGTGTGTGTGTGTGTGTGTGTGTGTGTGTGTGTGTGTGTGTGTGTGTGTGCGTTTGTGTGTGTGCACGTGTGCAGCGCCCTAGAGACCCTCTAGGAGTAGGGCGCTATATAAATATCTACCTAATGTAATAATGTAAAATGTGTGTGTGTGAGTGTCAGTGTATCGGTGTGTTTTCATAGGTTACTTTTCGTTCATCTCGCTGGCCACTGCCAGCTGATAGGCGTCTGTTAGCGTGAATACGCCGGCAAATAGCGCGTCTGCCAGCCGGCGAAACTTGGCGTCCTCGTCGACCAACAATAACGCGGCACACACACAATCAGCAGCCACTTCGTGCAGCGAATCGCACACCTGACACACACACACACACATACATATATATATAAGAGGTTTCAAAAGCACTCTCACACACACACACACACACACACACACTCACACACGGGATATACAAAGGCGTACACACACACACATTGCACTGAAAAGCGCATAAAAGGCGGTTGCAATAAATGCCTCTATTATGAGTATTCATATTACAAGCACACACACATACACACACACACACACACACAACGCACTTGAGAGTTCTGTAGCACGTGGAAAGCGAGCCGCAACAGGTGCGATTCGGCCAGCTCAACCAGCGAGTCGGACGGGAACGAGAACCACGAGCCGAGACACTTGAGAACCCGGCTCTGCGTCAACACGTCGCCGGCTCCGGCAACACGTCCGCTCTGCTCACATACACACACACACACACACACACACACACACACACACACACACACACACACACACACACACACACACACACACACACATTACATTACATTAAGACATTTATATCGCGCTTTTCACCCGAGGGTCTCAAAAGCGCTCACACACATACACACACACACACACACACACACACACACATACTCAAGCACAATAGTCAAAAGCATACACAATCACGAACACACACACTCACCTACATACACACACACACACACACACACACACACACAAAACAGACAAGTACATATACGCACAAACACAAACATTACATACACTACATTACAAACATTACTACAAACATTACTTACAAACATTACATTACTACACTACAAACATTACATACATTACGCACAAACACTCACGTTTACATACTCAAAAACACAAAAATACACACGCACATACATATTGAATAAGATAGCAAAGCAGGCATACAGCACAGAAGACAACACAACATACAACACATTAAGACAACACAGAAGGCATACAACGACATACACTCAGATTGACAAATCACAACACAATAGACACACAAATACAAACTAGAAAACACAACATATCAGACACACAAACACAGATAACAGAACACACACACACATATATTGTAATAATGTGTGAATATTGTATACACGAAGAGAGCCTGTCTAAAAGTGCACTTGACAGGTTCGAGTCTCATGTTTTTCTACTGTATATATGTTATTGTATATGTCTCTCATTGAGCAATACACGGAAACAAACACACACACACACACACATACACACAGTGCCAATGAAGCTATGCGTTTGTGTTTGAGTGTGTCTGTGTTTGTTAGTGTGTTAGTGTGTATATAGCCATGCTTGCTTGAGCCTATATACAACCGCTCACCAAATACTTGAGAACCAGAGGGCAAATGTCGGTGCAGTAGGCGGACATTTGCTGGCGCCTATTGGCTCCCAGTCTCAGATGCCGCGAGTCCACCTCCTCGGGCAGCACGGTGAGTACCTGCAGCAGGCAACAGCTGCAGCTGTCGGCAGCCGCCAGCTGCGCCAACAGCTGCTCGACCGGCTGCTGCCATGATTGCATCAGCAGCGCCATGTCGGCCACCGACAGACACAACTGACACACACACACACACACACACACACACACACACACACACACGTACCGGCATACATACATTTACACATATATATTGTCACATTAGATATGCATATAGTGATCTACACCTGGAGGGTATATAGGGCACTGCACACACACACAAAAACACACAAACGCAGATTCACACAAACACAAACGCACAAACGTACAAACACAAAACACACACACATGCTCAAACACAAACGCACAATCACACACACAAACACACACACACAAACACAAACGCACAACCACGCAAACACACACACACACACACACACACACACACACACACACACATTCAAACACAAACGCACAAAGGTACAAACACAAAACACGCAAACACACACTCAAACACAAACGCACAAACGTACAAACGCAAAACACACACGAACACATACACACGCACACGCTGGCATGCAAATAAGCACAAATCACAAGCGAGTTCGCCACTTTCTAATTGGACACCTGGCATCGCCTCCATTCAGCACCAGTCGGGCACAGGTGTGCACAGATCATTAGTATTATTATTATTAATTACAGGTAAATCCAGTAGCATGGGAAGAGTGCAGGCAAGCATTATTACCACCCTGCGGTGACGCCATGTGTACTAGAAACTAACCAAAAGATGTAGGTAGTTTGAAAAGACGAGTTCAGTTAGCATGCTAAAACAATAGCCGAGTGCACACGTGTGAGAGCCACTACAGATCACAGATCATACTAGATTATAGATCACTTCTCTAGATCAGTGTTTCTCAATGTGAGCTATAGAGCTAGAAGGCCATAGTACCAAGTTTAAAACATGGGGGTCACCATATTTTCTCAAGGGCTACGAGAAAGTCATGCTGAAAAGGTGTATTCCACCATTATTTTCGATGCACATTTAAATCGTGTGATCCGCCGATGTCTGTGTGCTCACCACACCTGTACGCTAGGTCGTGGCGTTGTTTTGATGGTCAGTTTAAATATTCACAGACGTACATGAGCTCTGGAGAAGTAGCCACGCGACTATCCATGCGTGAATGGTGCCACAGGGACTTCTAGGAGCGCCACGGACTGTTGCTGGGGGCCACAAGAACTCGCATTGTGTTGAAGGGGGTCATGACAAGAAAGAGGTTGAGAAACACCGGTCTAGACGAAAGCTCAATGCAATCACACACGCCGAAGTGAAACTAAACGAGAAAAAAAGCACTTGAACATTCAGCGCACCTGTGTCACAATGACTTGACTGGTTTCGGCCGTCACACAAGCCAGATGCTCGAGCAGCGAGTCACGCAGCGAGGCGTGCGCGTCCACGGGCAGCTCGTGAAATGAGTACTGGATTTTCGAGCGCATCGTCTGCGCGGCAAAGTAGCACGACTCCAGGTCGCGTTTCTCGTGCAGTAACGAGTCGGCCACCTTCCATGCGTACACCTGACAACAACAGACAAAAACACACACATATAATTAATTAGTACCAAATTTAAGAAATATATATTGAATGAACCTCTAGGATAAAGCAGAGAAACTGCACAGCTATAGCTGCGCACACACACACCAAAAACCGGCCTAATGACTATTGGGCTATATCTTTGACACTCGAGCCAGAATCGTTTCATCTCGCCAGGGAATCGAACCCCAGACCTCTGGTGCACAGAACGAGCGTTTTAGTCACTCGGCCACGAGACCGCAAGGCCACTGTGCCGGCACTCACCGATCGTTGCAGCTGCTGCAGCCAGAGAGAGGCTGACTTGTTGTTGGCCGGGTTCTGGTCGTGGTAGAGCGCTTGGATCGCCTGATGGACGGTCTCGTTGGACGGTACACTCTCCATTACCGGCGCGCCCTGCTACACGTCCCAGGATTCAACTAAACAGGCACGCCAGTGCAGCTGTCAACACTGGAACAGTCAAAGCAGATAGGGCATTGCAAATATAAATTTATCCATCAACGCCAGGCAACAGGCGATATGCTGGTAAATGTTAATCAAAATTCCTCTCTCTCTCTACATCTTTTGGGTGCTTCCGGTACATGGGGCCAAAGTAAGGTGGTAATAATGCTTGCACTGTTCTCTTGGAATATTAGTTCCTGTCATTAATACAATTGACATTAATAATATTAACACTGATAAGTCAAGGAATCGAAATCTCTTCGCCAAAGCCGAGGATTGTGCATGTAGCATAACCTTTGTTCGCCAAAGAAATTTGTGTAATCGGAAATAAGCAGTGCAAGAGAATTTTGAGCGGAGAAATCTTACGAAAAATGTCAACACGTAAAACACCGATATGATACTAGCATACAGCACATAAAATAAATCATACTTTTGCCGACAACACTGGCAAATTACAACAAAATCAATTGACAATCACATTAAGAACAAACAAAAAAACGTACATATTAAACAAGCGCTGACATGAAAAAAAGATATCAAACCCAAAATACCTCATGCGTTGCCATTACGCGCCAGCAACTTATGCTTCAGCCAAATTACACACCAATAAACCGCTTTTGAAACAAGTTTATCGGAATCAGTTATGCCAAATTTTCAAGGTATACACATGACAAAACATTTATAGTTATTTATTGGCAATTTAATCAGAATTAGTGGATATACCTTAAAAGCAATCGAATCCCTTGTTAATAATAAAATTAGTTCTTATTAATATTAAAACTATGCATTCCAGCGCACACGTGTAGGGCGCGAATTTTGAAATTGGGTGTTGTTCCTTGTTGCACACACGCAAACATACACACCGACTCACATATAAACCTACACTATGGCTTTCACACGCACAATTACACTGACTCTTGAAGCTTCAGACAAACATACAAATGGTCATGCATACACACTAACTTGCACACAGACACGCATTTACCTCATCTGCTTACACACAGACACACATTCACCATAGATGAAATTAATTAAGCAGACATTTATGTTTCGCCGAAAATTCTATATGTTTCACTATGAATGAAATTGTTTTGTATTAAGTATATTATTTTTTAAATAAATCTATTCTAAGTTTTTGTATATTTTATTAACACTCGTCGGTTGGCGAACCAACAGCTCTGACATTAATTGATTTTATCAGTGAAATTAATACCGTATCGTTTCTCAAGTTCAGGATTGATTCAAACGTATGGGGCATGTTTCGTGTGCGTAAGCTACGTATGTTTTGCATGCAGGAAAGTCCACCTAGAAGTATGGAGACGACCCATCCAGAGCCACACGGTCTGTCGTTGACTCTTGATATCGGCAGCGTAGTGGACTGATGCGGCAAAACTTGCCGATTGGCGGCAGCAACGTTTGTGTCAACTGCTATCAGGCGATAACAAAAGGTGGACTTGCGTTGCGTAGCTGTGTAGGCGGCGGTGTTGTATGAGTGGAGGCTAGCAGGCTGGATAATCCGGTGCTATCGTCCCGCCCTCCCGGAAAACACATAACCACCGCTGCTGCAGCACCAAAGGCTGGCGCAACTCAAACATACATACACGTGTGTGTGTGTGTGTCTGCGAAATTCGCCAAACTGCTGCTTGCAGCTTCCTTCAGCTCGATGCCTTTCCATGAAACCAGTCGACGCACAACTGCCGACAGTGGTTGTGGCAGATTTTGCGTGGCCAGTTGTGCGTAAAACACACACACACACACACATACACACACACCTACAAGCGAGCTGGTTATTGATACACGTGCATGGACGATAGCTTGTAGGACCGACAATCATGGCGACCAAGGAGTACCAGTTGTGCCGGCCGGTGGCGCCGCATTTGTGGGCGCCCCCTGCCAACGTCTACCATTCAGTGCCGGCTGGTGCCAGCTACCCGACCTTCTGGCATCCTCCGCCCGGCGGTCCGTCGCTGTCCGTCGACCCGACGGCCGTCGTCTGGAGTCAGCAACCAAGAGATCTCAGCGTCAGACACCCAACGCTCTGCAACCAACGGTAAGATGATTTGTTCTGGAGGCGGTTGCTACGGCTCTGTCAGGTGTGTCCTTCAATATAGGTCGTAACCATTTGTAACTGCTTCATTTTTCCAGATTCTGAAGCATGCCTCGATTTCCGATGGCCCAGAGGCGTAGCGTGAGGGGTGCGGGGAGGGGAAATCCGCCCCGGGCGGCACGGTTCAGAGGGTGGCCCGAGAGCTGCTGAACACGCTGAAATACCAGTTATATCTGATTTTATTTCTTGAATATACTATTGAATATTTGCTGTTTTCATCTCAAATAACTCGTTCGTTCATCATCACCTCCGCTTGAGTCGACCGGGAGTCACCACTGTAGATGGGCACATAGTGGGGCGCGCCATATAGTCTCAACTGGCTGGTGCGCGCTTAAAACACCAATATCAACATCTCAAATAACAGAATTAAGACAAGATCAATAGAAAATAATTATATCCAATTAGGTGACTGGAAGGATGTTCTACTATAACAGGCTCCTTAGTGACCCACAAAGCGTACATGGTGGGGGGCGGCAAAAAATTTCCTCCCCGAGCCGCAGATAGCCTGGCTACGCCACTGCTAGTAACGATGCTCATAAAAGAAATACAGGGGATCCTCGACTTACGACGGAGATCCGTTCCTACGTCTCCGTCGTAACCCGAATTTTGACGTAAGTCGGGACACATTACATATATATACGTAAGCCTATATAAGCACTGTTCACTCACATATGTTAATGCAGTATGTATACATGTGTATACAATTTACAGCGTCGTATCCGCGAAACGTCACAAGTCGAGACCGTCGTAAACCGAGGACCCCCTGTATATGGTCTTGTGGCTATGGGCCATCAAGATAGAGATCGTTTGTTGACTATTCACAATGAGGTCTTGAGCAGTGGCGGAACCAGAGTGCAATTTTGGGGGAACGGAACTGAAATATGTATGAGTGACTAGGTAGTGTGTGAAGGTCATGACTTGGAGCATTGGTCACTGATATATACACACATTTACACACACAATAATGTGCAAATATGCTTTGCGATAATGCTTATATCAACCAATTCTACAGAAATATATTTTTTGACCTCTTTTAGTGAATCTCAAGTTTATCTTGGTTATGAAGAGTTGATGGAAACATTTGGGGGGTGGACTTCAACCTCCTGAGCCCCCCTCTGAATCCGCCAGTGGTCTCGAGTTGTCCGAGCAATTCGTTCCATGAATATGCTAGCAAGGCAACAGAGCCGTAGCAACCGCCCCCCGTACCCCCCAGCTAGGGGGCCCCGAATGTTGAGGGGCCCCGTTGCTTCACGTATGATATTAAAATTTATTATATTTTTTATGTATAGCCTTTACCTTTTTGCTCAGATGTTTTCACCTGAGCTTGTATTATGTGATTGTGTATAATAAATACATTCATTATTTGGTGATATATTTATAATGGGGGCCCCAAGTGTTGACGTCGGGGGGGGGCATAATTCCTCGCAACGGTTCTGCAAGTCAAAACACTCGTGGCCAGAATATACCCACATTATTTGTTTAGGGCATTGCTTCCGCTTTTTGATAGTCGCAGTTTTTGTTCAGAAAATGTTTGGGGTTATTACTGTGAAGTGTTGTCGTGGATTCTGAAGGCAAATCTTAGGGGCAAATGTTAGGGCTAAACACTTGCTCTGAATATGTGAAAAAATTACATTACAGGTGAATTTCAAACGGCATCAGAATTGCTTGTTGAATCGGTGCGCTTTTTCATACGCAGTGGAACGTTTTCCAGCAGGACGACCAAACACACATAAGTGTATATTGTAGCATGTTTTACTGCGTCTAAATTCGTGTTCGACATTAATGCATAATGTACATTGCGCACCCATAAACGAATGTATTTCTGTCTATGTGGTGAACAGAAGTAGATGTATTTATTAACACGAGATAATGGCAGCCTCAAATGCGATAGTCTTCCACGTACAAGCGTCACCCTAGCAGACTCAAAGTGGTGTGTTTCCACAGGGCGCTGCAGCACAGTAAAATAACTGTGAAAAATAACCGTAAATGCTACGAAACAATGCAAGGCATTCACAATAGTTATCACCTAAATATTATCATTATCATCAATTGATCATACAATGATATGGAGCATGTCGTGTAATTAACACGCGACTTATGATGGGGTCATAATCGGAGCACCCCCCTCCCCCACTCCTCGGCCCGGGGGGGAGGGGCGATGGATTTATGTCTATTCTACGTGCCCTTGAGTTTTCTGCAATAAAGCTGATACATACTTCACAGGACCTCTATAATTGATAGCATATTGTTATAGGAGAGTGCGGCATGTGTAATTCATGTGTAACACACGCATATACATTCTTGTTTTTGTGCTGATTAGCCAGTATCTGATGGTGTTTGTAATGCAGAAAGTTGAGCTGCTAGACAAAATCTCACCGTATCGTATCACGTCTCAGTAATGGCAAGCAGAGACTTAGTAGATTTGACTTTGTCGTTTTCCTCGTGTGGCGTATTGCAGCGATTATGAGGCGGATTATGTGTGCTGTGATTACACCCGATTTCCACGTCAAATTAGACCACTGTGAATGGCCACTTTGCCAGGTCGACACCGCCACTGAATACACAGCCCAGTGGTATGAGCATTTAGCTGATGATGTAGATGGGCGAGACGCCAACTGCGATAGCGCAATTGTCGGCGTAATTCTAGCAGAACCTCAGCGACCACTTTGTTTCCTTACTTTTGTCAAGGAAAATACCTGATATTTGACACTCATCATACTGTTTGTGTGTGAGTGTGTACATATTTGTACATGTGTACATATTTCTACACCATCCTACACGCGCTGCCGCGACAAACAATGGTAAACTGTGTCAGTAGAGTCTAATTTGACCAGTTTATTCCCCTCAAACCAACCGGCGACAGATTTTTGACATTTGATATTTCAACAGTGGCGGATCTATACGTGGGGGGAGGGGATAAGCTTTTGATTTGGGACTCCAAATCAGTGTTTCTTAAATGAGCCAAGCACGATAATTTCTAGTGTTTATGTGTTTTGTTGTTCAAGCAGTTATTTCACGACAGCCAATGCTGATCTAAGAAATTGTCAACGCTTACAGCTCATAAGAAACGTGAAAATATTGAACAAAAATTTGTTCAGTCATGTGTCAGTGCATAAAATCACAATGCAGGTTCTAGTTGATACTTTTTTCTACTTTTTTTGGTACATACAATCCGCCAGACTGTCGAAATATAACGTAAAACGTCTACTTGAACGACATCTCTAACTAAACGTCATTTTGAAAGTTACTATAGTGATGTGTCACTAGCTTTTTATTGGTGAATTTGTGATTATTTACCAATATTCACGGTGTGTTTGCATACGTTACCTGGTGTTCTCTACATCCAAGAAAAGATGACATGTCTTCTCCAAATTCAGATCAGCTAGTCGAAAAATTGTACGGCTGAACGTTTGAAAAATAGAACGACAGGCCGCTCAAATAGAGATTTTACGGTAGCTGTCTTACGGGCGACTACAATAGATTACCTGTGTGTGTGTGTTGCGATATGAATATGGCAGAAGAGCGCTGAACACGACTCCTCTGGTCCAGCCTCCTCCTCAGCCCAGCCTCCATCAGCTGCGCCAACAGCTGCCGTATCAGCAGATTCAGCCCGGCGTGGAATGTCAGCGGCTGCCGAGTGTTGGACCAATGATTCACAACCCGTCGCAGTTCATACGTACCAACAGCTTGCCACAAACACTGCTGCAGGTAGTCTTTTACCTTTTACCTTTTACCTTTTACCTATTACTTTCTACCTATCGTTTACCTTATATCTTCTACCTACCTATTACCTTTTGCTTTTTAGCCTGATGCAGGTAGCCTTTTTGAGCTACATGCACGGATGATGGTACAATGTACCCCGGATTTAAGAGAACCCCGGTTATAAGAGAGTATTTCTTCTGGCCCATCTTCTATACTTTACGTGTAATTTTCCCCGGATATGAGAGACTTTTTCTCCACTCCCGACAACTCTCTTTTATCCGGGCCACATTGCAATGATATTAGAGTGTATTTTAATATATCTAGTATATGTTTGATTTGTACATATAATTTATATAATTTGTAATGTGTTAATTTGAATAATTTCTATGAGTTGTGTATTTAATTTATATAGGTTGATGTGTATTTTTATTTTTATATGATACTAGCATTAAAACCCGCCCGTTGTGCGGAGGAATTCATAAAATGGAATTAATATTAATAATAATTCATATTCATAAAAATATTCCAAATTAAAAAAGAAAATGAAAACTCATCAGTGTCTTACTCAATAGAAAAGTCCAAGTGTTAATATTTTTATTTTTATTTTGACATAATATTTTCCCTCAGACCGCCTCATATATAAACCAGCCCATTGCGCGGAATAATTCAGAACACAAACACGTAACAAACAATGAAAATCCTAGCATGTAAACCCGCCCGTCGTGCGAAACCGTTCATACTATTAAATTTGTATTCAATTCATGAGAGAAAAGGAATATGAATTAAAAAAGAGTGGAGTAAACCCATACAAAAGTCTAAATTTCTATATTTTCATATTTATTTTCACAAAATAGTTTTCCTAAACCGCCTCATATTTATACATGCCCGTCGTGCTGAATAATTCAGAACTCAGACACGAAACAATGAAAAATGACTGCACTTTTTCATCATAATGTTTCCAAAATATTTTATAACTTAATATCACCGTCTAGCATTGAAACCCGCCAGTTGTGCGGAGCAATTCATAAGATGAAATTCATATTTAATTCATAAACATATTGCAAATTAAAAAAGAAAACAGATATACTCATTAAAATCTTACTCAATTGAAAAGTCTAAATTCAATTATATTTTTGACAACATATTTTCCTTCAGCCCGTCTCATATTTAAACCCGCCCGTCGTGCGGAACAATTAAGCCCCAACACCAATGGTTCTTTATATATAAACCAACTAATGACAACTAACTAACTAATATTCAAATGGTTCTTTATTATATAATAATGGTTTTTTATTTAATGGTTCTATATGGTACAATAATTCAGTAGTTTACTTTGTTCCCAGTAGCATTTTATCCGCCCGTCGTGCGGAACAATTAAGCCCCTGATCTATACCATTGAACCCGCGCAATTATGTCACCTCATAATCAAGCATACATACACAGACAGACAGATAATTTCTTCTTTATGTATATATATGGCATTAATACCCGCCCGTTGTGCGGAGCAATTCTTAACATGAAATTCATATTCAATTCATAAAAAAATATGGAAAATTAAAAATGAAATAGGGTACACTCATAAAAATATTTATCAATTGAAAATTATAAGTTTAATTATTTTTATTTCGACAACATATTTCCCCTCAGTCCGCCTGAGTCATTTTTAAACCCGCCCGTCGTGCTGAATAATTCAGAGCTCGAACACGATCCGTTCTGGATCTTGAAGTAAAATCCATTGGTTTGTGTATGGATTAATTCTACAGGGGAAATTGAACGTTCTATTGTCTATAGCTGCTGCCCGCGGACCATATTTATTTAAAAAAAATACATTTTTTAAATGAACCATTTGAAAAAATGAACTAAAAACTTTTTTTTTAAACCCGCCCGTCGTGCGGAACAATTCATACAATAAAATTCATATCAAATCCATAAAATATAATGAATACAAATTGAAAACCAAAAAATGTAACCTATAAATATCTTAACCAATAGAAAAGTCTAAATGTGAATATTTTTGTTCTTATTTTGACAAATATTATTCCTCAACCCGCCTGATATATAAATCTGCCCGTCGTGTGGTATAATTCAGAACACAAACACGAAACAAACAATGAAAGATGATGAAATATTTTCATAAGAATGTTTCCAAACTATATTTATTACTTAACATCATTCCCCAATATCATTTGCTCAAGTACTATTTCACTTTTACCGCTATAATATTTATTGCTAAAATTTATATATTTTCCGCTATCATTAAAACCCAATATAACCTGAGTCAAACCTACCCAACCCAACCCAACCATTCAATATCGACCGCTCTCAGCCTAGTCTGAGGTGATTTAACTTATTAGTTTGTGATCACAAAATATACTGATGCGATCATAATTTGTAATCAGAAGACTGAGATTATCTACCCCAGGGGTCCCAAACACGCGGCCCACCAATACTTTTCTCTCAAACCGCCAATATAGTATCGGGACCAAACTGTAATGCAGCTAAATTCACATTTGTTGCATAATGCGATATAATTATACACCATTATCATATTATCTCATAATTCCCGGTTAATGCTTCCACTAATGCATCATATTCATACAGTTGTCATTTTTTGGATTACACCGATATTACAGCCCTTGATATTATAGCCGATATTATATTATGCAATCTATATTCTGCTACGTATTATTCCTAATACATATATCATCAGATCGCAAAATATATCTAAAGGTCCACATCATTCTCCAAAATCATTTGCTTAAGAGCTATTCTACTTTTATCGCTAGAATATTTACTGCTAGCAAAATATCATATACCTCGCTATCATTTAAACCCACTCTTTAAAGATACATTTAATTCCCCCGTCGTGCGGAACAGTTCATAAAATATAATTAATATTGAATTCATAAAAAAATTAGTGCAAATTGAAAAAGAAAAACAAACCCATAGGAAAGTTTTAGCTAATATAAAAGTCTAAATGTGAAATTTATGTTTCAATTTAGAAAACATGTTTTTCCACAACCCGCCTCATATTTAAAGCTGCCCGTCGTGCGGAATAATTCAGAACTCAAACACGAAACAAACACAAAGAAAATTGATGAAAAACGACCAATAGAAAAGTCAAATTTGTAAATTCTTGTTTTAATTATTGACGATGATTTTCCCTCAACACTGCTCAAATTCACACCCGTCCTTCGTGTGTAGTAATTCAGAAGTGTAACACTATCAAAACAATGAAACATCTCTATAATTCCAGATTAATGCTTCCTCTAAAACAGCATATGCATATACTTGGCATTGCATGATATTACAACCCGTATCCTTATGCAACTTAAGCGTATGCAACTTGAAATTAAACCAATTAAATTACACAGTAAAGTTCAGTAGCTTACTTTGTTCCAAGTAGCATTTTACCCGCCCGTCGTGCGGAACATTTGATGTGTAAATATTGAGGACAATAAAGACTTTCTATTCAGTATAGTTTAGCATTAATTAAACTGTACGCAATACAACCACACCATCCATGCTTGGAGATAATATGATGCATTCTTAATTGTGATTGGGCTTCAGTGAAATTTAATCGGTGTATATTCCTGTGAAATCGCAAGTGCGCATAATAGCTGTCAAATTGGCAATATGTCCTTTTGACTTTACACCGCCGTAACTTCCTTCAGATACCCTTTGGAAAATTAAAACTTATAGCGTATTGTAGAAAACAAAATTTCTAGCACGATGGTATAATTTATTTTTATTTATAACAAATAGTTACTGAGAAATAGTAGAAAAATGATTTAATTTTAGTCGCCCGGTGTTCAAGTGTAATTTTGAATGTATTTGAGAATATTGCCAATTTTACACGTTTTTTGTACCATTTGTGGGTATAAATTATAGCTTATATTGTAGAATACAAAATTCTCTACACAGTAGTATATTCCTGTGTAATCGCAAGTGCGTAAATTGTGATTGGACTTCAGTGAAATTAAATCAGTGTATATTCATGTGTAATCGCAAGTGCGCATAATAGCTGTCAAATTCGCAACATGACATTTTGACTTTACACCGCCGTAACTTCCTTTAGATACACTTTGGAAAATTACAAATTATACCGTATTGTAGAACACAAAATTTCCAGCACGACGGTATAATTTATTTTTATGTGTAACAAATAGTTACTGAGAAATAGTAGAAAAATTAATTAATTTTAGTCGCCCGGTGTTCAAGTGTAATTTTGGATGTATTTGAGAATTTTGCCAATTTTACACGTTTTTTGTAACATTTGTGGGTATGAATTATAGCTTATCTTGTAGAACAAAAAATTATCTACACAGTTGTATATTCCTGTGTAATCGCAAGTGCGCATAATAGCTGTCAAATTGGCAACATGACATTTTGACTTTACACCGCCGTGACTTCCTTTAGGTTCACTTTGGAAAATTACCAATTATACCGTATTGTAGAAAACAAAATTTCTAGCACGATGGTATAATTTATTTTAATGTGTGACGAATAGTTACTGAGAAATAGTAGAAAAATGAATTAATTTTGATCACCCGGTGTTCAAGTGAAATTTTGGATCTATTTGAGAATTTTGCCAATTTTACACGTCTTTTGTATCATTTGTGGGTATAAATTATAACTTTTATTGTAGAACACAAAATTATCTACACAATAGTATAATTTTTATAGCTGTATCATTGCTGGTTTATGAGGAATAGATAGTGGAATATTGACCAAAATATTCGCGTTTTTGTGTGCTAATTTTGCCTTTTTGACTTTGTCATTTACACTTCACACCGCCGTTACTTTTTTTTAATACACTTTGTGAAATTAAAAATTATACTGTGTTGTAGGAAAAAAAATTCCCAGCATGATGGTATTATTTATTTAGATGTGTGATAATTATTTTTTGAGAAATAGAGAAAAAAGTATAGAAAATTTGACGCGTGGAGTTTAAATATAATTTTGAATGTAGATTGAATTTTTTTCCATTTTACATGTTTTATATTCAATTTTTGGGTATAAATTATAGTGCGTTGAGTAGAAGATAAAATTTTATACACAGTGGTATAATTTGTATAGTTGTACCATTGCTGTTTAGGAGGAGTAGTCTTCAGAAAATTGACCAAAATTTTCGCATTTTTTAGGGTTCATTTTGTCTTTTCACCGCAATAACTTTTTTGGTTTCATTTTTAAAATTTAAAATTTATTGTTAAGTGTAGACAAGAAAATTTCCAACGTGATGGTATAAATTGTTTGCGGGTAGGCTGAGTGGTGGCCGAATAATAGCTGATAGAAAATGGACCAAGGAGGGTCGAACAGACACACAGACACACAGACACACACACAGACACACAGAGGATCTCTTTCATATATATAGATAGATTTCTTTAGATTGATTGCTATTCGTCCAGTTTGACATTTGCAGTTATCCAAGCGTTCATTAGCAGGCACTATTTTAATCACTAAAATATATTTCCAGTTGTTCATATTCCCCTTTCAGTAAGAAATCATCCCCATATTCAAACCTACTCATGTATTTGTAAAATATAATTTTAAAATCCAAAATTTAAAAAATATAAATACGATAATAAAGAAAAGAAAATGAGGAAAATTATAGAACATATTAAGAAGAATTTATACAAAACAAAAATGAAATTAAGCGAAAATTAAAGAAAATAAACTCGTTAGGGATATTAAGGAAAATGTATGTATTTCATATAGTTTATATTTTACTGGAATTGTTTTTTGCTTAATTATCATGAGCAGTGCACGAAAAATACATCTAAATTTGTTTTCGTATTGAAGCTGTAAAGTAGTAAAATAACTCGAGAATGCAGGTGGTGTGAGAACTGACTGCTGATTTGAAAAAACAGTGCCGTTTAATCAGGGTAGTGCCGTTTAATCAAAGCCGAACTATTGTACGAAGATACAATGAGAACGGCAACACTATAATACGGGAGTTTTTCAGGTACAGAATCGACTGCAGCATCCGGTGCCTGCCTACCACGTGGTCAAGGGGCAGAAGCGACCAATGCGTGCTTGTTTGTCGTTTCCTGGCGCTGCTTCGTCCCTGACCAACACCTGTCCGCCTCATAAACCAGCGCCGTCCGAAGCAGCAGAGGTCAGATGATTCTCCCAGCTCGATATTCGTGTGTGTTTTATCTCACTCAGCCAGCGGCGGCGTCAAGAAGACGGATAAGAGGGCTGGAATCCCCCGAAAAAATGTGCCAAGCCTCTTTGAGCCCTCCCCAAAAATATAATTTCAATGAACATTTCGAGTGCAGTGTTCATCATGTTTCTCTAAGTTACCGCATCTTAAGTTAAGTACCCTCCTCAGCCCACCCCCCTCCGGAAAAATCCTGGCGCCGCCACTGCGCTCATCACAGCAATTTACGGTTTGTGGTAGAGTTCTTCGGTTTTGTTATCCATGAAATTCGTTGTAATTTTAGAATAGCTGAAACGTTGGCTGTATTTCAGGCTGGACAGAAGGACAAATGTGCGCTTTTATCAATTATAATTCGGCTATTTTTTGTTCGAGTCGTTTCCTGACATATAATTTAGTGGAACAATATAATTTATTGAATTTTTACGCGAATGGTAGAGAAAAAGGTTGAACAGGATCTAGCTGAACAGTGGCAGTATATTGACGAAATAAACTTTGCTCGAAATAGCACCCGCACTCAAACAGCAGATACCACCAGTCACACACCGATAACCGAGTCATCAAACTTCCGCGTTCAACCTCCAAAAAGAGAGAGATACACACAATATAACAGACCCATGACACCAAACCTGTCAGCTTCGGGTGACGCTGAAACAGGCAGCCATTCACTCGTTGCAGTACGTTTTTTTCAGAATCCACACGTCAAACTATGCAACATACGCAACGAACACAAACACACACATACACACACACGCACTCACATGCTTACCAACACAGAACTAGCCAAATTCACACACACACCCACACACATACACACGAACAATACACAACTTGATATGAAACACAGTCTGAGACTATAACTTTACAGTATAAATTTCCAATTTTCACAACAGATTAATGTATGTTTAGAATAGTTAATTTTATTACCGGTTGTATTTTAATGCAAATATATGGAGACAAATTTCCAGCTATCTGTCATAATATTTACGAAATATCTTGGGAAATACGATTTTGCAGCAAGTGCGGTTATGAATGAAGAAATTAAAAATATTATGCAACAAATGGAGAAAAATAAAAAATACCAAATTCAATAAAAAATGTCAAGCTATGATGGTATTTCAGTCATGAAAGTCACAACATTCAAATGGTGTTTTGTCTACGCCGGCTTAGCCATTGAGAATCACTGGGAAAATAGCGCATTATTGAACGTGCGAACTGATCGATGTTCCACAGAGACTGTGCTCTCTGTCTCTGCTAGCCAACGAGCTGAGACTAGAAAGGCTAGTTGGTTGCCACGCTGCTCTGTGCTCCCAGACAGCCTTCTTTTGTCAGTCAAAGCCACGATCAATACAGACGGACGTGTGTATGCGTGTGAGGTTGTTCAGTGTGTGTGCCGATGTGCTCAACTGAAGAAGTGCAGTGTATTATTTCGGCTCATTTTACAGCTGGATTTGATCGGTATATTTCGGTGTTGCGATTCCGTATGTAGCTGCTGTGCTGAACTAGAACAACTCGGTGAAAGGTTTTCAGCAGATATACTGCTATAATTTAGCATGCTAATAGGCATAGCTCGGTAAGAAAATGACTCAGCCGCTATGAAAGTATTTTCGGAGAAAAGTTCATTTATGATGGCCCAAAGTTGTCAGAGTAATGAATGACACAAATTCCACCATCTTCCGATCATCCGTACTTTTTGATCTCAGCAACAATAAACTCAAAAATCAATCCGATGTGGCGCGCAGCGTGTGCATGTTGGTGAGATATATTCTATCAACATAGAAACGCATCAACGTCGCCATCAACTTTGCGCCCACAAAATGTTTGCCACTACTGAAGCATCATCTTTTGTTTTGTCCTTATATATTTGATCCAAGATAAGGAGGCAAGTGTAGTTGTTCTGCAGTGACATCAACCCAATGAAATCTGGCGTCTCGTTCTGCCAAAACACTCTAGAAAAAGGAACGAATAAGGTGGAAGGAGGAAAATATATCCGGATTCGGTGGAACTTCAGAGTAAGCGGCGGCAGGTACGTCGGTGTATTTTCATGTCTCACCGCTGTGACTCTCATCTCTGGCGGCTGTCACATTGGTGTTGTACACACTGAAGGGCTATTGTAACGCCCTCTAGCCGGTTCGACTACGGAACCAGTCAAACAGCTGATCCCCCGCCAATTGGCATCGGTACCTCGTGGCGGGCACGTCGTCACTGTCCGGGCGTTATCGTGTGTGTGACTCAGCTCGTGGCCTTCGCTCTGTTGCCGTTTATCTTGCCGTGCTCTCACCAGTGTTGAAGTCGGCCTGGATCGCATCAATCCATGGCGCCAATCGTAGTGTCCATCAAGCCGGGTTTGTCGGGTGTAGATAGCACCATGGCACCGCTCGATAGTTCACCCAACGGCTCGCTCAACGTGCATGCTGGTTGTCGAATAGTCGCTCGTGCCATACCCAATCGGCTTGCATCGCGTGCACCCGCCAGCGGTGCGCTTTGCGGACAAAGACCAACACGTCGATTCAAGATCATAATACGGTCAGACAGACAGCGTCCGGCCGTATCGACGCCAGTGAACTCATCCGGCGGCCAAAGTCGACGTGCCGGCACTGTGATCTTGCCGCATCGACAGCAAGCCACGCCGGTGTCGGGCGGCAGTGAGAGCAGCGGCGACGAGAGCTCGACTGCCGACATGGAAGATGTCACCGGTCCAACACGTCCGTCACCGTCCGTCAAGGCAGGCCGTCATCCGGCCGTCCGGGAACTGTTCACCGGATCTGGTCACAGCCAGGTATGTGGCCCATACACTGATAATTGACCAAATGTGCCGTGGTCGGCGTCGTGCTCGACTGATCAATGTTAGCCAAGCGTTCTTATACGCCGTGAAGGGCTCGACATCAATCGGTGCCTGCAGATCAGTGGCGGCGCCAGGATGTTTCCCGTGGGGGAAGGAAGTTGAGACGGGGGCTGAAGAAAAAAGATGCCGGGGGCTTGACAGAACATAGGGAACTGCATTCGAAATGTCCACGTTCATAATTTTTGGGGATTTTCAGGAAGGAAGGGCTTGGCACATTATTTTGGAGGTTTTATCCCCCCTTGGTGCCGTCTCTTCTGCAAACAACTGTCATCAGATGAATGGTGACAAAATGCTTCGACAATTTTCGGCGAGTCAAAGAGTCAGATGATACGCAATCGTCAGATGTGGTTCTTTAACTCGCACGTTAAGCCAAGAAGGCTAATTAAATATCATACATATGAATGCCTCAGCTCACCTCATCACGTGAATATTTTAGGTTTGATATGCAAATGATTTCAGCGGAATCATCCTATATCATATTCTCCTTATATGGAGAACGGTGCTGTTCGAAGCGCTTTCACACTGGCTAATATTTGATGAAGTCTTTAATCATATTCAGGACTCAAAAACGAAGTACAAACCCTTCGAACAACAGTTCATTGTGTGTTGAACGCTGGGGAACCGTTAAAAAATTCACATAACTCGCTATGGCAAAATAAAAGCCATTAGCTGTGGTTATGTTAGTTATGTTTGTTAAACAAGTAGTTATGAAGATCAAGTAAATGTAGATCATATTGGTTTTATTGAGCATCAAGTGCTAGAATCGTATTTTGACAATGTTTCCGTGAGTTTATCTGCAGAGTGCACTTTAGGAGCGGGCTGAATTATGTATGAGTGGCTAGGTAGCGTGTGAAGGTCATGACTGATATGCAAATATCCCTTGCGATAATGATCATATGAGCTTTTTGGTTTGTATTTGTATTTAGTATACTAACGTGGATTTTTGATTGAGATATTATATTTTGCTAAATTGAAATGCATGTTTGAAGGCGTGTGTGCTTTTTGTGCCTCGACAGGACGCACTTGTAAGTCCTCCTTGTATCAATTCTACTGTGTTTACGCTTTTTCACTTGACTGGATTCGTCAGTGCGTGTCATCACATTAAAACAGGGAAATTTGCATAACTCTGGCTTCAGAATTTCGATAATGTCTCGAGGGTAATTTTTTCTTGCACTCTTGTGAATTTGAGCAGTGACAAACATCCCGTGGTATTCTTATAAAGGTTTATCGTTTTCCTGGCTCATTGCCGTTTTCCCAACAGATATATATATTCAGTTAAGATCGCTCCGATTTCCAAGTACAGTGAGTAAGTACAAGTAATTCCAGTGATGTTTGCTAGCCGCCCGGTGCTGATACAACACATATGCAGCAGCTGTATGCTGTGTGTCCTCTTTCGCAAGCTTGGCTGACGGTTCAAGTGCAGGGGTCGTTAGCCGGTGGTTCATAAGAGGTGCGAGTACTGCTGTTCTGTGCTGAAAATATTGCAATTGGAAACCTCATTGACTGTCTATGCATGCAAAAAATTATTAAAAGAGATTTAAGCTGTTTGAATGAAAATTGAATGAAAAAGTTTTGTTTTGACGTCGATTGTATATATATATGTTTTTCATCAAAGCTATAAAGAATGCAATGGGGGTGCGAGAAGTGAATGCTGATTTGATAACAGGGCGAACACTGAACTAAGGATGAGAAACACTGAACTAAGGTTGAGAAGCAATGGTCTAGCGAGTTGGGTGTACATGACTATCATGAACAACATCATGATCCATCATCAACAAGATCTTACACAACACAAAAGAACACACATACACACACACACACACACACAAACACACACACACACATACAAACTCACATGCTCACACAGCTTACACACAGCTTACATGCGCTCACATCACAGTCGATCTTAGATGTGGATCAAGCAGTACTTGTTATTCACATGCGCCTGTAAATCCTGATCTAACCGGCACACAATTTCACACTAGTAGTTCATAGTTGATATTGGCTCATGCGGTACAAGCTCGTGATTAATACCTGTGCCACTTTGGCAATCAAGGTCTCGGTAATAACGGCAGGTGCTTGACCGTAGTAGTGCGCAATACATTGGATGTACGTAGAGCCGTACCACCCGGCCGGGGAGCCGAATATTGAGGGGCCCCGTTGCTTCACGTTTGATATAAAAATGTATCATATTTATTATGTATAGCCTTTACCTTTTTGCTCAAATGTCTTCACCTGAGCTTGTATTGTGATTATGTCTAATAAATAAGGTGATTATTTGGTACTTTATTAATAATGGGGGCCCCAAGTGTTGCCTTCGGGGGGCACATAGGTCCTCGCAACGGCTCTGGCTGTACGGGCATTAGAGGCTCGATTCCTCGAGGCGAGCTGAGACGCAGTGGCGGCGCCAAGGGGGGCATTGGGGGGCCTCAACCCCCAAAAATCAATCATGGACATTTAAATTTATTACCACTGTAAATGAAGTCCTGTAATTTTGGTTCAAATTCGAGGACTGAAACAGTGTGCCCAGTCCCTTACTATAATAGTATGTAGTCAGCGTTCGAGTGTAGCTCTTCATGCTTCGCCAAGCCCCCTCAACTTTTTCCTAAGCCCCCCATCGCAAAAATCCTGGCGCCGCCACTGCTGAGACGGCTTGGCTTGCTTCGTAGAGGTCCAGGTGGAGTCTTTTGCTGCATAACGGGTTTAGTGTGTGCCGGCAGTCGTGCAGGCTTGGCCCCTGAAAAATTATCCGCCAGCATAACCTTCTCCAATATGCTTGAATGAGTAATTATCATTATACCAGGTGTCTCAATATGTGCATGCATGATCAAGATGGATGGATCAATATATATCTCCTTGGGATCAATTTATGTTTATGTTCACAAACTTGCTTTGGTTGGTTTTTATGATAGCTGGCCTTGATATTTTTGTGCATGGGCCAGTTCGTACGTGGGCGTGTATTATGTGTGTGTGTGTGTGTGTGTGTGTGTGTGTGTGTGTGTGTGTGTGTTGCACAACGAAGTTGATCACTTATGTCGTAAGAAACTGTTATGTTGCAGTACTTAAATGGTACCGTCCAGGCGCTTTTATGCTACTCTCAGGACCTCAGAACGAACGACCCTCTCCGATTAAGCACAATGAGCGTGAATTATTCATTTTTACGTTGTCCACTCATGACAAGACTTTCAAACAAAAGCGACAACGGTGGCACAACGCACACAAGCCTGGCGTGTATGTGTCACGGTTTTTAGCTCGGTGTGATGTCTGTCGTCTGATGACAACAATAAGTGAGACGAGCAAAAAAGTCACCTCCGAGCTCGGCATGTAGGAGCCAATTACCACCCACTGAACTGTCAAGTTGTGTGTTGTCTCTTCATGAAGATCTTGTGTGGTAGTTGTCTCTTCATGACGGTCTTGTGTGGTAGATATCAAACATTTATTTACCTGATGTTAGTTGCTTGATGTACTTGATAAAGTTTACGGGATGTTGAGCTTACAGTCGTGATTTTAGAATTGGGTAGAATTAGGAAAACTATTCTAGACATGTTTAGTCTAATTCCGCATTCAGAGACTTTTACCTCATTTTCTGGTTCAAATTTTCAGAAGCTCTTGTTTCTCATCTGTACACCCTCTATGTGTTCGTCTGTTTGTCTGTCCTACCAGCATTGGTCCATTTTCTGCCAGCTACTCCTTCATAACCACTTGGTGTACACGCTAATTTGGACTTTGCATTGTCATGTAGGATATTTTGTCTACAAAATAGGCTACGTTTTAAAATAAAAATATTCTCAAAAAAGTTGCAGCCGTGTGAAGGTAAAATGAATCCAATTTTGGTCAATTTTCTGTCATCTACTCCTCACTGAAATGAATAATTCGAGGGGAATGAGACATTTCAAGCTCACCACCGCGTTAATAATTGGTTGTTGTTTGTTGTTTTGTTGTGTGTTGTCAGGTGGACGAACTGTTGGACAACATTTTGGGACTGCCGCCGAACAGAACAGAATCGGCGGCCAATGTGAGCAATCAGTAATCAATACTTATTACCCGATCATTGCTGTCATTTATGACACACATGTGCTTGTCATTCATGTGTGATTAATAGTCACACTATACACCTGGCAGTGTTCAAGCGAGTGAGCAATTAAACATACTGCAATACGTACACGTGGTCTCATATGAGATCGTTTGAAAATGACCATATTTCGTAGTTAATTTTGTCTATACTAACATATTTTTTCATTAGGCTATATTTATTAGGAATATTTTTTTATATCAACGCAAAATTTTCAATTAACAATGCTTTAAATTAATATATGTACAAGCTTGAAAATTTCAAAGTTGTTGTACTTAATATAATTATGGCGGGTTTAGTGCGGGTACATTCACCTGGTTGGTGTTGAAAATTATATTTTGTTATAACGTGTGTTTATTCTTGCTGCTGACGTTATTGATACTATAGTGAGTTTGTATCAGAGCGTTAAATATGGGCTATGTGGGACAGAACGCATAGCTTATGAGCATGCGTATTTCTAGCTGGGCTTGATTACAGGGTGACTGTATGTACATCAATGATCCATCAGCGAAATTGCATTCAGATCACCAAGCACAAATTCACAAATGCAATGTGTTAAGCATGCCAGCACATAGCACATGCTGCTGGTCTTTCGAGCAAATAAGACGAATTTTCCCTGCTGCATTTTGGTCCTGTGTTAATGAGGAGAAAATTGGTTTCGACCGCTTCAACCATATTTCCAGAGTCCATCTTTGACTCATAACACGCCATGTTGTGTGCACAACACATATTGCATTTACCAGCACTTCTGGGGCGAAGTTAACCGCAGAAGGGGCCAGGGTCCCCGAGCCCCACGGCCGGGGGGGCCCGAGTGCTGATGGGCCCCGTTGTCTCACGTGGTAGCGCATAAAAGTCCCCGGCTGAATGGAGACCGTGGGGCTGCACGTAACTGCATTTTCCCAAAGTCGAACTTCTATTATAATGGTGGCTTACTTATAATGGGGGCCTCCAATATTGCCTTCACAATGTTGCGACAGCGGTAAATCCGGGCTTAGAAGCGTAATTCCCCGCACCTGGCTCCATCATGAGCGCAGGCTGCAAACAGAATTAGTTGTGAGACAATAGCAAGTCGGATTATGCCGCCAAAGTCGACATGCTTTCTTTCTCATCAAATCCTTTTCGATTCGCACTCATTCTAGTATTATTATTATTAGTATCGTTATTCTTAAGCTCGATGAACAGGGTGAAATGGGAAGAACGTAAAGATTGCACGGGACACACAGGTGTGTCCCGTGCAATTCGCTGCCACCGCAGAACCGACCGTCTCCACAAGGACGAAATACGTAGAGAGGCCCACCTCCCCAGAATGCATGGCACAACACATGTCATCTGGTACCCATTTACTGCTGGGTGGACAGGGGCTGTGGAATTATAGAAAGCAATAAATAAATTCTCCTCCGCCAGGATTCGAACTACGGACCTCCCGCTTGTTAGGTGGGTTTGCTACCACTACACCACGGACTCCGTAGAGTCTTGTATTTTGGTGGATAAACAACGCAGAGGTATTTGTGAATGCGACGATTGTTCGTCCCGTCACAGAGTCGCCAATAATGCTGAACTTCACGCTTTTTGACGTGAAAGCTTATAATACCTCACACGTTCACAATTGGATATTCACATTTGAGCGGCTGTCTGCCATTGTGTGTGTGTGTGTGTGTGTGTGTGTGTGTGTGTGTGTGTGTGTGTGTGTGTGTGTGTGTGTGTGTGTGTGTGTGTGTGTGAATGTTTGCATGTATATGTGTGTTTGCGAGTAATGTTTGGCTCGAAGGCGGATGTTTGCGTGCCACTGTGAATGCAGCCACTGCTATTTGGAAATGACAACAATAAATTTGGATAGATAATTTTGACAGCCGAACCGCCATACACGTCAGTATCAACCTGCTCAAATCTGTGTTTGTTTGTTTGTGTGTGTGTGTGTGTGTGTGTGTGTGTGTGTGTGTGTGTGTGTGTGTGTGTGTGTGTGTGTGTGTACCCTCGACGCAACTTGTTAATCGTGTCACAAGCTTGGACAGGAAAACCCATCTAGATATGGGGACGACTTTTTGCGGCAGGGTAAAAACAAGCAGGCTGGCTTGGTTGCGGAAAAGGTACAGTATCATTAGAATATCAGTGGATAGGCGATAATTTGGTCATTCTTGTCACTGTTTCTGGCTAACGTGCAAGACTTAATAATTGAAAGAGTGCGAGTTTTCATTAGCAAACAAAGTGAGAATACGTTTGTGATTAAATTATGCATTATAATTTTGAGGATAAACATCAATCGCGAATATATATACATATTTTTGTATCTATTCTGATTATGTTAATATTTTTGTATTGACAAGCCATTTCTAACAAGGTTTAATCCCGGTGAACACTATTGAGGTTCAATCTCCACGCTACACAGAGACCGTATTTCAAACGCAATTCTAATCGAATTGAAGGTGCCAAAAATTCGGCGCTGCCTGTGTTAGCTGAATTGCTGTTGGTTTTTAATAATCTTGCGGTCACATATGCGAGCATCGCAAAGACGGACGCATAATGGGAAATTACACAAGCGGCCATTAATCTGTCGGTAAGCTCAAGTTATTTGTGCATTATTCACAGCAGCCGCATTTATGTTTGCTCTATAGAAACGTACCCAGTGTACGCACTTGTGTTGGGGGTGTTTATCCCAAACATGGGTGTTTATGCCAATCACCGGTGCAGGCCCGCGGTGATTGGAATACAAAGCGAGAGAGAGAGGCTGAGACAAGTTGATGAGCAGAGATTAAGCAAGAAAGAGCAGTGTGCGGGAGTATTTCTTCAGCTGAAACGAGGACAAGTGTAGGTGAATATCAATCTTCATCGAAGTTGGTGTAGGCGTCCTGACCAAGGTCCGACGTCACGTACACATTTCTCATGTCTGCGTCGCTTCGTGGACGCTCTTCCGCTCGTCGCATTTGTCCGATCTTCTCGACGACACGGTCGAACTGACATTTCACATCGGACACAAATAAATCCTTGAAGCAGAATCATTAACGGTATATGTACATGCCAACCTACGAGTATTTGAGTATGCTTAGCAGGGTGGACTTGTGGTATATTTTTGCTTTGCGACAAATCTTGTGCTACTTCTGTATGTTGACGAATTTCTGGACTTTTGGATTAGCTGAATATTTATTATTATTATTAGTAGTAGTATTATTTACAAGCAACTCCAGTAGTATGGGATGAGTGCAAGCACTATTGTACCACCATGCGGTGGCCTCATGTACCAGAAGCGCCCAAAAGATGCAGAGAGAAAGAGCCATAGAATGTGTTTAGTTAGTATGTGAGCCCAAGCGAAACCCAATAACTCCACCAGAAAGTAGATATAAAAAGACGATCGCAAATGTTTGATTGAGCGATAGCTATTTTGTATTCTGGTTTGACTGCTGTAGTTATGGACTTATCGCAGAGTTGATTGATTTATTGTTTAAAATACAATGATTTAATGTATTACCATTTGATGCCGACAAGTATGCCGGTTGTTCTAAACCAAACAAGCATCGCCAATAAGTGTTTGATCATTTGGCCGATGTATTACTCTCAAGTCAACAGAATGGGATGAAATAAGCCGACGCCCGTATATTCTAGGCAAATCACTGAGCAAGTTATGTTTGAGATGTGACAAACATTGATAAGGTGTTTGTTCAAGCTTGTTAATTGGAGACGTGCGTGTTGTTTGAGATAGGTTGTCTGCCCTTGCATAAGCGAGGCTGAATTCTATTAAGACCGGACCTGTAAAAGCATCGACCGCAGAGGACAGAATCGATCGTTTTTGCATTGTACTGAATTTTAGAATTTAGCTGCTTTTGCATATACACTGCGTGAAATATTGGCATGCAAAGTTTAAAAGTGAAGATAAGATTGCTGGATTCCACCTGATCTTGCATCCATTGGTTGCAATTATTAGTTTCTGGGGCAGGGACATGGTTAAATCACTTCACTTATTCACTTCCTCCACTTCGTGTTCCGCGCTTACTTGACCATATCGTCTCGATCATGGATCGAATAATATCTTATGATATGATAGACTATATGATAAGCTTGTGACACTTGAGAATTGAATTCGTTGAGTTTTCACGATAATTACATCGACTTATTTTATGAAATCGATACTGGACTAGTGTCCACCGCTCTTTTTCATCATGAACTACATTTTGTTCATTTTTGGGGGTTTTTCGCTTCAGTTTTTCTCATGTTTTTCGGTGACGTTGGCAAAAACTCTGGTACACTGAGGTATATCAGAATATCTGACCTATCATAATGCTTCACTGTGTGCTTGTGTTGGGGCATGGATATCATTCAGACGGCTCCTGATTTTCCTGCAACTGGCATTGTGCTGAATCGTCCCGCCTCATGTCCTGAGGCGGACGACTCATACGTTGACGAGGTACTGTCATCCGACCACGCGTTCCAGGCGTTCTACAAGGATCGACAGAAGAAAGACAACCACAACATGAGTGAGATCACGTGCTTTGCTGCGAGATAATCCCTCAATTTTTCTTCAATTATCTCAATTTATCTGCCGTCGCCTCACTCCAATCCGGCTGTAATTCGACCATTTACAAGAGATTACGAATGCTTCTTCGACTATTGGTGATGGCTTGTATATTGTTCGTAACGAATTCAGCTGCGGCGCATAATAATGTGTGTCTGTAAGAGGATTCGGAATTATATGTGCTATCATTTTTGCATACTCCCATTGGTCTGTTGATCATCAGTATTCACATTTAGATTATTCTAACGATTCTGTGTGTGTGTGTCTGTGTCGGTGTGTGTTCGGTCGCGAAATGATACGCAGTCGAGCGAAGGAGACGTTTCAACATCAACGATCGCATCAAGGAGTTGGGCACTTTACTGCCCAAATCGAACGATCCGTAATTATTTCCTATTTTTTGATTAATTCTATTTTTACGGCACATTGTTGGTAGTTTGGTTTTCAGAGATTGGGAATATGTACACCGTAAATGTATCTAAACAATCAATTTGAAACTTGATTTGAAGGAATTGAACAATTTGAAGGAGAAAGAAAGCAAAAAATTCAATAGTTTAACCATATCATTTGACATTTAACAAATTCAATAAGTAATGATTTTCCATTTTGTCGCTTAACGTGTACTAAATAGTACACTTCCTCAGTAATTTTACTAGTTGCCTAAAATTTTGAGTTTCGGGTAATATTTGCTGTTTTTGTCTTGTTGTTTCAGCTATTTCAACATCCCCCGAGAATGCCGCCAGAACAAGGGATCGATCTTGAAGGCGTCCGTCGACTATATTCGCCGGTTGAAGAGTGATCTGGAGAGAGCGCGACGTATAGAGCTGAGGCAGAAACATATTGAAGACACCAACAAGCAACTGCTACTCAGAGTACAGGTAATTGGCCTGTTACCTGTGCACGAGCTATGAACGATGATGCCATAGCGCCGAGAGGTTAAAAAAAACCTGAGGAGAATGTCCCCAATCCCCAATGACCAGAAACTTTAGCCAGAATATAAATTATTTAATTGAATTATACTTTGTACATTTTTGGTTGAATAATTGAGATTTTTTGGAATATGTATTAGTATTCATTTACCCTGTTCATATACCAAGAATTATTAATATTTATTGATTTATTAGAATAAATATATTAAATCGAATTTATTAATTAAATGAAATTTATTAATTAAATGGAATTTATTAATTAAATGGAATTTATTAATTAAATATAATTTATTAATTTATTTCAATTCATTAATGTGTTGGATTAATACATTTTTTTATTATTTTAATTTATTGAAAAATGATTTATCTGTTAGAAATTTATTAATTTAGTAAAAAATTATTAATTTACCCTGTTAAAATATAATCAACTAAACATAAAATATATTGTAAGTTAATACATTATTTTAATATATTATATATTATTTACAATTACATTTAGTTATTTTAAGATATATTATGAATATATTTTAAAATATTTCAAATATATGACTAAAAAAATCACAGAAATAACAGGCATTTCGTAAGAATACTTGAAAAGTCCAAAAAGCGGGTTTGGAATTCAGGTCAGATATATTTAATTTAGGTTAATTTGGGCAAATTGATTAGATTTGCATGCAATAAACTCGCTTTTTCAAAAGATTAAATGCTGTGGCATGATTTCGCCTTGAATTCCGAAGAAAATGTTCGTTGAGTCGTCTGCGGATGTCGAACCGACGACTCTTCCACACGAGGCAGTCAGTAAAAGCACGTGAAAACACGAGAAAATCGAGCAGAAAGAATATTCACGAAAATGTGAGAAAGACGAGACGAGAATATTTGACGAGGCACGAAACAGCCGAATAATCACACAAGAAACCGCACACTTCCATAGTGTTGACAATGACAAACCAACAACACAACCAAATCACTGCTAGAAACGACTTGTTATTATTATTATTATTAATTACAGGCAAATCCAGTAGCATGGGAAGAGTGCAAGCACTATTACCACCCTAAGGTGGCCCCATGTACCGGAAGCGCCCAAAAGATTCAGAGAGAAAGAGAGTTCGAAGAGAAAAAAAGTCTAGAAATAGAGTTGGAAAGAAAATAATAAATAAATAACAATCCATAATGTCACTCCGCCCACGTTCCTCAATAAATAATAACAATCAACAATAAATATGTGATTCAGTAAATAACAGCCATCAATAAATAAGAATAAATATTAATAAATAAGTAATAAATAACAATCAAGAACAATACATATGATTCAATAAGAAACATCCAACAATAAATATGAATATGATTCAATAAGTAACAACAACACAAATAAATATGATTCAATATACAACACCGCATTGTGTCACGAGCCAACGCCAACCAAACTTGACACGTGTCAAAGAGACGCGCGAGTGCCCGCAGTGACGTCAGTGTCACGTGACCTGTTTCGAACCAATCACAGGCCGCGACACAACTACGTTCACTTGCGAACCAGCGAACAAACGATTTCAGCGAAATAAAATTTATTTGATTTAATATTTTTCAGATATTCATAGAAAACATTGGTCCGTAACCAGAATAACAGAAAGACAAATGTGTTTTAAAAAATTTGAATTTGTTTACTCACGTTTATAGTCACTTTTTGATATTGAAAACTGGTGAAATTACTCGATTTATCAGCCTTGTTGTGGAAAATGAATAGTTGGTTCATTACGAAGTGAGGGAGAGAGAAAAAGTTTGCAGATCATTAATATAAAACCTCTGCTCATTTTTTCCTCAGCTCAGTTTATCTATTGGAATATCATTTGTGTCACGTGTTTCATCGGCAGGAGCTGGAGAAGTTGACTAGGCAAAACAGAACATCAGTGGACTGCGGCGACCAGCGGTCTTCGTCCTGTACACCGTCGTCTGCCAACATAGCAGTGTCCCCCACCAGCACCACGCCGTGTCTGGAGGACCTCGTGTCCACAGCCGCGACGACACCGGTACCACAGGCTGGCTCCGACACCGACGCTCTCAAGGAGCTCGCAGTTCCCGGCCGGTACGACAAGGACGAGAAGGTGCGTCACTTTGTCGCTCCAAGCATCGTCATTATTTCACTGTGTGCTGCGTCACTTTGTCGCTCCGAGCAGCGTCATTATTTCACTGTGTGCTGCGTCACTTTGTCGCTCCAAGCATCGTCATTATTTCACTGTGTGCTGCGACACTTTTCGAAACATTAATGGCCTAACGAAATATCAATGAACTAAAAGGATTAATGGACTAAAACATTTACTTTTCGAACTCTCTACATCTATTGGGCGCTTGTGAAAAAGAAGTTAATGATATACAAACAGAACAATGAACACATCTGAAACAAGATGAAGATGATGAACATAGATACATCAACGTCTCGCAGGTGAACACGGTGGCACAGTAGAATCCGGGCGGTAACAACGGAGTTATGAGGCGTGGTGGCAATAAAACAAGCAGGTGGCTGTGTTGAGTGATAAAAATCATGGTCTAGGTCGTGTCCGATTTATAATCGATAACATTCAATACGGGATTACGGTGTGAAACTTGCTTTTTCACCAAGTGACGCCCCATCATTTCGCTTCTGAATTCACAACTTATGTTGCCACAGGATGCTGGAGCAGCGGAAACACCATCCCTGGGAGAATTTGTCGGCGGGGAGTCTTCGATGCTCGAGTGTATGTTGAGCGACAGTGCCGAGCCCAGTTCCGATCCTGTACTGAACGTGTTCAACCGAGCCGCCGAACACGAATCTCCGCCGTCCACTAATCTCAAGAGCTCGGAATCGCACGGGGATCCGATGATGGCCGCTCTCATGGCTCTCGACGACGTGCTCTTCGAGGGAGATGTGCCCATGTAACACGCAGCAGACTGTGCTTCATTGCAGATAATTCAGGGTGTGCAATCAACACTCCCTACTGTTCCACGTACAGTTTGCAAACGTTGTCCGCAACAAGCAAATCATTAATTTATACCGTCATATATCTTATTATCAGGTTATCATGTATGTGCGTATTAAGAAGTCGAAAGGAAAATGAGTCATGGATCATGTGCATGGACAATGATTGCACTTACACCAAGCTGAATATTCAGCAAATTAGAACACTGCGGTATCAATGAGTCATTCACGTTTGTATAATCATGTTGTTTGTGAACAAAATCATTATAAAACCATGCAGTGTCCTAGAACAACCCCACAACGACGTCCTTTTTTCACTTGTTATCGACGTTTTATATGCTAATATAGAGATCTAGGGAAGTTTGGCTACGATTTGTCGATGATTTCCTTGCATATGAGTGTGTATGTCTGTCTGCATCATACTTATCGTGAAATATACCCTCGTTTGTTTTATGTTAGCGCCTGGGTGGGTATGGAAGAAATCTGTTTACATTCGCTAATGAGATATACCAAGCGTGAGCATGTGTGCGTGTCTATGTGCGTGTGTGCGCGCTTCGGTGAGGGTTTGTTTGTAATCAATCGTCCATTTGGAGGAATTCTCCGGCAACAGACGATTATGGGAATTGTGGCAAATGTTTACACAAGTGTTGAACACGCTTGTGCCTGTTGGCTAGAAGACACCGAACAGTGCGATTACAGTTGTGTTTGGGTTGGAACCGAAACTGTACGCGGCGAAACCGACACAATTTGTGAATTGGCTACAATATTTGCTAGTGATTTTTGTTTACGTTCGGCATTTCAGAGCAGATCGCTTCTATATGATGATAATGGTACAACATGTTGGGATGGTTCGTTTGTGTGTGTGTGTGTTCGTGTGTATACGTTGTGTTCATGAAATCAATACATTTACGGAGAAGTGACAAGAAAAATGGAAGAGTGTCCAAAAATGGAAGAAAGAGTTAAGTCTTTTTTTTAATGAAGACACCTTTGTGTATAAAAGACCCCTTCAATTTGAAGACAGCATTCTAGAAACTGGTACATAATGTTGTTAAAACACTTACTGCCATTTATAAGAGACCGCCTGTTATTAGGGTGAAAATTTACGCTAGAATTGACAGAAACACGGGGAAAATACAGAAATGTGGTAACGGCAATTAATGCAACAAACATATATATTACACATGCAACTGAAAAGTTTGTGGTGGTGCATACAGAACGCATTCATTCTCGCACGCAAAAAGTGAAGTCCAACACTGAAAATAACCCGCCGGCACATAGAGTATACACAAATTCAAAAACACACCACACATGGTCGTGAATACGGCGATCCGCCAACACAACTGCCGCTCAGAACATAGCCAACCAGTGCCTGCGAGTCAGCTTGCATTATCCACACATCAGTACAGCTGATAAGCGCAATTTCACGCATCACACACAGACACACAAAAGGTGCAGATAAATTCGCGCAAAGGTCAAACATGAATCTGTTACACGGATTGAGACCAGCTCGCCAACGAAGAGACAGCGAGAGAGAAAGAGACAACAAGTGGAATGACTACACCATATTTGATCCGGCACATCAGAAAAAACTCAACACAATATAACAAACAAACAATTCCACATGCACACTAACAGACTTCCCAAATGACACACAGACACACACACACACACACAGACACACATAAAGAACACAGCGCTAAAACCAAAATCCCACCGCACAAATCACAGAAGACCAGGTAACAGCTCGCTCAGGTAATATTTGTCCAGACAAACACGCGCCCCGACTCTAGAGGGCGCCACCAATCACACACACACACACACACACACACACACACACACACACACACACACACACACACACACACATACAGCAGCTGTGTCCGCCAGTGACTTGGCCAAAATGCCACGAAATGCATGAGAAAAAGATACAATAAAACACACAGACATACATACAGACAGAGAGTGCAATTAGAACGCCCTCTATACTGACGACACAGGTTATTGCACAAATGTGTCATTGTGTGACTGCTTACAGACATCACCATTACACACACACACACACAAACATACACACAAACAAACACAAAAACATACACACATACACACAAACACACACACAAACATACACAAACATACATAAACAAAAACACACACACACACACACAAACACACGCACAAACAAACAAACACAGACACACAAACACACACGCACATACAAACAAACACAAACACACACAGCCGCTAAAGCCAGTATGTAAGTTAGTCGACTTGAACGCACGACATGAAGAACGGAACGGAACGCACACCAGCACACAAACAGTGAAACTTTCTGCACTGTGGGCTGTGCTAGCACGGATCGGTGTTGTGGTCGGCGACAGTGAGCGGCGCCGCCTGTGCGTCGGCCTCCGGTGCCGCTGATGATAATGCCGATGTCTCGTCCAGCTGCAGAACGTAGCTGATCGAGTCGCACTTCTCCACGACGGCATGCACCAGCGGCGGCGGGGACGGAGACGCAGATACGTCAACTGCAGCCGCCGTCGCAGACGTCAAACGCGGTGACGCACGTCGACGCGTCCCAGCCGCAGCGAGTGTGCAGCGAGGGTCGTTGTGTAGACTAGATGACATGACGGCCGCACTGTCGTTCGTCCCACTGGCGTCGCGATCAAACACCCCGCTATAAACGCCGCACATACGTGTGTGCGTGAGTGTGTGTGTGTGTGTGTGTGTGTGTGTGTGTGTGTGTGAGGGGTGTGTGTGTGCGTGTGTGTGAGTGTGAGTGTGTGTTTGTGTGTGTGATGGGTGTGATTGTGTGTGAGTGTGTGAGTGTGTGTGTGTGATGGGTGTGTGTGAGTGTGTGTGATGGGTGTGTGTGTGTGTGATGGGTGTGTGTGAGTGTGTGTGATGGGTGTGATGGGTGTGTGTGAGAGGGGTGTGTGTGTGAGTGTGAGTGTGTGTGTGTGATGGGTGTGTGTGTGTGGGGGGGGTGTATATATTATATTTATTTAAACACTGATATTTGATCCCGGCCGTCGAGTAGGAACAATTGATAAAACACAAAAATACAAACTATAAAGCAAAAACAGAATCCAATAGAAACGTCAAAAAGTCTAAATTTGTATACTTTTATTTTTATTATTATGTTTTCCCTCAAGCCGTCCAGTGTTCGAAACCGGCCGTCGTGTGGAATAATTCATAAATCAAACACGAAACAAGAACAATGAAATATGAAACGCCAATTTCCTTCATCTCTATAATGGCCATATATAAATATATTTAGTCGATTTGGTCCAAATATCGCATTCAATGTTATGCCAGTTTCAACACATATTTACGACCACACTGTGCATATTGCGTGTTTACAGTTATACATGCATATTATAAGTCAGACGCAGAAATAAGCGCGCCCATACAGAGCCGTAGCAACCGCCCCCCGTACCCCCCGGCCGGGGGGGGCCCGAATGTTGAGGGGCCCCTTTGCTTCACGTATTATGTGATTATATCTAATAAATGCATTCAATATTCAGAATGGGGGCCCCAAGTGCTGCCTTCGGGGGGGGGGGGAGCATAATTCCTCGCAACGGCTCTGCGCCCATATATTGAACACATATAATAAATGTATATAAAAGTAATTTAACATACGCATACATAAATATAAATATTGCAAAAGATACATTACACATTAAACACACACACATGCTGGCTCAAGTGCGAGTGCTGGCAGAATGTACCTGATTGCGTGCTGGTGCGGGGACTCGCTGAAAGAACGAGAAAAACTGCTGTTGATTGAAGAACTGCGGAAACTGCTGGAGCGCATCACACCACCTGCACACACACACACACACACACACACACACACACACACAAACACACACACACACACACACACACAAATATGATAATACCAGACGGTAGCGGGCTTTCAGAAGCCGGCGCTCCAAGCAAAGCATTCCAAATGACGCCCACTTAGTTGATGCCTGAGTAAAAAGCACTGATATAAAAGCCACACATGATACATACACGAATGTATGCGCTTGCCTTCATTTCCCAGCGCTGCTGTGGAAAATAAAGAGTTGGCTCATTGAAAAGTGGACAATCAGCGAGAGAGAGAGAGAAGGGCTACAATCAAGACATGAATACAAGATCGAGACTGAACGACACGGCGGCACAGTTGCACGGTGAAATTGCCACCTGAGTGATGATGTGGCGAGTCGCTCAGTTGTGTTCGCAGTCGATATTGCAACTGTTCATTTTCCATCGACAATCGCCGGTTGAGACAGGTGTCGCGCTCATGACTGTCGCGAATGCGCCGGTTCTCGTCGACCAGACGTCTGTCCAATACACACACACACACCCGCACATACAAACACATACTTATGTGTACACATTCACACACACACAAACTTGATTTTTGTATATTGTTATCTAGTTGATATGCTGTTTGTGGCAATGCATTTAATTATACCCACATATGCACACACACACACACACACACACACACACACACACACACACACACACACACACACACACACACACACACACACACACTTGCACATACACTGGCACACACATATTTCAATTTAGTTCCACCTATTAAATAATTTATATAGCGCAAATCACACATTACGTCTCGAATGTGCAAGATAAGAACATGTACAAACCGACACACACACATACAGAGAG